>JAMFRD010000056.1:0-205457 GCA_025502685.1 Pascua sp. PH4015B | reverse complement strand
CAGCTCTTGATCCTGCTGAGCCGACCCCGCCTGCGAGATGTTTGAAGATGTTCCTGCGGTGTCGGCTCAGCTCTTGAGCCTGCTGAGCCGACCCCGCCTGCGAGATGTTTGATGATGTTGATCTTGAGCCCACCCACCCAGCCTACCGGGTCGACTCGGCTCTTGATCCCACCCGCCACGGCCTGCCGAGCCAACCCGGTCACGAGATGTTTGAAGATGGTTGAGGGCGAGATGTTTGAAGATGTTGATCTTGAGCCCACCCACCCAGCCTGCGGAATCGACCCGGCTCTTGATCCCACCCGCCACTGCCTGCCGAGTCGACCCCGCCAGTTATCTTGAGCCCACCCTCCCTCAGCCTGCGGGGTTGGCCCGGCTCTTGAGCCCACCCACCTCTGCCTGCCGAGCCAACCCCGCCAGTTATCTTGAGCCCACCCACCCTCCTCGGTGAGTAAAAGTCGGAAAAAGTCTTGAGCCCACCCACCCTCCTAAGTCGAAGCTGGTGTCCGTTTCTGGGCATCAGTATCGGCACGAGAGAGACTTGCCTTAGGTAATATGAGGAGCGAGTGGGGTGAGGGTGAGGGAGAGGTCGGTGAAGGAGGGAGAGGTCGGTGAAGGAGGGAGAGGTCGGTGGAGTACACTGGGCAGTGTCAGCGAGAGCCAGAGCGACGAGAACAAGATTGGAAGTACTCACAGTGGACCTGACGATGATGAGGACGAGGTGAGTGATGGCGAGGTCGAGTGAGCGAGGTGAGTGATGGCGAGGTCGAATGAGCGAATTCTGGAACGTGTCAGCGCGAGCCGCGGTACCGAGGACAAGGGCAAGGTTGGAACTACTTACGGTTGAACCTGACGATGGCGAGGACCTGGCGAGGACCTGACGATGGTGAGGACCTGACGATGACGAGGTCGTGTGAGTGAGTGAGTGATGGCGAGGGGTCAGTGAGCGAGTAAGTGGTGACGAGGTCGTGTGAGTGAGTGATGGCGATAAGTGTCAGCGCGACTGATCTTGGCGAGGACAAAGGTTGACACTACTCACAGTTGAACCTGACCAGGGCGAGGGCACCGTGAGTGATGGCGAGGACGAGTGAGTACGCCGATGAGAGGCTTCTGGGTAGAGTCAGCACGCCGTGGCGAGGGCACCGTGAGTGATGGCGAGGACGAGTGAGTACGCCGATGAGAGGTTTCTGGGCAGAGTCAGCATGGGCGATGGCGACAGGGGCAAGGCTGGAACTACTCACAGTTGAACCTGACAATGGCGAGGGCGCGGTAAGTGATGGCGAGGACGAGTGAGCGATGAGTCGGGTGGCGACGATGAGAGGCTTCTGGGCAGAGTGAGCGTGGGCGATGGCGATGAGGAGACAAGACTGGAGATACTCACAGGCGGCTTGAGGATGGCGAGGTCGAGGTGAACGATGATGAGGAGGGAGTATGGCGGATGAAGGAGGGGGTGAGAGAGTGAGAGAATGAGAGATGAGAGATTGTTGAGACGCAAAGTTGGGTCCTGGGGGTGGGTTTATATATCGTTCTGACCCGGTCTGGCCTGGCTGGGGACCGCTGTGGACGCTCAAAGCTGACCCCAAACCCCGACGGCGTTATGGAAAATGGCATCGGGTTCACGTGAAGCCGTCGCTGGGTGCGAGGAGCAGTGAGCGGCAAGCAGCGACGATGCTGTGCTGGTGCGAGGGTGAGGGAGCGATGGCTGGATGTCTGTTTAGGGTCGCAAAACGCACTAGGTGCGAGAGGTGTAGGCAGACAACGCTAGATCAGACGCCGGATGTGGGTGCTGATTCGCAACTCACCGCCAACCACTGATCCTACGCTCTTCAAACTTGGTATGCTGGTCCGCGCTGTGTGCAGCATGCGAGCGCGCAAAAAATGGTAGCGAAACTCGCAGCCGTTCTCGAGATACGTCGAAACGTGTGGTGGTTGTGGGTGGATTTGACAAGACGTCTGCGAATGTCAAGTGGTGGTGGTTTGTGGGTGCACATGCCCCGACCCTGAACCGTTGATACAATCAATGGGACACCGTGCCTTGCGAGGCGTTTGGGATTCGTGTCGCCCCAAAGCGTCCCCGCTGCCCCCCTCACGCCCCGCGCCTGTGCAGCTGCGGGGCTCTGCTGGGCGAATGCGTGATACCGACGGCATGCGGTTGTGGTTTCGTGCTCCAGGGATGGGACACACGCTGCGCGCCTGTAACCACGGTGTCACTGCGCGTCGCGTCCATCCGATTAATTGGCATGGACCCTGGATCCGGGGCTACGGCGCGTCCAAACACGTCGTCTGACATTGCGTGCGGGATCGCCCCGGCGGCACGGGAGATTGGCGTCGTGATGTGCATCTCTACCCTGCCCAGCGCACTTCTCATTGGCTCGCCCCATCGCGTTGACATGACTATTCCGAGCAACTGCGTCATGGGCCTCATGGGGCTGCCATCCCACAGGCCACCGGTGCGAGTATCTGAGGGTTCATGGGTGAGCCAAGACTGGGACGATACCCGATCGAGCATTCAATTGTCTCACACGCGCACTTTGTCGTCCGTGCCTGGGTTACCAGAAGCGAGGGTGCTGCGTGAACATTGGAAGCTCAGCCGTTGGAATCCGCTTTGCAGAACGGGCAGAACGGTGCGAGAGATTGGGGTCGCAGGTCTGATGCCTATGGGCGGTTTTGGAAGTTTGGATGTGTGGTCGCCCGGGACACAGCCACCGCGGAGTCCCTGCAGCCGTACACTGTACCACTACACCACCGCACTGCGTCCCCAGAGGCGAGCGCTTATCCTGCTTGACCTGCTGTCTGTCGCTTGCGCTTTAGCGTCTCGTGCTTGCCGCTCACCTCGAGAAATGGTACACGTCACGTCACTGAGAAAGATCACGAATACGTCGCAGAAAACATACACGTCACGAGAAAATGCACGAGGCTGCGCGCAGTGCTGGCCACTGGCCACTGGACCAACCGTTCAGAGGGTGGAGGCCATGGACGGCTTGTGGGTGGCGACAGCCGATGCCTTGCCAGCGGCGCAGGTGCAACGGGTGGCGAGCGCGCGCACAAGGATGCAAGGTGGTGCAGTGGGTCCATCGAGGTGTATACAGGCATCGTGCTACATGCTGTGGGCATCAACAGTGCGTGCGCTCCAGCTACTGATGTAGATGTCTACAACATGCAGCATCAGCACTGACTGCATTGATCGTCGTGTGCACGGATGGATCCTATGGATCGATAGATCAGCGCGTCGTGGGCGCGTGCACCCCCGTGTATTGACTGTGTGTGCGTTGTTTGTGCCCATGTACCAGTGACTGCTGCTTGCGTAACTTACAGGCATGTGTGCAGCCATTCACCCGTTGCTCGCGTTGCTCTGGATGACAGCTTTGGACGTGTGTACATCGCATGCATCGCGTGTGTGTCTCTCCGTACCGGCCGCGGCCGCCGCTAGCCCGACGGATGCGTGCGAGCCACGTTATGCCACATAGTCGCTGTTATCGCCAGACATGATATTTCCTAAATACGCCGATTCGACCAGGATAAAACTGTCCACGATTGAGGTAGATAACAGGTGGCCTGACGGTGGTAAGCGCGGGGTCACCTCCTATGTAAAGGGAGGAGTTGATCGCCCTCTGAGTCTCCCGGAGTTGATCGCCCGGTAGGAGACTCCATAGGTTAGGTTAGCGACCTCCTTCAAGCGCCTCCGCCGCGGGCGTAGAAGGCAGAGGGCGTTAACCTTTTGCTGTCGGCGTTGACGGCATGGTGGATGGGATGGATGCTTGGCTGCCGTCGCCGCAGCACCCGCTGCCGGATGCGGTGCTGGTGGCCCGTGCGCACTGGGTGGCAACTTCTGACCAGGTTGGACGCATGCGGTGGAGGCGGACCAACTTTGCTCCCGTTAATACAGCTGGCCCTGTCCCTGAGATTAGGATAACCCGTTGGCCTTCAATTGGTTGGTCTTCTTACATGACAATTCATATGCAAGTAGCGCCCATAGCAAGTGGGTGTGGGATGAATGCAGAGTGTGCTGTTGATGTTCTGGAGACGTTGGTTTGCTTTAGATTGCGGGCGAAACGTTGTCGTTCCCACCTGGTGAGATGGCTGGGCGTGGTTGGATTAGTAGACGGTATTAGGTCATTATAGTATTTGTACTGCGTCACCACTGCAGCAAAATGTTGGTTGACTACTTCAATGATATTCAGGAAAGACTTTCGTCCGTCACAGCGTCGCCAGCTCCGTCTCCAGAAGTCTGGAGATCTCTGATCGGCTTCTCTTGGCTTTCGCTGTTATCTGTAACGAGATAGTGGGCACGATTCGTGGGGACAAGGAGATTCGAAAACGATAATATGCCCCATTCGAAAAGCCCACCATTGGAAATCCCCCTTTTGGGAGTTATCTCTTCTTGAGATTAGATAGATTGCGTGCTCGTTCTCGATCGCGACCTAGATATTGCGATCGCAGACATTCTTGTTTACATCTGTCAAGGACGTCCTACACCTACTGCATGCGCTGATCAAGTAGGCCGCTGTGCTGGCTTGTGTCACAGAGGCAAGGGGAGATATTCACTGTGTCGACAATATTCATTATTAATATATCCGATTTTTGGGCACTGGCAGTTAATTAGTGTTATTAACCTCTCCTCGTGGGTTCTGTTACTTGTTCATGTGGGCCGCCAGTGTGCTTGGGACAACAGTTTGTCCTTGAGCACTCCTGCTTCTTAATGAGTACTCGGGACAAGGGCGAGAGCACAATACGTGTGTGTTTACTCCCGTTATTGTGACTGCCCCAACCCTTTCGGTGAAGCAACACGATCTGTGTGGACATCGTCTTTTACGATGAAAATCTTTCAGTGAAGCGTTGGTATAGGTGATATTAATGCATAGTCTAGAGGTCACCGCATACTCTTGGAGCTACAGTGTATGACTGGGACACCTGGCCGCACTTGGACACTCCTTCCACTCGTCACGATTGCTTGTGAGCTCCCTTGCCCCGCATGTCATCCAGACGCCGACAACCATCAGACGTACCACAACCCATCCCACAATTGACTCCTGTAGCCCCCCCGTCACACAGCAGCGAGAGCGACCCCTCAGCTCATCCCATAGTGCTCACGGAGCTCCCCAGTGTGGTAGACGACAGTTTTGGACTCACAGCCATCAAATGTCGTCGACCCCTTCCGCCTCCACAACGCCTCTCCGCCACGGCCGATGGCCCCAGAGTGAACGTTGTCGCTGTTGGGGACCGCTTCTAACACTGTAATGTCGTGCATGAGCATCTGCTCGCTGCAGACCAGGCTGTACGGCGTGCTCGAAGTGTGGCCTCTTGTTTGCGAGAATGCATGGCCATCCTGGTAGGGGCATGGTGTGCTATCGCTATGGGTGGCGGGGGGGCGTTTGGCTGATCTCAGCCAGACTACCTGACGCTGGCGATGGACTCAGCATCTGGTTGTCAAGCACCGAGGTGCACACTATCACATGACTGCTGCCCGAGGTATGACTTCATTCAGCTCTGGTAGTAACCGCCGGCAGCGAGATCTGAGACCCATATCGCTCGAATATGACTGGTCCATTCTGGCCTCACTCGGCCAACTCTGCGTGATTTGCGTCGGATTTGGCCTGGTTGATGCAGGGAAGCACCCTCATGGCAGTGTTCACGTGCCAAATACATTCAAACCGGCGGTGTCCGACAGGCTGTCAGGCTGGACGTATTTGGTATGGAGCAGGGATGGCATTATGGCAGGCATGAAGGCACTGGGCCCCCGCTTTAACAACCTCGGGTTTGGGACCTGAGGGCGGGGCGGGTGCCTGACGGGTACTTGGTCGTCACTGATCTACAGGCACGAGAAACGTGTGTGTGTTCCATATCCCACCAACCACAAACAACCACACTAATATAAATACACAGTTTCGGCGTGTACATGTAGGTCCGGGACCCGTTGTGGTCGGCGTGCTGGCTGGGACAGGATCCGTAGCATACATGTATAGATAAGCAAGTGCGATGGTATTCGCCAACTCTTATAGGTAGTGGAGCATGTACGCCGGCGGCCAGCGGGCATCCGGCAACATGGCAACTGGAGCCGGTTCTGAATGCATGCCCATGTACGCCCATGTCTGTTGTCCAATGTAGAACAATATACCCGAGGTCGCCAAGGTTGAGTCTGGGGGCTGAAACCTGGGGCGCCGTGGCGCCGCGCGGGGTGGCGGGGTGAGCACTGAGCCGGGCGTGTGGCTGACCAAGCCAAGAGGCCAGGCGTGCACACCGTGCACTGCATCTGCGTTTCAACGCCTCCTGCGCCAACCTGGCAACGTGGTGGTGGTTGTGGTGTTTGCATCGCATTGCTGATATTATTGGCACGTCGCTGCATGACGGTCTCGGCGTTACACGGCCCGGTTATGAAACGTTGGAAGGCAGTGTTCTACCTGATGTTTGATAGTTGTAGTTGGTGGTCCGTTCTCCGACGTCGGGGCACGGAGTACCTTGGCACGACGCTCATGCCCCGCGTCTTCTGGGCCTTGTAGCGTTCGGCGGTGCAATGGTAGCGCGGCGACTATCCGCACAGACAGTGCCTGGCCACGGCGCGGCGTCAGAGCCAAGGCTCGACGTTCCGAACGATGGAGGGGAACCGACGCAGCCGAGAATAGACCGGCAGCCTTGGGCTTACGGCCGAGGTAAAGGGTGTGTGCGTTTGGTATTCCGAGCGGCCTATTAGTAGGTGCCTGAAAAAAAGGCACAAGCCTGGAAAAAAGCCCCTGGAGCGTCGAGGGTCTCGAGGGTTGATCCACAGTGGCGGGCGGGGCGTGCGCCGGGGGCCATGTGCCCACGCGATACGCGCTTTTGACGACTGTCAGCGATGACGCGCATGGCACATGTCTGCGATTTCTTGGCATCATGAGGACATGTAGAGGCATCGCACCCGAGGCGGCCCAACTCCGACTGGTATGCAGGTACGACCCCAGGCACGGTCGTTCTTTAGACATTCTGCCTCCATTCCACAACTCGTTGCACTGCCATTGTCGTGAATAGCCCTGCACCACCACCTACCCACACTCCGGTTCTGGTTGTGCCGACGCCGTCCATGCGCCGTGCACGCCGTGCCTGCACCGCCGGTCCCGAGTCACGTCGACTACTTATACCCCACCCACCCTTGATCTCCCCCCTCGACCATGCAACTTGCACTCTATCACCACCACCCAGCTGACAGACTTGTTTACCTTGTCAGCGCCTACCCAGTACTCGACCTTTGCCACTACACACCACACCACACCACACTTGAGTCCTCAGCCCTCCGGGTCACAGTCTCCTCGCTACCCACCAACTACCACCCTCGGTCACCGCCACTCACCGGTGACTCATCCCCCATCCCCCGGTCGTGTGCCCAGCCACCATGAGTGAGTGGACAGCGAGCTCGACGCTAGTCCCTGTGGAGCATGGCACCTGTTCTTCAACTGCTTGCAGCGAGCAAGGATCGGTATGCTCCTGCCTCGTGCTATCCCTGCGAGTCCAGTAGCTGACTCTGTCCAGGCGCACCTCTCCGCCCCTCCGACCTGCTCAACGACTGGTCCACTGTCCTCCCCATGTCGCCCGTCAACATCCAAGACGTCGCGCACCTTGTCTCGCTCGGCTTTTCGACTGACACAGCCCACCGTGCCCTCATCCAGACGCGCGGCGACGTCAACGCTGCGTTCGAGGTTGCCTGGCACGAGATTCACGGGCCCGACCCGAACGCCCACTGCCCCATCTGCGCACGCCAGCAAGCCGTAGCACTCTTCCGCCAGCGCACATCTTCGAGCTCTCGCCCAGCCTCAAACACCTCGGGCACACCCAGCAGCACCCACTCGTACAACTCGGTGCGGCCCGCCATCACCACCACCGCGGCCCCAACGCAGGCGGCGTCAGTCTACCCCTCGCCTGCACCCCAGCACATGCAGCGTATGGCCTCGTCGCCGTACCAGCAGCCTACTGCCCCGTCGCCGTACCAGCAGCCTACTGCCCCGTCGCCGTACCAGCAGCCTACTGCCCCGTCGCCGTACCAGCAGCCTGCCGCACCGTCGCCGTACCAGCAGTCAATGGCACTGTCCCCCCACCCTGCCCACTACCCGCTACCTCTCTCGCGCGACGGCAGCCTCGATGTCCCCGCCTCGAACACTTCAGTCTCTGGCGCCAGCCCCGCCGGCTACCCAGTTTCCCCAGGCTTCGGTACGTCGCCGGTAGTCGCCTCACCGCTCGTGGCGACGCCCTACTCGACCCCCATGCTCTACCCCGAGACGTACCCTGGTTCATACACCACGACCTCGCCCATGGTCGCCGCGTCTCTCAACGCCTCGCCGACACCCATGACCCCTGAAGCAGGCATCCTCTCCCAGGTTCAGCCCATGCAGCCTCTGCCCCCCACGGAGACTGCCCCCGAGTTCGACCCCACCATGGCCCCCGAGGTGACCGACGACTTTAACTTTATGAACGCATACCTCGACTTTGACGCCCCCTTTTCCATGGACGTCGACCCCGTTTACGCTCTGGACGCCCAGCCGCCGCACGACGACTACTTCAACGCCCTGAACACGGCCGCTCTCAACGACTTTGGCGCACCCATCGGCATGATGCAAGTCCCCTACCCCGACACCCACCAGAGTACGTCTCGCAGTGTGGGCGCCGACGCTGCGGACGCTGCTGACGGCCATAGCACGCAAGCCTAGCTCCAAGCGCAAGGTCGCGTCCGTGGACGCTGCCGAGGCCCTCGAGTGGCAGCGTACTCTGGACGTATGGCGGGCGGTCAACGGCTAGATAAATGGCTCTACGACGACAACCTCTTTTTGACGACATCACAATCGGTGTAAACGGCATATATATGATACACCACGCCCCTCATCGGTGCACACGGAATCCTCATCCACCACGACATGCAAACGGCATAGTCATCCACCACGCCCCTAGTCGGCGCAGACGGCGTAGACATCCACCACGCCCCTAATCGGTGCAAACGGCATTACCATCCACCAAGCTCTACAGGCAACGAGTCACGAAACGCACCCAACGGAAAGCAGACACAATTGTATTGCAGTGGGTTCTCTGTTGTATTCCTTCCTGTATTCATTGTGCGAGACCCGCCCCCTCTATAGCTTGTACAGTATGTAGACAATGGCTGGCATGTACCAGTGATCCATTGCCACCCGCCACCGGGGGATGAACCAAGAGCATGCCGCAGCGAGATGGAGCAAGCAGGAACACGTGCCTCAGCGTGCGCCCGGCTCCGGCAACAGTGGTCGTGTGAGTACGAGTCAGCGGCGAGGCGACCGAGTCAGAGTCCAGTCACCTTGCCGCCTGAGCGTGTCACCGCGCCGGTGCGCTATTATCGACAAGCACGTTTGTCCAGTTGGATTGCGCCCAGCTACTAATAAGCTCCTTATCTCTCACCCCCGACACCACCGGACGAGGGTATGTATGTTCCGACGCACACGACAGAACAAGCATGACATGCCCCGCGGCCATAGTAGGAACGAGGCACGAGTGATGTCGACGGCGCAAACAGCCTTGTGCATAAACGTTAACGTGCCCCCTGGTCCCCTGCCCCTTGTCTACCGCCGGCTGCTGGCTCTCATCCACAGCCGGCGCATGGACACGGGGGCTCAGGGTCTGTTTCCGACCTAGCCGAGAATGCGCCGGCCCGCCCATTGTGCCCTGTGCGGTTCCTTGCAGATCAGTGCGGGACGGCGCGTGCCTGACTTGGCATTGCCACCATGCCCGAGCATGGATATACCCAGCACTGTTTGTGGTGACTAGCCAGCGGTATTTTATGGCACCACATTCAAGGCGTCCATTCCTTGCGGGATTTTTACTGGTATGCTGGATCTATTGTAATCCACCACCCAGCCGGAAATACAAGTCGGCGGCGCCGCGGTGCCCCCATTTGCCCATCCACATTGCCCATTGTTATTGCCCATTGTCTCCACTAGCACAGCGTCATCGCCGCCCACCACCTTATCGCTCACCACCGTCACCGTGTTGTGCTGGATCTCACGTTTCGTCGCGTGACCTGTGTATTTGCGAAACGTAGTCCAGGCCAGGTAAGCATCGGTAACCCTCGGTGGGTTCCGAGACTGCCATGCTACGTCTCGCACCACGCATTGTCTGCAGCAGATACGGCCACTGCATGTCTGCAATGTGCAGACTGCGTGACAAGCCCTCGCCAGCCTCGGTATCTCAGTCTCAGTCTCAGTCTCGGTGCGCTCGTGCATCAAACTGTGTCACTCAGCGACGGTCCGACGCCGTGCCACTCAGAGGCGGTCCGACACC
The DNA here is from genome assembly GCA_025502685.1 of Pascua sp. PH4015B. Classification (NCBI taxonomy): domain Eukaryota; kingdom Fungi; phylum Basidiomycota; class Tremellomycetes; order Trichosporonales; family Trichosporonaceae; genus Pascua; species Pascua sp. PH4015B. The sequence goes on along the minus strand of JAMFRD010000056.1, from coordinate 195,191 downwards.
GACGCCATTTGTATTCTCCGCGTTCCGATACGCGATCCAGGATACAGCAGCAGGAACACCCAGAAGCTGCACTGACCGCCCAGGACCCAAATGCTTCGTGCTTCACCCTCTCCCCTCTTCCCTTTTCCCTCTCCCCTTTTCCCTTACCCCTTTCCCCGGTACACTTTCCCCTCCTCCCTCAGCGATCCGAGCGCTATCAGTGCCCAAAGATCGTGCATCCAGTCATGCCCGTCGGCAAGTTCTGATCTTGGTCGCGTGAATCGGCTGCCACATGCCACCTCTGCCAAGCACGGACGCAACATTGACATTGCCAGATCGCAGGTCGTGTGCAGCTACCCGCCGTTCCTGCGTTCTGCCGTTCCTGGGAGTATGCACTGAGGTACGCAGAGGGACCCAGGACCTGGTCAAGTGACACGCAGAGCCGGAGCACTTGCGTACTGGTGTTCTCTGCCTCAGATCGAAGTAAGCGCTGAGGAGCATTCTCGGGCATGTCTTCTTGACGACAACCGGTGCGATAAGAGAATTGGCCGCCTTTTGGACGCAGACCAATGGGGGTTGAGCCGTTGGGTCGTACGCCAATGGGAGTGCGGTGGCAACGCGACGCGTCAGGTGACGCGTCTGTCGGATCATAGGTGCAGAGCCTTTACGCAACTGCGGATTATAGGTGCAGAGTGTTTATGCAATGCGGAACATCGGTGCAGTGCCTTTACATCTCGACGGTTCCCCTCGGTTCCCCTTGTGCGCCCAGATGTAGTGCAGGTTGGTTGTACGACTGTCTTGTTCAATGCCCGTTGTGAGGCAGCCTCAACCTCTAGAGAACTGAGTGAATGTTCTCGCAGTTGCTTGCTGATGGCGGTAGGATGGTAGGAGCGAAAGCTGCGCGACTATGCGGGATCTCGAGGCCAGCGAGTATGCGGGATCTCGAGGCCAGCGAGTTGGTCGCGTTCGTTGCGTTATGCAAGCTGACAATCAGTGCTGACACCTACACTCCATCGAGAGTGGACCCCACCACCAGCAGCGACCAGCGACTGTCCGTCTTCTGGCCATTCGTTAGTGGCGTATGCACGACCTGGATAACCGAAGTCAGAACCGAGGTGTTACGGATGCAGATGGTTCAGTGCGTGACGCTCAGGATTGTTGAACAGCATGTTCGTCACCAAGCGCTTCCTGATATGGTGATGGGTGACATATGGAGGGCCGTGTCATGCATGTTCTTGCTCGGAAGAGACTCGCGTGGTGGAGCCAACCTTGGCTTGCTGCTAGCTACCGGCCTGCTACTGACTCGCCACGCAGCTCACAGGCCACCAGCCGCCAGCTGCACGCCACCAACGGAGTACATGTTCATACGGTTTAAGCCGCCGCCGCCAGTGGGTAATCTCAGCTAGACGTCGGCGCGCTACATATTGCGTGCTCGTCCATGCACCCGGACCTCGGCCTCGGCCTCGGCCATGCATGGCTTGGCACCGCCGCGACACTCCGACGCCGGCCCTAGCGTGCGCCACAGCCAGCGGCCCTGCCACATGCCACACGACACGGCCGCCGAGCTAGCGCGGACACCGAGCAAGCCAGGGCCGAGCTGGAGGATGGATTTCGAGATAACGAGATTGCCGACCTAGGCGAGGACCGGCGCCGCGCGGCGACCCTGGGCACTGCGCACTGGCGTATTGGCGGTTCTTGGCGCATCATTGGCGCCGCGACCCTCGACGGCCACGCACACGGCGATACTTGGGAGGGTGCGGACTTACGGCCGTACCACTTGACTCTTCATCGCATCTGTCCGATCTGTCCTTGACATCACTCGCCTCGACGACGGCAACTATCTTCCGAATCGTGCGGTCATCGTCGACAATGGCGGACAGCGATAAGCGTGCGTATCACGGTCACGTCTCGTATCTCGCCTGGCCTACGTCTCTGCGTCTCAACACCTGCGGCGTCGTTGCGCCTGTGCTCATGCAGCCTCGGTCGCACAACCTCCCGCCCAACCCATCTCAGACCGTCCCCCCCCCCCCCCCCCCACTCCGCCCGTCCTTCTTCAACCCAACAGCCCCCTCCCCTCCCCTCCCCCCCATTCTCCAACTAACACCCCAGCCCGCGGCCTCCGCCGTCTCTTCGGCTCCCGCACCCCCCCAGACCCCGCGCTAGCCACCCTCACATCGCACGGCTTCAGCACCAAGGTCGCCAAACGGGCGTTGGCAGACACGAACGGGGACATGGACATCGCCCTGTCGGTCGCGACGCACTATGCGCATGTGGGCAAGTACCGCATCGACCCGGCGTGCCCCGTGTGCGAGGTGCAGCTGGCACGGGAGGCGAATGAGCGGCGCGCCGACGCGGCGAGGATGCGCGCTGCGAGGTCCGGTGGACCCGCTTTCCACCCGGGGACCGGCGCCCAGCCGTGGGGCGAAGCTGTGCCTGGCGCACCGGGGGCGCCTGGCGGCGCGGCAGTGTCGGCATTCACGGCGGCGCCGCTCACGACCGCGGCGCAGGACAAGACCAACGCCGTCCTGGCCATGGGCGGCGCGGCGAGCTCGGCCGCCATGTTTGGGACGGCCGCGGGGCAGGTGGAGGGCGTGTTAGCTGGCGCCGGGGTGGGGGCGTATGGGAGCGGGACCGCGGGTGACGGGGCGTACGGGAGTGGTGGAGCAGCCGGTGGTGCAGGAGGTGCAGGCGGTGCAGGAGGTGCAGGGGGCCTCACAGGGTACGGCGACGGGCTCGGGGACGACGGCGACGGCGATGGCGAGGGGGGCGAGGGGGGCCAATGACCGTCCGTGGCCGTCTGGGTTCATGCGTTGCATGGTGGTATACTCTGTATATTGGTAGATTGCATGCTGGTCATCATCATCTTCGGCGTGCGCGAGCTTAGCCATTCGTGCCATTGCAAGAGCGCGAGCTCGTTGCTGTTGATTCCACCGCAGCATGCCTTGTCGCGTCTGGTCGCGTCGTGGATGCCAGCGGCCAAGTTGGCCGACCGGCCATGTCCGATACCCGGTCGGTGCTGCCGCCAACTCGTCAACAATCGTACCCGACCCCACAAACTCTCAGTCTACACGGTGCATTCACGCTCTACACGGTGTAGCTATCTCGCAACCTCGTGTTCGACATTGCACTCATCCACAACACCCCAGATCCACAGTCCCGCTGCATCACCGCACCACCGCACCCACAGCACTCAGCACCCACGACACCCACAACTCCCACAGCACCCACAGCACCCCCCACCCCCGGCAACGATGCTCCGTCGCCTCCCCTCCATCGCCCACCGGCACCTCTCAACCTCGGCGCGCACGCTCTCCGCCGAGCGGCTCACAGTCTTTGGCGCCGGGTCGATGGGGTCAGGGATCGCGCAGGTCGCGGCACAGGCGGGGATGCGCGTCGTGCTTGCTGATGTTGATGGGGGGGCTATTGAGTGAGTCGTGGTGGAGGTGTTACCGGGGGGGGCGGGGGGAGGTAACGGGGTAGTTGGTGGACTGGTTGGCTGTTGTTATGGCTGGTTGGCACGAGGTGTTGATCATCAACTGCCGCGCGGGGAATGGAGAAGCAGTTCTCGCCCGGAGATGCTGGTGATGGCAGTGCTTCGTTTGCTGCCAGGCCGCTTGGGGCTTGAGGGCTGGCTGGTCTGAGCCTCGCAAGATGGTGTTCTTGGTGAGGATGCGGACGCCAGTGTTAACAAGGTGCCGGTTATGTGGGTGTGTTGGCAGTGTTTGGCTGGTTGGGGAGGCGCGTTGGTCGTCAAGCTAGGCTACTTGCTGGCTGCAGTAGCCGCACTGTGGTCCCCCGCACTGTGGTCCCCAGCACTGTGGTCCGCGGTAGTGTGGTCCCCGGCCCGTCGCAAGCCTCTGTGCTACCTCTGAAGCGCGGTTAGGCAATCGACTGAGAGTGCTCTGCGCCATTGTGGCTTTCGCCGAGATGTTATGAGGGCCTCGTACCCCCCGTGACACTGCCCATGCCGACCGTGTGTTCCGCCGATGTCGGCAACGTACGCGTGCAGCATGCTCTCACTGCAGACATTTCTCCAGACCCTCAGAGTGCATTCTCACTCTCCCCGTTACACATTCAACTAACTCCAGACGCGGCCTGGACATTATCAACAAGTCGGTCGTGCGCGTGGCGAAAAAGCAGACTCCGGACGACATTGAGGGCTTTAGGGAGCGCGTGCTCGCCAACATTGAGACGACAACAGATGCGTGCGTACTGCCACCCATCTGAGTGGCGTCAACTTAGGGGGGGGGGGGGGGACCGACTTGGGGTGATCCGCTGATCCATTGAGCTGACAATGCAGCGACGAGGCGGTAAAGTCTGCAGACGTCGTCATTGAGGCCGTGGTTGAAAACCTCGCTCTCAAGCAGGACCTGTTTGCGCGTCTCGACGCGCTTGCGAAGTGCGTTCCGGTGGACACTTTGGGGTGGTTTGGGTGGAGATGGTTTAGACTGACGACAGGCCCCAGGCGGTGTTTGCGTCGAATACGTCGAGTCTGCTCGTTGGGGATGTCGCGGATAAGTGCTCTGAGGAGCGGAAACGGCGGTGAGTCATCGGTCCTTGTGTTCGAGGCGAAGGGAGGGGTCTGGATGGTGGTTTGACGACGATGGTGTTTCTGCTGTCTCTGGATTTTAGGAGGCGAGGAAATGGGTGTACTGCGATTGGAAAGCGAGGAGCCTAGGTGTGTGGCGCGGCGGCTACCACACCGATGATGCCTGGCGGCAGCAGGATGAGCATGGAATCGATAGGATGGAGGACCATGGCTCGACGACAGCAGGACAGTCAAATGCTTCGGGCTTGAGTCTGCCTGTACCCAGTGAACCAGCATTGACTGGGGTATGAGCCGGACTCTACCAGACATCTACTGGACCGCTTGGGTCTTGGGTGACCTCTGATACCGTTTGAAGTATGTCGCCGTGAATGCCGAGAAGCAACCCAAGGACGGTCAAACATCTACCCACGACACGACGCTGACACGCAGATTCGGCGGAATGCACTTTTTCAACCGTACGCCGCCCCGTGCGCCGAGCTCACCCCAGCCGTACCCGTCATGAAGCTTGTCGAGGTCGTGCGTACCGAGCAGACGTCGGAGGAGGCGTATGATGTGCTCCTCGACGTTGCGAAGCGGATGGGCAAAGTTCCCGTCAGGGCTAAGGATAAGCCTGGGTGAGTAGCTGTGGTTGTAGCGGGTGCAGGTTCTGTTGGGGAGTTGTTGCTGGCGTTGGGAATTTGTTGTGAACTCTGCACGGTTGAGTTGTGGGAGGGATGGTTAGGGCAGTGGTGGGGCTGAGCGAGCTGGGGAAGACGCATCTCAACAACCCGGTTCAATTTATATGTGCAACCCACCTGCACCATGGAAGCCATGGTCCTCAAGCAATCGACCGAGATTTGCCCCCCTTCTAAGTGCCACGGTGGCTCTCTTTGGCTGGAGGCGACAAGATGCCGCTTGATACACATTGTGGCAGTCTACCTAACTACCACTGGGCCACCAACGATCCATTTGATGCCCGCTGTATCTCTCGTTCTCCTTTATCTGGCTGACAAGCAGGTTCATTGTCAACCGCCTACTCGTACCCTACAAACGTATGTCCCTGTGCATTGGCACAGTACCACCCATTGACGTTCAGTTGAAGCAGTCCGCATGGTAGAGCGCGGCGATGCAACGCCCGAGGACATCGACACCGCCATGGAGCTGGGGGCGGGGTACCGTGAGTGCAGCACATTATGCCGGTGACGCTGACGCGTAGCTATGGGGGTGAGTAGCTTCAGCACATGCAGCAAACATCGTCGACTCCGGCGGGAATGGGGTGTTCAGTCCTGTACCGTTTCTCTCTGGAGAGCGTCTCCGTCGAGAAGGCGCCGCAGTACTACCACGGAAGTCCGCTAACCCCAGCCGTTCAAGCTGTACGACTACGTCGGCCTCGGTAAGTCTCACCATGTCCCCAAACACACCTAACCGCCAGACGTGACCCAATTCGTCTCGGAAGCGTGGGAGGAATACGCCAGGCGCGGCCTCCTCCCGATGGAACTCGTCAAGCAGTCACCCATGCTTGCAGAAAAGGTCCGCAGGGGTGAGCTGGGGCGCAAGTCGGGCAAGGGGTTCTTTGATGTGAGTGGAAGTGTTTCCTACCAGGCTGGTGAACATAGATGGAGGACGAGATGATGGGGATGTTTTGCAGTTTGGGCTGATGGCAGTACTCGGATAAGAAGTAATGGCAGTGACGGAGGGGAATGAGAAGTCACTTCAGGCGCAGGGGACCCCACATCCCGAGTCGAGTCGGAAGATAGAGCCCACTCAATGACACAGCATGCTTTGAATTTCTGATTGAGTCGTTACACGCTGTCTGAGCTACAAAGTGGCAGTGATTCTCAGAGCTTGCTATCCCACCTGTTGGGGCTAGTTTGTAGAGGAACAGGCTTGCGGAGCTGCATTGGCGTCGGAGAGCATCGTGTACCGCGCCGCCAATACCCCCAATGTCCCAGTCCTAAAAGTGACACACGTCCATTCTCTCCTGGCATTGTTGCACCCACGTATAGTAGTACTCTGGCCGCATATTGTACAATTCAGCACAGAGAGGGCCCATGCTCATAGAGCACTGAGGGAAAGAGTGTAGCTTAGTAAGCGGGACGGCCTGCAGCATGAGGAACCAGCTCGCAACGTACGCCGTTGAGATGTTGTCAGGGGCTTCTGCGCACCTTCCATGGCCCAGGGCTGTTCCGCTCGGCGGCTTAGCCAGCGCAGAGACCTCAAGTACTACGGTCTGGGTCTGTGCATCCAGTACGTGCCCACCCGCACACGCAGGAGCAGTGGCGTACGGCACCCGAGCCAACCGCTCCCCTCTGCACGGCCCCGATGCATGGATATCGAAACTGCATGCAGCAACACAGCTAGCGCAGCATACAGTATGCTCGGCTACCCCTATGCAAGCCCAGTATGAAACGTCGAGAACATCCAAAACGTCCAGAACGTCCAGAGCGCGTATGGCGGCTAAGCGGGCGAACCGAGCTGTGCACGACTTTCCGACCCCGAAGCGAGATAGCGAAGCAGACGAGCCGCGGCATTCTTGGCGTTTTCTTGGCGTCTGCGTCATATATCCATCCGTTTCGTTATCCATCCGCAGGTCCCGCCGAATATTTATAGTTGCCCACCTGCACACCAATGCCTGCAGAATTCATCCACCACCAACTACAATCGCCCACAGAATCCACCCACAATGTCCACAACAACAGTCAACGAGACGGCCCCGCTCGTCCCCTCCACAACACCTAACGCGCCGGTGCTCGTCGCGCCGACGCTCGTCGCGCCCAACGAGGAGAAGCACTGGTACCACCATCGTGAGCCGTCGTCTGCGCCCACGTCCGCTGTCCCCCCACCGTCCTCCCACCCTCCCTGACATCCTTACCTCCTAACCTTTCCTCCTCCTCCGTCCCCTTACCCCGTCCCCTTTCCCGTCCCCGTCCCCTTTCCCGTCCCCTACCCCTGCCCCCCCCCCCCCCCCCCGTTACCCCCCCGCCCACGCTAACAACAAGGCTTCTGCACATGCCCATTCACCGGCCCGCCCGACCGACGCGTCCCGCCCCTCACGCCCGAGCAGGAGGCGTGTGGCGCCGCCGGGCACGATTTGCACACGACCCCAACGACGGGGCAGAGCGTCGCGAATGTCGTGTCGTTTCCGTGGACTCAGACTTTGTGGTGAGCCCCTTCGCTCCTCCTCTCAATGCCCCCGCCCTCCCGTCACTCCCTCCCCTCATCCTTCACCATCCCTGTCGACCGACACCGCGACCCCCCTCTACCCATCCCCGCGTCACCCTCCCCGGGTCTCCTGACGGAGCACCAGTAGAGATCTTAAACTCACACACCAGCAAATGCCACCTCGCCGTCGAGTGCAAGAAGTGCGGGGCCGTCCTACGCGCAAAGGGCGACGAGTGCGACCGGCACTTGTTGTGGAAGTGCCCCGTTGGGACCGTTGGCAAGTAGTCGGCTTGCGTCTGGCCCCATTTGAAGACCCGACTCTGTTTTGAAGACTCGTCGTTATCCGCTGCATATTCTCGAATTCTACGTAGGCCTGTATGTACGCTCCCTTGATTGCTACTCAGGGGAAGGGGCCGTTGTCGCGCTCGATGTCTCGACCAGTGTGTGAGTGTGCGTGTGCTGGTGCTGAAGTCTGGCCTCTGTGCACCCACGGCGTTGTTGCAACTTGGACACAGGCGGTTCTCGTGGCGACTGATCCCAGTCGACCTTCGTGTGCCAGAGCCCCATCGCTAAGCAAGGAGAGCAGCAGAATCTGAGCTTGCGTCCACACATCCTCCGGATACCACGGCATGGGCGACTGTGACGAGGAGAATCGCAGGCTAGCAACCCATAACCTGCTTGGCACGATGCACGATGTCTACCACTGCCAACACGTGCTGTGTTGTGCTCTGTAGCCATGCTGTTCATCATCATTGTTGTTGCCCAGCCCCAGGTGTGGATGCTTGGCATGGCTCACCTGCCCTGGGTCCCGGTCTGGCCCTCAGCCACCATTGGGCGCCCCGACGCCCAGCTATATTTGGTTCTGGTGGCGTCCAGCGTCCAATCAAATCAGAGATCGGCATCAGTTGGGGAGTGGAGGCGGACCGCGTGCACCAGTGGCGACTGGGTCGAAAGCGGTGAAAAGATAGATAGCAAAACGGGGGCGAGAAAACAATACCGTCGAAACAATACACTCTTTGAAACATTACCGTTCTCCCAGGCGCGTCGTGCGTGAGCAAAGACCACCCGCTCTCTGTACCGCTGTCGCCTGACGCTTAGACGACCGCAATGGCCTCTACGTCCCCGGCCATGGCTACGGACACCTCGGCGCTCCACAAATCTGCCGTGCGCGTCTCCACGCTCTCTGCCGCGTCGACTCCCGGTCCCTCGTCGCCAGACACCGCGCGCGAGTCGTTGCTTGCCAGCGCACACGAAAGCCCAGGTAGCCCAACTCTGTCCCAACACCAACCGCCCACAGACACGCACACCTCGGCTTCTCCCCATCCCCCATCGCGCTCCCCCTCCCCACTGGCCAGCGACATGGACTCGGCCACACTCGATATCTTCGACACGGCCCTGTCATCCCTCTTCGCCATCCCCCCCATTGCATTCTCCACCGCCTCCCCCTCTGAGCCACACACGTACACCCCGCCCTCCAACGCACTGGGCCCGACATCACAGCCGATCCGGCTGTGGCTCCCCAACCCGCCCGCCGACGTCTATGCCGCGCTCCAGGCCAACAACCTGTGGCTGTCCGCCGTGTTCCTCGCCGACAGGATAGCCACGGGCACCCTGCCTGGATTCTCACCCACGCTACCGTCCCCGGCCCAAGCCTCGGTCGATGATATCCCCACCCCAGACCCCGAGCCCACTCAGGAGCGAGTGCCCACGAGTGTCGCAGAACTCGGCGCCGGCGCGGGTCTCCCCGGAATCGTCGCGTGTCTCGCCGGCGCGCGCGTCGTGAGTACCGACTACGACGATCCGACGGTCATCGCCGCCATCCGGCGCAACTTCACCGCGGCCCTCGGGAGCCGAGACGAGCAGGCTGCTGCCGACACTGCGCCGGGGACGACGAGACCCTCGACTGGAGACGCGGACACACCACCCCAGCCGCAACCCCACTCCCGCACCCAGTCCCACCCCTCTCACCCTCGATGGACCGCCCTAGGCCACTCATGGGGCACACCCCCGACCCCAGTCCTCGCCCACTCCCCAACGGGCTTCGACGTCCTCCTCCTCGCCGACACACTGTGGACGTCGTCATGGCACCCCGCCCTCCTCGACAGCGTGTGTGCCCTCCTCCGCCCTGGCGGCACAGCCCATGTCGCTGCAGGCTTACACACCGGCCGCGGACCGGTAGCCCGCTTTATCGCCCTCGCGGAGAGCCGCGGGTTGAGGGCGCACCCACGCGAGGAGGTGCGGTGGGCCCAGGGCGAGTGGGAGGTATATGAGGGTGGTGAGGGGGAGGGCGAGGAGAGGGGTGTGGTGGTGTATTTCACTTTGCATAGGGATGTATAGGCCCTGGACGGGTTGTAGTCTGACTGAGCATCGAGAGAGTGGCGATAGAGGACGGGATGTCCACTACAAGTTAGGTGCGAGTGGGGTTGTATTCAAGGGGGACCGTGCAATTGTGGACGGCGAGTGCCACCTCGAGCAGGTTCCAATGGTATACAGCGAGCGGGAGGCATCGAGGCGATGGTGGTATGCACCCGATTGAAGGGTTACTGTTACACGAGGTGTTGCAGTGCGGCCATTCAGATACTGGCACCCAAATAATCCCTACACACACTGCAAAGGGTGGTATTGAAATGATAATTAAGCCTGGTGGCAGACACTGTCCCGCTGCTCGGGAACTATAGCCCCTTGCCCGTTGCATTCCCGTCAGCAAACCATGCAGCGCCTTGTACTTGTGAACTTCGTGTGTGCCAACAGAAGGATACCAAAACTCACGCATGGCGAACCATTTTACCAATCTTGAAATTAGGTCGAGAGTCTCGGGTGCGGGCCAGCTCGACGTGCGTTAATAGGAACAGGTGGGTGTGGTTGCCCCCTGCTCCCAACGGTACCTGGACATGTTCACGGAAGGAGTTTGTCAAGCTACCCTCCTGGTACGATTCTGGAGCACCCCACTGTGAAAGCAGATGTTTCATGATAGAGGGGCTTGTCATGATGCCATACACCTAGAGAGTATTCAAGCACCACGACAAAAGTACTGTATCATCCACCTGTCAACTGGAAACTGGTCAGACGTTGATCGGAATACTTTGTAGACGTATATAAGTGGACGGGGGTGATGCAAACCTCACGCAAGCACTGTTCCTTCAGGAGCACCATGTGTTCGAGCAACCGGATTTCATCTTGCTTCTCGCTTTGTACAGACACGCCGACTCCCGACATTTCTGAGAACGCACAGGGGGTTATATGCACGAGAGAGCCAGTGCATGGATAGAGAGCTGGCGCTATGATCATGTGCTGTAGCTGCAAAGTGCATATTATGCGCTTCTCCCACTGTCATGGGTGGTTCAACCCGCCGACCAGGAATAATACAGATTTAATACCTCGTGAGGTTCAAAGCGATGGAGCCGTCTTCTCATCCACCACCCTCAATACTAGGTTGAGTAGGACACGGTTTGGCGTGCAGAAATGGCCGTACATATTGCAACAGTTACTGAAGGCAGAATTGTCGACGAGTATTGTGGGACAATGCAGATGACGACAGACTTGAGGTTGAGAACCTTTATTTATCTCCAAGATGCGGAGGCACTGGGTACCAATCTCGTTCAAGAGGAGAAATGTTCTGAGGTCCGAGTTCACTTCGGTCTTATGTCGCTAATAAATCTGAGTAAAGAGACATATCATTCATAACAGACTATAAAATACAGAAAAAAACAACTTCGGTGAACATCACTTAGTACGTCTTGGTCCAGTTGATTCCATCAGGCACGCCGTCGATAAAAGGGAGGTTCTTCTTCCAAGCGGCCTCATCCGAGTCGAGCGATGGGAGCGGCTGGTCCCAGATACCTGGTAGAATTAGTATTTGCCTCTCTATTAACCATTCTCGTCTAAGGCTCACAGAAGGCCTTGCGGGACTTGGGATCGATAGGGGCGTTCTCGTCGCACCATGCGTATCCGCAGCCGACCCTGGTCGTGGCCCGCCAGTTTGCGCGCGCAAAGACTGCAAAGCGGGCATCGGGGGCTGACTTGTAGTTGGCATAGCTGAACTCAGGGCCTTTGGGATGTCAGCCAGTGTAATATTTTCAAAGCAGCAAAGCGGTAAACCCACCCTTGCGGAAGCCGACGTTGAGGTGGCCGCGGAGGTAGTTGAGCCAGTCTGCGATTTGCCCAGCGTTGAACGATGTGAAGCTGGAATGGTGTCAGTCCTGGGGCACGTAACTCGTCCACCATGAGGAAATGGTCCCTGTACATACCCAACCCAAGTACCGCCCTGCGGAAGGTCGACCGTCTTGGTATAGCATGCCTCCTGCGCGGCCGTCCTCGCGCGCGACGCATAATGGTCGTCCCAGCACAAGTCGCCGGCGCCGAGCTGGTGGCGCCACCGGTTAAACGTCTTGAGGACGTGGACGGCCTGGCTGCTCCCGCTGGCGATCGGGTTCTTGTTGGGCTTGTACTCGCTGCGCCTCGCGTTGGGCGTGCCCTTGTCCAGCTCCACCATCGTGTCGACCGGAAGCATTTCGCCAATGTACCGCACGGTGTTGAGGTTGGTGTTGTCATTGTCGCCGGCGTCGGGGGCGAACGAGACGAAGAACTCGTCGTGCGAGGGAATCGCCATCGTGCACGCGGCAGTGAAGACCAGAGCGGCCAGGGATGCAAGGTGGACCATCGTGTAGTGTTATGTGAGGAGGGGGTTGGAGGAAGTGGTTGGGGATGCAGATGAGACTGCTGCCAAACCCCGCTCCTTTTATGCCATTTCTCGACCGTGACTTGCTGCACGACTCGACGCGTCTTGCTCCTCCTGCCCCCTAACGCATACACACACTGGGGATCGACGTCCACATACGGTCGCCGTGCAACACCGACACCGGTGGTCCGTCCCCAATGATCCAAAAGTCTCTGTGCGCAGTGGACCTTGAGGGTGGAGGCTTTGTGCCTGGAACGCGTCTAAGCTCTGACGCGTGAGGGGATGCTTACCGTCATCCGAGGTGTGTTCCCGTCCCCCCAAAAGCCATCCTGGGTCGCAATCCAGGACAGTCGAGCCCGTCAGTTGGATAAAGATCGGCCCGCAAGGGCACACAGGCCTCTGCGCCATTACTCGAGTTCATGTCGCGTCCAGGTTCATACCACGCTTGATGCCAGGCCGCATTCCACTACGTGCGATCTAGGTGACGATGCCCACTCTCGAGAGTGTTCTATCAGTGATACAATAGTGTACTTGTCGACACTGAGCACAAGCACGGTCCGCTCAACATTATGGCAGTGTGCACGCCCGGTACGCACGATGGAATAGCAAGCAGCATGGCACTCACACGTTTCTGGACGCGACTAGACCAAACAAGGCTGTTCTTGGCAGGGCTGCTTGTAACTCTCCAGTACGAGAATGTGAAGGCACCGAGTGAAGACGAATTCAGACAGCTGGGGTAACTTGTAACTGATACCTCTGACGACCGGGCCGAAGACGTTGTGGTGTCTGCTTGGCCGATTATACTTGTAGCGACGAAAGCCCTATCAGAAGACCATCGGCAGCAATTGCCCAACGGCACTGGATGCCAAGCACACAGACGACGCTGTTCCTGGGCGCGTAAAGCAGGCCCCATGGACATACCCAAAGAGGACTGTAACGCCGAGCAGCTCCTGCGATGTTAGTCATGAGCAGAACACGTCGACCGTGACGCGTTCAAGGGGATGACGAATTGTATTCTGCTACACTCCGGGACCGGACCAGGTACCCGAGCTACCACTGTGTATTCCGCAACTCTAAAGCGCCCAAACTTCCATACCTGCGTACCCCATATTCGACGCGTTGGCACGTTCTGGATCGCTGTTTGCGTAAGAGCGATACACTTGTATGTTTCATACGCGTCGACTATAGTAATCGCTTGGTTTACAGCTCGGTGCTTGGCGAGGTTGATGATGTAAGATGTGAAGGGGTCAGGCAAGGCGTTTCAAACGCGCATTTGTATACGTGACCCAGAACCAAGGAACCCGCTACCCAGGCCGTCGAGTGTCTCTACCTTGAGCCGAGATCAGCCCTGCAAAGATCTCTCAGAGTAGGAGAGATGTGAGTCGTGTTAGTCGTGAGGCGTGAGTGTTATTCATGCTGTTGGCCTGGCGTGACGGCAAAGCCATTCCGTCATCAAGGTTGTCAAGTTTCACTGGGCAGCAACTGGTAACGAGCGGGAGAGGTCATGGGCCAACGTTAAAGCAAGCTTGACATATTTGAAGAGTAGGGTAGGAGAAGGGCATGTTCATGCTGCCAAGCTCCAACGGTGCAAAAGCCGCACGCGACTCACCCTCGCTCTCACGGCGACCTCAACTTGGGGACATGTACCGGTACAGTAGACGAATCGGTTGGGTTCGACGCGGGTTGCAAACGGAGGCCATATCGGGGAGAGAGCTGGTTGGTACGCACGGATGTGACCTTCAACTCGCTCTGCCGCTCTCTACATGCCCTCTGTACACCCCTTCACAATATTCCATTGTCAGACGGAGCAGCACAGAAGTAGCAGACACTGGGCTGCGAATCCGCACAATGCATTATTCCACCCACTGAAATACACACCATGGCCACGTGGGGCCATGGCGCTAATTCGTAGTTGCAATTGGTGTATAGACGGACATCTCCGACGATTTGCCCGATCTCTGGGTGAGGGTGTGAAGCAAGCCGCGTCAGGGACACTCTCAAGAGATAGGGAAATTGGATACTTTCAATGAGGAACGGATAGTGCTGGGGCTACGCTTCGGTCTCTTTAATCCTTCAATGGTAGAGTCCCCTGGCACTTGCCCGTTCCCGCCCGCGCGTTCGATTCCTAGCACTGGCCACTTGTGTGTACGGAGGAGATAGAAAATTGCCCGGGACATGGAAAGGAAGGGAGGTTGGGGGATTCATATTTTTGTTTTGCTCTTGTTCTTCAGTATGGCAGGATATCTTTTTGCGCGTTGTTTAAAGAGTCTGTAGCTCTGCGGCGTGCTAGGTCTGCGACCCTCTCTGCCTGGACACTTCCAAGATGACCTTGTTGTTCTCTTTCCTTGTTGTGGAGTCTGGGTTCGATCCTTTGTCCTCGACTCGCAGTCTGCCCCCCCCCCCCCCCTTCCACAGGTTGAGGACCGCTGACCCCTACGGCGCTCTACCGCCTTAAACAGTGGGTCAGTTTCTTCTCAGCATCAGGCGTTTTGGGTGAGACGAGCAAGGCCGCTGTCCTGAAAGGCGAAAGCGACCAAGCTTCGTTCTGGGGCATCTAGTGCTCCGCCTGAACTCGACCGAGATCTTTCAGATCAGATGACCAGGGAGTTCCCAGGCGACGCATTGTCTGGGACGTATGCTTCGTGATACGCAGAAGTCAATGGTACTCTCTGACGGTGGGCAGGTACAGGCCGTCTTGGTCCGCGGTCCACTCGATCTTGCAGAGTCGAGTGGAGATCCATGGCCTGTCCGCCGCCGACCGTTTTGGCGAGCGGACCGCCGATCCGAGGGCCCCGCTCGGCAAAAGCAACGCGGCAGTGGCCGTTCCCCACCGGAGCTTCCAAGCCCACCCCACACGTTTATCGACTCCCAGGGCAACAGCCTCCACCGCACTGGTCGGTCGGTCACCATGAACCGAGCACCCCTTGGCGTCAACGGTTCAAGAGCCCCTGCACGGCCCGGACCCACACCGAAACCCGGACCACCCACGCTCTATGGAATACACCCTAATCTTTCTTGTCACTGCCAGAGCGATTGTACGAGCACAGCGTCCATCCAGCTGGTCTCGCCGTCACCACCGCGTTCTTCACGATCTCTACACCTACCCAACGTCTTTCACTACTTTCGCTACTTGCGCCAAAAGACAAAACCAAAACGCAGACGCAATGGTGTCACTGACCGACGGCGCGAGCCTCGACGCCAACGCGCAGCCCATGTGGACGCCGGCGCACCCCGAGCGCACGCAGGCGACACTCTTCCGCGAACACGTCGCAAAGACCCGTGGACTCAAGCTCGATACCTACGAGGACCTCCAGAAGTGGTCGTGCGAGAACCGCGGCGACTTCTGGAGCGACGTGTGGGACTGGGAGGGCGTGGTGGGGGACAAGGGTGCTGCGCCGGTGAGTCACGCGAGGGAACCCGGTAGCCTGGATGAATGGAGGCAGGGATGGATGAGCGTACACATGGCCATGGCGGGGGTGTGTAGAGTGTTGTGGGAGGGGTGCAGCTGCGCGGCGGAGCCATGTACTACTTGCTGTCGACACGTCGACGCCCGTTTCACTGCTGGTGACAAGACGAGTTGGACCGTACCGCACAACATTTTCTGTCCCTCACCCGAGAACCGTTAGATACCTGCGACTACCTCCCCTTACCGATCCCTGCTTTCCCCCCTTTTCCCCGCTGACGTGCAGTACGTCGACGAGGCGGCCCTCCCGCGCGACAACCCACCATGGTTCCCGAACGCGTCGGTCAACTGGGCCGAGAACCAGCTGCGCCACGGGCTCAAGCACCCCGATGACATTGCGATTATCGACACGACCGAGGCGGCAGGCGACTTTGCGCCCGCGCCGAAGCGGGTGACACAGCGCGAGTTGCGTGCCTTGGTCGGGCGCGCACAGACCGCGATGCGCGAGTCCGGCGTCAAGAAGGGACACCGTGTTGCGTACTGGGGCGGAAACAGGCTCGAGGCGGTCGTGACTGTGCTGGCTGCTAAGTGAGTTGTGTTGTTGGAGGGCAGGTGTGTGTGCGTTGGGATACGGGGATGGTCATGGTAGTCACGAGTGTGTTGGCTGAGACGGCCTCGAGTGTAGGGAGAGTGTATTGAACGGGGCGGCTCTCCATGTTCTTTCTACGTACGGATAGCTAACGTCAGTTCCCTCGGAGCAATCTTCTCTTCCGCCGCGTCCGACTTTGGCGTGGACGGTGTCATTGAGCGGCTCGAACAGATCAAGCCACACCTTCTTGTCGTCTCAAATGGCTGTGTGTGAGTGGCTGGGCAGACAGGCCGCATGTCTCCCATATGCTGACAGCCAGCTACAACAACAAGGGCCACTCGCTCCTTCCCCTCCTCCCCCGCCTGTTCACGTCCCTGTCGCACCCGCCCGCACACACGGTCATTGTCAACAACATCCCCGAGTCTCTGGCAAACACGTCCGACTTTGTCGACGGAAAGCACAACGGGTGGACAAAGGTCCACAAGTGGGACGACTGGCTGCCATCGACGGACGTCGAGCCGACGTTTGAGCGCATGGGCTTCAACGAGCCGATCTGGATTCTCTTCTCCAGTGGCACGACTGGCCGGCCCAAGGCCATCGTCCACCGCCAGGGCGGCATGCTCCTCGACTCGCTCCGTGAGCACCACCTCCAGGGCGACATTACCCGCGGCGACGTCTTCTTCTACTACACCACCCCGTGAGTGCCACCGCTCCCCGCCGTTGCTAGAGCTAGCTGACCAGCAGCGGATGGATGATGTTCCAGTACCTCGTTGGTGGTCTCGGCACCGGCGCAACCATTCTCCTTTACGACGGCTCGCCGCTCAAGGACCCGGGGTGCCTCTGGCGCATGGTTGACGACTTTGGCATCAACCAGTTTGGCGTGAGCGCAAAGTACATTGAGCAGGTTTCGGTGAGCACAGTTGCATGGCCTCCAGTACGCAAGAAGGACGGACCCGCTCACACTCACCAGAAACACTACCCCGACGTCGGCAAGAACCACAAGCTCACGACTCTGCGCCAAATCATGTCTACCGGCTCGCCTCTCCCCCCACAGCTCTTTGACTTTGTCTACTCCAACGTCAAGAAGGACGTGCTCCTCGGCTCAGTCACGGGCGGTACCGACATCTGCTCCGTATTTGCCGGCCGCTGCTCGGCGCTACCCGTGTACCGTGGCGAGATCCAGACGCGCATGCTCGGCTTTGCCCTCGGCTCAACCGCGACCAAGGAGGGTGAGGAGGGCGAACTCCTCGTGGCCAAGGCATTCCCCATCGAGCCCGTCGGTTTCTGGCCATTGCCGCGCGAGTCACTCCCAGACGGCCAGAACATTGACCCTGCCGAGGTCGAGGCCGCCAAGAAGCGCTTCGACGAGAGCTACTTCAAGGCCGAGACGGGTCTGTGGTGTGAGTCCTTGCGCGCTTGAATATGAGAACAAAATGCTGACGTTCAGACCACGGCGACTAGTGAGCTTCACGACCGTACAGCTCCAGCTAACCCCAGTGTCCAGATCACCCCATCTCGTGCCGGCAACGGCGGCGGCTTCATCATGCTCGGCCGCTCCGACGGCGTCCTCAACCCCAGCGGTATCCGCTTTGGACCCAGTGACATCTACAGCGTGATTGAGAACCCAGCCTTTACGGCACGGGGCATTGACGAGACGCTCGTCGTCGGCCTCCTCGTCGACGGTGGGGCAGACGAAAAGGTCGTCCTCTTTGTCAAGATGCGCGATGGGTTCAAGCTCGACGATGAGGTCACCAAGCTCATCAAGAGCTCTATCCGCGGTGCGCGCTCGGCACGCCATGTTCCAGGCAAAATCATCCAGGTTTCCGACATTCCCATGACACTCACGGGGAAGAAGATCGAGGGTGAGTTTGGAGACCCGCCTCCCGGTCTAGAGCGATGCTGACCATGCCCCAGTCCCCATCCGCAAAGTCATCAACGGCGCACCGACCTCTTCGATCAACCCCGCCACGCTCCGCAACCCAGAGTGCTTGGCAGAGTATGCCGACCTCGGCGCCAAGATGCGCGCCGAGGAGGGTATGTGAGGTGCGGCTTGGGATTAGGTACTTTGGGCGCTGTATGAATGCTGTAATTTCGTGCATGGTGGGCAAGTGGGCAGCGTGGCGGGTACAGAGCGGGAACGAGTGGCCTCCGCCAGCCTTGCCTTCTGACAGTTTGGCCATTCGAGCCGCGAGACGTCCCAACTGGTGCCGCGCGGCGCGTACGACCTCAGCTTCAATGTCACTCCTGGTAGTATGAGACCAGTCTTTGGTAGTCAGTTTATAACGAAACGCGCTTGGTCATCCTGCGGGTTTGTCCGCATTTGGCTGTGGCCCTCAGAGATGCTAGCGCTGCTAAAAGGTCCAGTTGGGAACAGAGTGAGAGGCGATTATGACATGGCAAGCGTTTACGATGGGTTCGCGCTGCGCTGCCCTCTTCTCGGGCCATTTGCCACAATCAAGAGTTGCACAGTCGCTGTGGTGATCACTCCGAAACACATCGCTCGGATAAAGGGCAGTGCAACACATGACCTGACCTGGACGGCCGGCAAAAGGTTCCGCCAGCGTCCGTTGCTCGTGACATCATACTCATCCTCACCAACATCGTCAACTGGCTCAAGTCTTGACCAGCCTGCATGAGGTGACTAAGTAAACTAGTGAGAGCAACCCCAGGCAGGCCAGAACGGTACTGAGCATTGAAGTATGCCACCCGCCGGATCCGTCAATTGCGTCTCTACCGCGAGGTATCGCTAAGATGCTCTTATCCAGGGCATCCTACGCCGAGTCGTGCGCAGTGTCGATTGCGACCCAGAGCACATCGTCTTTGATCGGCGGCTGTGCAAGACGTCGAGCAATCACCACAACGGCCGTCCATGTACTTTCAAGGTGGTTGGGAGGCCCCAGTCGCCGGTGGTTGACGGGAGCAAGGCCGAGCTCTCCTCAGGCATTGACCGTTCGGGAATTATCAACGGCAGCATTGCCCACGACGACGAGGACGTCATCGTGCGGGGACAGCTTTGCGAGTCTGCAGAGCCGGTTAGGGCGAACTCGCGCCCGGCACACGGTTGCATTGGGGGTGCGCCCTATGACGTCCATTAACGGGTCCTCGGTGGGAGCGGCTTGGCCTCGAGTCGGACAACAGTCTCCGCGGCTGTCAATCCCAAGTCTGACCAAGGCGAGCCTGCTGTCGACGGCGACGGCGCTCCAGACTGTGTCGGAGATGCGTACGGTGCATCGAGCTCCGATGCGGAGACACGAGACGAGCGCCACACTCCGACCACCTCCACCACAACTTGGTTTCTTCCCACGGTCGACCCTCGCAGCGTGGGAATGGCACGTGACACCCCACTGGGAGGGATTGTGGCAAAGTGACGCCCGTGGAATGTCGACGACATGTCGAACTTGTTCTCGTACTCGATCTCGCTCCATGCCCATCGCATTGCCTTCCATGTCGTCCCGCCTCGAGTCGACCTCGGCCATCGTGAGTACGCGACACCGGGTGCTACTTTCTCTGGGACGACCCACTCCCTTCCCTCGCCGGTCCCCCCCCCGCTCCACCGGTGTGTAGCGCACTGTGCTGACTCATAGCTTGGCGAGTACATGCTCAAGGGCTGGCTCCTGACGGACCTTCACTGCGACGAATGCCGAGTGACGCCGCTGATGCGTGAGCCCGCATCCGTAGCGGCGCGTGAGGGCCGCCCGCCCATCCAGTTCTGTGCGTTATGCGACGGCGGACCCGAGGGGCGCGAAGAGGCGCTCGCGGCCGCCTCGGCCGTGCATGCGGGACACGGTGGCTTTGCGCCCGCCGGTCTTCCCGAAGAGTCGCCGTCGATTGACGAGTTTGACGACCCCCTCGACTTTGGCGCTCCCATTACCCCTCCCTCCGAGACTGAGGACCCGCTCGCGACTCCACGCCGCGCCCCTGCCGCAACCACCACCGCGCAAGAACCCCCAGCCTCCCCGCCAATGGCGCACGCGGCGTCCGCGCGCGCCGACCCCGATGCCGCGGCAGAAGCCATCTCGGCCCTCCTCCTCCGCGGATACTCGCTGCTCGGGACCGGATGCCCCGACCCGGGCTGCGTCGGGATCCCCCTCGTTGGCTTCCCCCGCCGCAAGGATGGCACGCGCGACCCGCGCCGCGAGTGCGTGTCGTGCGGCAAGCGGTGGGTCAACGAGAGGGATCTCGCAGACTCGGGGCTCAAGGTGCAAGAGGCGGCATCGACATCTGAGCCGTCTAGGTCCCCGGCGCAGCCGGCACCCACGCGTGCCTCTACAACGTCGCGACCTTCTCCCAAGGCTCCGGCGGCGTCGTCTCCGGCCCCCGCAACATCCAAGCGGCCAGCCACGTCTGACCCAGAGAGCCCACGTACCAAGGCACGACGCGAGCTGTACGAGACGGGCGAGGCGATCATGTCGCAGCGTGCGGCTGCAAAGGCCGCCGAGAACGACAAGTTTTCAGATGCGATTGCTGCCGAGACTGCAAAGCTCGCGGCGTCGACCGCATCGGCATCCTCCAGCACGGCGGTGACGGCGCCCCTCGCCGAGGAGCCATCTCCAGCCCAGCCCGCGTCGAGTTCCGCGGCCCCCACGGTGGCCCAGTGGGTCGACCAGTTCAACGCGGCCGCGAGCCAGCCGTTTGTCGCCTCGGACCACCGCCCAGACACGCCAGACGGCAAGTTACGCGTGGTGGTCATCTCCACGGGTTCGGTGGCGAGCATCAAGATCCCGCTCATTGTCGCCGAGCTCCGCCGTGACCCCCGCGTTGAGGTGCAGGTCGTCGCGACGGCGGCGTCGCTGCATTTTTATGACGCGGCGGCCGTCGAGAGGGACAACAAGGGCGTGCGCGTCTGGACGGACAAGGACGAGTGGTCCGACTGGCGCAAGGTCGGCGACCCGATTCTCCACATTGAGCTGCGCCGCTGGGCCGACCTCGTCGTCATCGCGCCGTGCTCGGCTGATATGCTCGCCAAGATTGTCGCGGGGCTCTGCGATAACCTCCCTGTGAGTGTTGGCCGGCATTGGTCTGTATTCGCCCTTCTGACACTCAGCTCTCGCTCCTCCGCGCGCTCGCAGGGACGCCTGTCGTGCTCTGCCCCGCGATGAACACGCACATGTACGAGCACCCGCTCACTGCGCGCCATACGGCGTTTGTCGAGGACGTCCTCGGCTACCACATCCTCGGTCCGCAGGATGCCGGGCACCTCGCGTGTGGCGACGTTGGTGAGTCCAGCTATGACGCCATTGAGTCGAGTTAGCTGACTCCCAGGTGCGGGCAAGATGACCGACTGGCGCGACATTGTCGCGGCCATCAACTCGTACGCGGCCGTGTTCCGCTCGCGCCCCGAGCGCGCGTCGTCGGCACTGGCTGCCATCCTCGGCAATGAGCCGCAGGTAAAGACCCCCGTGCCAGCGGTCACTGTGACTGAGCGGCCCAGGTCGGCGCGGTCGACGAGGTCAGTCGCGCGGTCTCGCGCGGCGCCAGACGCCCGGTCGGCCAAGGCCATGACTACTAGGACGGGCCAGACGACGGTGCGGTCCATGTCGACCGCAGTCGTGCCCTCTGCCAAGTCGCTCGTATCCATCGCCGCCGCCCCGTTCCGCCTGCTCCTCGTCCCGCTTCTCTTCCTGCTGCATACGTTCTTCACGTTTTCGTCAATTGTCCTCCGTGTCGTCCAGGCCCAGCCATCACCCCCGCTCGAGCTCGCAAAGGCCCCGCCCCGCCACCTGGCCCTCATCCTCGTCCCCGGCCGGACTCCCGCCGCTGCCCAGCGCTACGTAGAGAGCGTCCAGCGCGCTGTCCAGTGGGCGGCCGAATGGGGCGTGCAAGCCATCAGTATCTGGGATGGGCAGGGTAGGTCTCTCACGTTTCTACGGGTACTGACCCCAGGTCTCGGCGTTGCCCACCACGCCACCGTCACCGACAGCCTCGTCAACCTCCCGCCGTCGCCACCGAGCTCGTCGCCCGCCTCCCCTCCCCAATCTCTCCCGCAGTCGAGCAGCGCCTCCCTCGCGTCCGAGCCAGGACACCTGGGCGACGAGACGGTCATCTCCTCCGTCTACGTGCACACCCCCTCTGGCTCACGCCACGTCGAGCTCTACTTCCTCCCCCCCTCGGCATCCGACGTGGTCGCCACCGTGACCCGCCAATACGCCCAGTCCCACACACCCCCGGACGAAATCACCCAATCCGCCCTGGACACGGCCATCCTGCACGCCCTCGGCCTCACGTCCGAACCCGACCTCGTCGTCGTCCACCACCTCTCCCCGCCGGGCTTCTGGCGCGGCCTCCTCCCCCGCCCCGCACCAGAGCTCTGGGGCTTCCCCGCCTGGCTCCTGCGCATCACCGAAATCTACGCCCACCCCCCAACTCTCCCCCTCTATATCCCCCGCGTCGGCGCCCTGCTCCACAACTCGCACCTGCCCATCCTCCGCAAACTTGGCGCCGCGTTTCCGCCCCAGGCGGACGGCGTCCTCTCCGAGCAGGAGTGGGAGGGCGCACAGGCTGCCTGGGAACGCGTCGAGCAGCGGAGGGGAAAGTAGGCAACCTAGGCAGCGTAGGCGTGACGCTGGGATAGATTGTAGATTCTGCAAGGCATGCAGGTGTGTTCGTGGTTGGAAACGGCTCGTGGCACGGGTCAGAGTGGCTCGGTTTCCGCGTGCTGCGCAGGCTGCGTACTTGGCAACAGAGAAGTGGCGCCTTCTGCTGGTTAGAGTTGCGTCGTTGCTCGTCCCGACGTGTCTTATGGGTATCGGGCCCAGGGTTTTACCATCATGCCCAGGCTTTACTCTTCACGCCCGGGCTTCTCCTCAGCAAGTATCAGATGCCACTCTCCGTAACTATCAGGTGCCACTTTGGGCTACAGTGTGTAACGACTTGGCTTCGTAGCAAGGTGAGCAGCACCCGATGCTCACACGCCTGCCCTCACAGTTCGCCCGCCTCGCCCATTAGCCGTTACCTCAATGTCCCGCTCAAACTCCACGTCCGCTGCCTGCTTTGCCCACGTTTCTCGCAATTCTGCACGTCTCACGCTACGTCGGCCCAGTCTCTATGCACAGATGTTTCATTTCCGCACAAACTCTATGAATGAACGCAGCACTATATTTACTAAGGTCTGTCATGGGCACACGGGTGACGGTTGGCGACGTCTAGCCTGCCTGCCGAAGGTGGGGGGGGGGTGACAACTAGCGTGGGATGGCAACTAGTTGGCGACGGCAAAGGCGACGACCGACGTGTCCGAGTGGGAGAGCGAGACCTTGATGTTCTTTCCCTTTGCGGCCTTTGCGGCGTCGCCCGAGAGCTTGACCTGTGGTCCTGCCTCGGACGAGACGATTTCAATCTCCTTCATGGCGGCGCCGGCGCCCTTGGAGGGGACGCCGAGGGCCTTGAAGACGGCCTCCTTGGCGGCCCAGCGGCCGGCAAACGAGGCGGTCGGGTCGGGGGCGCCCGAGCAGTAGGCAATCTCGCCAGAGGTAAAGTTGCGCTCGCGGAACGTGTCGCTCGTGGGGACCGAGCTGATGAGCTCGGTGTCGACACCGACGCCGGCAACGTTGCTGCCCGCCTGCTTGAGGACGTTCTTGATCGTCTTGGCGTTGGCAGAGTTGACGGGGACCTCGGACGGGAGCTTGCCCTGGAAGGCGTAGCTGCCCTGCTTGGTCGGCGTGGCGCGCGCCAGAGGGTTGAGGAGAACGGGGCCCTCGAGCTCAGGCGTGTACGGCGGCGCATCCTTGATCTGAACAAGGTTGTTCTGGATCATGGCCTGCGACGAGCGCTGGTACGAGTCGAGCTCGCGCACGCGGCGGCGCTTCTTGTACTCCTCGAGCTGGGGACCCTCGAGGGCAGCGTACAGGTAGCGCGGGTGGACAATGGCAACCTGACCACCGACCTGGCCGAAACCGAACGACGTGAGCAGACCGGCCTCGAGGCGCAGGTGCTGCACGGGCTTGGACGGGTAGAAGAGGTGAGGGAAGGCACGGAGCTCCTCGGAAATGTTGTCGGCGTTGGCGTTGCCGGGGACAAGCGCAGTGTTGATCGTCTGCAGCATGCCGTTGAACATCCAGGACGCGGCACCACCCTTGGGGTGACCAGTGAGGTACTTTTGAGTTATGACAGGGACCGCGTTACCGGGGGTGCGGCCGAGCTGCTCAAACTGCAGGTTGTAAACACCCGACTCGTTCTTGTCGTTGGCCTTGGTCGACGTGCCGTGGCACGAAATGACACCGACGCTGTCGGCGTTCAGGCCCCAGACGGCGAGCGCGCGGCGGAGCGGCGCAATGTTCGGGTCAGAGCCCTCGAGCATGCCAAAGGTCGCGAGCGCGTCCTTCTCCTGGCGCCTGGCCTCGCTCTCAATGAACGCGACGCGCTGCTTAAAGTAGGCGTCGTCGTCCGAGCGGCCAGCAGACGAGAGCTCGTCCTTGAGGTTGTCAATCTCGTTCTCGAGCCACTGCGAAATCTGCTTGCGGCGGAACGCAAGCTGGCGCTTGCGGTACTTGACGTCGAGGATCGGGAGGGCGTCCTTGGGCGTAACCTCGCGGGCGGTCGAGAGGACACCGCGACCGGGGGCAGGGACCGAGCGGCCGGCCTTGTCGGTGTGGGTCGAGGTGTAGGCGACAATGCCCTGGATGGTGGCACCCATCTCAATGGCAGTCTTGGCCGACATGAGAATGTGGACACCACAGCCCTGCGACTCCATAAAGCCGGCGCGCGTGCTGGTCATGGGGCGCGAGAACTCGTTGGGCTCACGGCCGTTGGCAAACTCAGTCTCAGTGTTGGACGTGGCCTTCATGTTGGCGAACTCGTACGAGCCCTCCTCGGAGAAGTCGTCGAAACCACCGGCAATCATGACCTTGGCCTTGCCCGAGAGGATCGAGTCGCAAGCGATCTCGACCGACTGCAGGGCAGTGGCACAAGCGCCGACGGGGATCTTGACGGGACCCGACGCGGACATGAGGAGAAGGTTGACCCAGCCGGCAACAGTGTTGATAAAGGTCTCCTGGAGAATGTCCTTCTGGACGTCCTTCTCCTCGCGACGCTCCTTGAACATCTCCGAGAGCGAGCGCATACCACCCATACCCGAACCGAGCGCAGTGCCGACCTCGGACGGGTGGACGTGCTTGTAGATCTCGTAGGGGTCGGTGACACCCGAGGCGATGAGGGCCTCCATGACCGAGGTGAGGGCCCAGAGCGCAGTGCGGTCAACCTGGGCAATAATGTCCTCGGGGATACCGTAGCGCTTGGCGTCCCAGCCAGTGGGGATCTGGCCAGCGACAAGACGGTCAAACTTGACAGCCTTGGGGAGGAGGACGCGGGCGCCCTTCTTAAACTTGACAAACCACTCGCCAGAGTCCTGCGCCCAGATGTCGACATTGTCGCCCTGCTCGCGCTTAAACTTCTGGGCGTCCTCGGCAGACACCTCGAGGGGCTCGAGGTCGTGGCTGAGCTCAACCTCCTGGGTGAAGCCCTTCTTCTTGGGGTCGTAGCCGTAGAAGAGCTCGGGCTCAATGAGACGGATACCAGAGTGCTCGAGAATGTCCTTCTCGTACTTGGGGCGGACGTCCTTGTCGTCGACCGGCTCACCCGACTTGGCGTCAACCCAGCCGACGTAGGCCTTGCCGTCCTTGAGGCGGCCGTCAAAGTGCTTGATGTAGCCCATCATCCAGGCCATCTCGATGAGACCCTCGATGGTGAACTCGCCGCGAGCCTCCATCTCCCAACGGGTACGGGACGAACCCCAGGGGCCGACCTCGGCGAAACCAGTGCAGACAATGACCTTGTCAAGGTCGACAAGGCCACGGAGGTGCTCGAGGTCGTCGAGAACCTTGCGGTCCTCGATGGCCGGGAAGTCAAAGTTGAAGTTGGCGCGGGGTGCAATCGAGACCTTCTGGTGGAGGCGCTCGGCGTCAGCGCCGTTGATGACCTTGAAGTCGGCGTTGTTGTCAAGGGTAATAGCCTTGCGAAGGTCGGCAATCTTGTTGAGGTCGAGACGGATCGAGGTCATGACATCGGCAATGCCAGCGACACGGTCCATACCACCGTTCAGGTCGGCCCAGAGGGGCTCAATCTGAGTAATGTCGAAGAGGAGAGGGTGCATGAGACCGAGAATGTTGAAGGCCATCTCCTTGGCGGAGAAGGTGCGCACACCAAGCTTCTCGAGGCCTTCGGCGACAAAGTTGGTCGCGCTCATGAGACCCGTACCACGGGTCCAACCGATGACAGCACCGGCAATGCAGAGGTACTCGCCCCACGACTCGGCGCCCCAACGGTTGAAGAGCGTCTCGAGCGAAATCTTGGACTCGGAGTAGAGACCGTCGTTACCAAAGATGCCGTGGTTGGGCGAAAGGGGAAGGACGACCTGGGTCGGGCGGGTGACAAACTTGCGGGCCGCCTTCTTGGCCTTGACGGCACCGAGGAGGCGGAGGAGGTTGGTGAGCATGAGACGGTGCGCAAGCTCAGACTTGTCGTCAATGTTGTCGATCTCACGGCCGTTCTCGGGAAGAGCGGCGAAGGGGACAATGTAGTCCAGGTCAATGTTGAGCGTGTCGTAGATGTAGTCGACGAGAGCCTCAACATCCTGCTTGGACGCGCCGTTGAAGGGCACGACAATGAGCTTGGAGCCCTTGGAGCCGACCTCGTGGAAGACACCCTTGTAGTAGTCGACCGTGGCGCGCGAGTAGCGCGAGGTCGTGACAATACAAGTGGCACCACCAGAGAGGAGGCCCTTGAGAATCTCGACACCAATCGAGCCCTTGCCGACACCCGTGAGGAGAGCGGCCTTCTTAGCGTACGTAACACCAGAGGTGGCAATCTCGGTGAGGACGTCAAGGTCTGGGCATGTCAGCAAATGAGGCCATGGGGGTGTGGGGAACGCGGTGGTCACCACAAGCTGGCTTGGGCGGTCTGGAGCCCCACATCTCCCAAAAGTTGTGGGGACAGCCCACCAACGTGTATTCTACTCACAGATGTTGGTCAACTTCTTGCTGTATGCCCAGCTGGTGCCGGTCTTGCGCTTGAGGTGCAGGAAGGGCAGGTGGTCCTCGTCGACCTCGGTGCGGTCGTCGACGTTGGGGCGGAGGAACTGAGACGAGTCACGGCGCGTCTTGGGCTGGTTCTTGGCACGGGCAATGGGGTCCTCGCTGGCCTGCGAGCCAAGCGACTTGACGACCTCGCCGTACATCGACTTGATAGCAGCCTTCTGCGCAGGCGTGATAGTGGGCTGCGCGTTGACAAGCTCCCAGAGCTTCTCTGCGACCAGTCAGTAAAAGTGTTCGGATGGTGCGTGGCGCGCAAGCGATCGACAGGCCGTCCCACAGCGTCCCCCAAAGTGACTCACCAATGTCGGTCTGGACCTTCTCCAGGTTCAAGCTAGGCTGCACCTCACCGCCCGAGGCCATCTCTGCGTATGTCAGCCACCATGCACCTCACCGCTTCAATGCTGCTGCTCACCCTTAACGTAGCTCTCGAGCTTGCGGACGTTGCCGCGGGGAACCTCGGTGTACACAATGTCACCCTTGGCAGTAACCTCGGTGTGAGGGGCCGTGGGGAGAGCGACATCACGGTAGACGGGAGGAAGGTCGACGACCTCCTTGCCTGAACTAGTCAGCCTTGTGCTAGATACTGGGACCACCATCGCTATTCATCTCACTGCCACTCACAGTTGTCCAGAAGGATCTGGCCGAACTTCTTCGCCTTCTCAAAGTTTGGCCCCTTGGAGGCGTCAATGCTGTTGATGTGGTACTTCATGTACCTGTGGGTCAGTCAGTATATTGCTTGTCGCCGAGGGTTGCATCAATCTCACTCGAGCAGGACGGGGTCCGCGCGGTTCATCTGGGGGTCAGCGACATCCCATCTCTAGAGTCTCCGGGGTGGCACTCTTTGCAGGCGGAGCAAGCAGTATCATGCTCGCTCGCTGCGCTACTCACGATGGCAATGCAGCGCGACGTGAGCTCACGGCGCACATGCTGGTCGGTGCCGGCAGACGACATGGCTGCTATTTGCAGGTCGCCGTGTCTTTGGTGGGGAAGGGTGACCGAAGTTGGGTCGAGGAAGGTGGAGGGGTGGAGGGGAGGTGTTGAGAAAGGAGGAAAGGAAGGGGTTGAAAGACAAGGAGATGGAGACGTCTATGAACTCGGTGCGACTGTCCCAGGTGGGGTTCTCCTGGATAGCAAGTTGCAGTCAGTCGTCAAGTTCAAAGATGTTGAACGTGTGGTTGGTGGTGCGGGTGCTGGCGGTGGTGGACAGCGACAGCCAGCGTGCAGATCCGAACAGTTCTGGTCTCTCTTTGCATGCGTTGGCTCCCACCCACCAGGCAGGGAGGCAGGCGTTGGTGGTCGGCTGTCCTGTGGCCATTGTCGGATTGCGACCAAAGTCATGGGGGAGGTGGACTCGGTTGGGGGGGCACGGCCGGCGGTGGGCGGGGCATCAGTCAGGCAAATCGGCCTCCTTCTTCCTTGGTGGGGAACACTCTCTGGCGGGCAATGCACGGCCCAGGGTTTAAACCTAGGGTTAAGCCTGCGACATGACCCACTGGCCACTGGCCAACTGGGCCGATATGGCCCACTCGAGGTTGAACCGGCGGATCGTCCAGGGGATTTAGGGCGGCCAACCAAGCCACGTAGGAAAAGTACACGTGGCAAGTAGCTCTCACGCTGGCGTCGTTCCTAATCTCCCGTCCCTCTTTTGCTATCGCACCCCCGTTGTCGCCAGGAACAAGTCTCCAAGGATTGTGCGCCACTCTACGCCCTCCCTTCGCCTCCACCCTCATCCACCCATCGTACCTGCTTGTTCCCCACCCCACCATCTAAACGGTATGTATTTGTATTTTGCGACCTGTGCGGCCACACATTACTCCGAGCCCAGCCCACAATTTCGGCCATCTCCCACGCCACGAGATTGAAAAATCGCCAGCGGATTTATCGGCCAGTTGACCGATCTCGATAACAGCAAGCCAACAAGGTCTGCCACGTTACGCGTTTCGGACTCTCTTTTACTTGTGGGGAAGTCATGATCAGCGGCGAGTGGCAGTCCCGCCATTTGACACCATCGACAAGCTTGAATAGTTGGAAAGACGTCTTTGGCAAGCTCAGAAAAAAAGGATAGATGCATGGCGGCCGTGCATGTCGCGCAGAGACGTGAAATGTGCGTCAGTGCCAACGTCAGCTGCCAAGTGCGAGATGATTCTACCAATGTTATTCGAGGAGAAGAACAACGAGGCAGTGACCAGGTGACCAGGTTCAAAGCAGGTGACCGATGAGACTGGCAGTGTCCTGGATATTCTGCTGTAGCCTACCTGCTGCCTGGCCAGCCTGGACGCGCCGGTGGTGCCACGGGCGCGCAACCTCGGCTGTGCCTGAAATGTCTAACCTGTCTTACCTCCACTTCTGGCCAGGGTTTCAGCTCGCCGATATTTTTCTCAGGGAAGACATGTGTCGAGTCCCTGGGTCACTTGCCCCACAGCGGAACCAAATAGGGCTGATTCGTCCTTTTATCCCCAGCGCATTTACACGCCATCCCGGGTCTTGGGGCGGAGACTCTCTCTCACACGTCGTCGTTCGGGCCAACCATCCAACGGTGCGGGCCTTGTGGGCGGTTGCGGGCGGCGGGCGGGGGATTGCCATGATGCATCTCAGGATGGGCACGATGGGCAGGATGGGGGAAAGGGGGCAGACGAAATGTCAGGTCTGCGCTCTCATTGCAGTGGGGATATCGTGGCACAGAGCAACCACCCAAGCCCGACCGACACCGCCGGCACCAAGGAACAAGTCGCACGCACACACGTTGGGTTGCGATAGACAACTACCTTTCGTCGAGCTCGCTCTCTTTCTTGTCTTTGTCCTTGACGTTTGACAAGCGGCCAAAGTCGCATCAACCTCATCCTCCTCGACATCTACATCTCTCCATCTCCCTCTTTACCCTCCTAGTCCCCCCCCATCCCCCCTTTCTCCATCTCTTGTGTCCCCCTTCTCCCCTCCTTCCCCCCTCTCAATCTCTCTACACCAAGTTGGGACTGCCGCAGTCCACCGCCCAACATGGCGTCCATCTTCAGCGGTCCCCCTGCAACCCGCCCACTGGTTCTGCATTCGCAGACCGCCCGCGTCCACATCCTCGTCCCAGCCTCGCCTCTATCGGCTTGGGTGGCATCTGAGGTTCTTGCCCAAGAATTCCACGACTCTTACCCACAAGACGACGACGTCCTCCCTCCCCCGGAGGAGGACGAGGAGGGAAATGTCATCCCCCGCGAGACCAGCAATGAGCCCCAGGTCAAGCTTCTCGCTCGCTTCCTCGGCTTTGTTGCCGACAAGGTCGCCGCTGGCGCCTCGGACGACATTGTCCAGGTCCTTCTGGCCGCGTACAACCGCTTCAACGACACATTCCTCGCTTCGTTGAACATTCACTCGCTTGTCCAGTCGTTCGACCCCGAGCCGCGTGCCGAGATTCTCACCGCCTACTTCAAGGCGTTTGCTGTCCTTCGCAAGGCCCTCGGCCCAAGCGAAGTCAAGATTGCCCACCCTTCGGCTCTTTTCGAGGCGGCCAAGGATGGCAAGGCTGAGGCCTACGCCCTCTTCGGTGGCCAGGGCGTTAACGAGGTTAGTACCTAATCGCACAGCGCTGCTGTGAGCCTCCAGTGACTGACCTCGTCCAGACCTACTTCCAGGAGCTCCAGTCGCTCTACGACACCTACCGTCCTTTTGTCGAGGACCTCATCAAGGACATTACCTCCAAGGTTCTGCTTCCTCTCGCAAGCAAGGCTACTGCCGAGGGCTCGCCCTACTACTCGCAGGGTGTTGACCTCGTCGCGTGGCTCAACGGCACCAAGCCCCGTCCCTCGGTCGACTACCTGGCGTCGATTCCTATTTCGATGCTTCTCATTGGTGTCACCCAGCTTGTCCAGTATGTCGTCTCGGCTCGCGTGCTCGACCTCAACCCCGGCGAGCTCCGCAAGATCTTCCAGGGCACCACCGGCCACTCGCAGGGCATTGTTTCTGCCGTCGCGATCGCCGCCTCGGACTCGTGGGAGTCGCTCGAGAAGAACATTCTCAAGGCCGTCAAGCAGCTCTTCTACATTGGTCTTCGTGGCCAGGAGGCCTTCCCCGTTCTCGCCATTGAGCCCGAGATCGTTGCCGACGCTGTCGAGAACAACGAGGGCGTCCCCTCGCCCATGCTCGGCGTTTACGGCTTGAGCCACCACGCCCTTCAGAAGCAGATTGACAATGTCAACAAGTACCTGCCTGAGAACTCCAAGATTGGAATCTCGCTCCACAACGCTCCGACCATGTTCGTCGTGACTGGTCCCCCCAAGGCACTCTACGGCCTCGCCACTGCCCTCCGCAAGGTCATGGCTCCCGCTGGTCTCGACCAGGGCCGTACCCCCTTCTCGAAGCGCAAGACGGTCTTCAACTGCCGCTTCCTTCCCATCAACGCGCCCTTCCACAGCCACTACCTCCAGGGCTCCACTGAGCGTGTTACCAAGGACCTCGGCGAGGAGCTTTGGTCGGCCGACCAGCTCGGCATGGCCGTCTACAACACTGAGGACGGTAAGTTTATAAATTTGCCGAGATTAAAAGTGTCCGTGCCTTCTTGCTGACGCGCTTTATCAGGCTCGGACCTCCGCAAGGCCTCGGGGTCGCTCACCGCCCTGCTTTCGGACCTGATCTTCACCAAGCACATTCACTGGGCCAAGGCCTGTGACTTCCCCACCTCGGCTACCCACGCCGTCGACTTTGGTCCGGGTGGAAACTCGGGTGTCGGCCTCCTGGTCTCTCGTGTGACGGAGGGCCGTGGTGTCCGTGTTGTCGTTGTCAGCGAAAAGGGCCGCTCGGGTGCCGAGGTCTATGACGCTACCAACGTCCGTCGCGAGCCCGTCTGGTCCAAGGAGTTCCAGCCTCGCCTCGTCAAGACCCTCGACGGCAAGATCCACATCGACACGCCGTTCTCGCGTCTCTTGGGCAAGCCGCCCATTATGATTCCCGGCATGACCCCGACTACTGTCGGTGCCAACCTCGTCTCGGCCACCCTGAACGCTGGCTACCACATCGAGTTGGCTGGTGGTGGCCACTACGCGCCCCCCATTCTTCGTGCCAAGGTTGACGAGATCCTTCGTCGTGTCGGCCCCGGTGTCGGCATTACCCTCAACGCCCTGTACATCAACCAGCCTCAGTTCAGCTTCCAGTTCCCTCTCTGGCAGGAGATGCGCCGTGAGGGCCTCCCCGTTGAGGGCTTCTGTATCGCCGCTGGTATCCCGTCGTCTGACAAGGCGACCCAGATGATCAAGGACCTCAAGGCTTCGGGTATCAAGCACCTTGCCTTCAAGCCCGGATCCACCGAGGGTATCCGCCAGGTTGTCAACATTGCTGCCGCCAACCCCGACTTCCCCATCATCCTTCAGTGGACGGGTGGTCGTGCCGGTGGCCACCACTCGGCTGAGGACTTCCACCA
This sequence comes from Pascua sp. PH4015B, assembly GCA_025502685.1. NCBI lineage: Eukaryota > Fungi > Basidiomycota > Tremellomycetes > Trichosporonales > Trichosporonaceae > Pascua > Pascua sp. PH4015B. The sequence continues at coordinate 162,427 of JAMFRD010000056.1, read as the reverse complement.
GCCTATGATCGCGACCTACGGCTCGATCCGCCAGAACCGCAACATCTGCCTCATTGCCGGTTCCGGCTTTGGTGGCGCCGAGGACGTCTGGCCCTACCTCTCGGGTGACTGGTCTGTCAAGCGCTTCGGCCTTCAGCCCATGCCTTTCGACGGTGTGCTCTACGGCTCCCGCGTGCTCGTCGCCAAGGAGGCCGACACCGCCCCTGGTGTCAAGAAGCTCATTGTCGAGGCCGCCGGTATTGACGATGCCGACTGGGAGGGCACCTACGACAAGCCCACCGGTGGTATTCTTACCGTCCGCTCCGAGCTCGGCGAGCCCATCCACAAGATTGCCACCCGCGGTGTCAAGCTCTGGCGTGAGTTTGACGACACGGTCTTCAACATTCCTCGCGACAAGCGCCAGGCGTGGCTCGAGAACAAGAAGGACTATGTCATTGAGCGCCTCAACAAGGACTTCAACAAGCCCTGGTTCGGCAAGAAGGCCGACGGCTCTGTCGTCGCCGACATTGGTCTCATGACCTACGACGAGGTCACTCGCCGCATGATTGAGCTCATGTACGTTTCCAAGGACAAGCGCTGGGTCGACATTTCGCTCCGCAACTTTACTGGTGACTGGCTCCGCCGTGTCGAGGAGCGCTTCGCCGGTGTCGACGGCATCCGCACCAAGGAGTCGCTCATTCAGTCGTTCTCCGACCTCGACGACCCCATCCCGACCATCGACAAGTTCTTTGACGCGTACCCCAAGGGCAAGACTCAGCTCCTGTCGGCCGACGACAAGGCGTTCTTCCTGTCGCGCGCCCAGTACCCCTTCCAGAAGCCTGTGCCGTTCATCCCCGTGTTCGACAACAACTTCGAGTTCTGGTTCAAGAAGGACTCGCTCTGGGCTGCCGAGGACATCAACGCCGTCTTCGACCAGGACCCGCAGCGTGTCTGTATTCTCCAGGGCCCTATGGCCGTCAAGCACTCGACTGTTGCGGACGAGCCTATTGGCGACATGCTCGGCAACATCGAGGGTCTCCTCGTCAAGAGGATTCTTGAGCGCTTCTACGACGGCGACGAGTCCCTCGTCCCCCGTCTCGACTACATTGGCGCTCGCCCCATTCAGTCGCACACCCACATCGCCAAGGAGGTTGTTGACGGCGACGTCCGCACCCTCGAACTCGACGAGAAGCTTCCGGCCGTCGAGGACTGGCTCCAGCGCATTGCTGGCCCCCAGCTCTCGTGGCTTCGTGCTGCCCTTACGACCGTCAACGTCGTCCAGGGCAACAAGTACGTCACGAACCCCTTCCGCCGCATCTTCACGCCGCGCAAGCACCAGAAGGTTGTCATCAAGTCGTCTGGCGACAACATCCAGTCGGTCGAGGTCTACGGTGGCATCCGCTCCGCCGGCGAGTTCCCTGCCGACTTCAAGGCCGTCGAGCTTATGTACAACCCGACGTCGCGCCGCATCACCCTCGTTCTCAACGAGCTCCGTCGCGGCTCCACCGTGCCTCTCACCTTCCACTTTGACTACAAGCCGGCTCAGGGCTACGCCCCGATCCACGAGGTCGTCGAGGGCCGCAACAAGGCCATCAAGGACTTCTACTGGCGTCTGTGGTTCGGTGACAACGAGAAGCTCCCCCAGATTGCCATCGACCAGACCTTCACCTGCGGTGACTGCAAGGTTGACGCCGACACCATCCAGCGCTTCTGCGATGTCGTCGGCAACCAGAGCGAGGCCTTCAAGCAGGTCCGCAACAAGACCATCCTCGCGCCCATGGACTACGCCATTGTCCTTGGCTGGCAGTCGATCATGAAGACCATCTTCCCCGACGCCATTGACGGCGACCTCATCAACCTCGTCCACCTCTCGAACGGCTTCCGCTTCGTCGAGGGTGTTGCGCCCCTCAAGGCCGGCGACGTCTGCACCACCGAGGCCCGCGTCACCTCTGTCATCAACTCGGACAGCGGCAAGACTGTCAAGGTCAAGGGCTTTGTCCTCCGCGACGGCGAGCCCGTCATCGAGGTCAACTCGGCCTTCCTTTACCGTGGCCGCTTCACCGACTTTGAGAACACGTTTGAGACAATTGACGAGGACGACTACGTCGTCAAGCTCGACAAGCCCACTTCGGTCGGTGTCCTTCAGTCCAAGCAGTGGTTCGAGTGGGACGACGACTCTGTGCCCCTTGACCAGGGCACCGAGCTTACCTTCAAGGTCAAGACCAAGCTCAAGTACAAGAACAAGAACACCTTCTCGTCGGTGCAGGTCACCGGCGCGGCGTTCATCCGCAGCCAGACCAAGCAGCTTGTCCAGGTTGCGACCGTCGACTACGAGGCTCACAACTCGCACGGCAACCCCGTCGTCGAGTACCTCAAGCGTCACGGCAAGGCAGTGGGCCTCCCGGTTCCCCTCGAGTCGGGTGGCTACTCGCTCATCACCGACCCTTCGACCGCGACCTACACCACGCCCAGCTCCAACGAGCCGTACTCGAAGATCTCGGGTGACTTCAACCCCATCCACATCAACCCGTACTTCTCCGACTTTGCGTCGCTCCCGGGCACCATTACCCACGGCATGTGGTCGTCGGCTGCCACTCGCAAGTACGTCGAGTCGGTCGCTGCGGACAACCACCCCGAGCGCGTTGTCTCGTACGACGTTGGCTTTGTTGGCATGGTCCTCCCCGGCGACGAGATCAACGTCCAGCTCAAGCACATTGCCATGCGTGGCGGCAAGAAGGTCATCAAGGTCGAGGCGTTCAACCAGAACGGCACCAAGGTCATCGACGGCCAGGCCGAGGTTCTCCAGCCCCCTACCACCTACGTCTTCACCGGCCAGGGTTCGCAGGAGGTTGGCATGGGTATGGAGCTCTACAACAACTCGGACGTTGCGCGCGCCGTCTGGGACGCCGCCGACGCCCACCTTACCTCGGTGTACGGCTTCTCGATTGTCGACATTGTCAAGAACAACCCCAAGGAGCTCACCATCCACTTTGGTGGCATCAAGGGCCAGGCTATCCGCCAGCGTTACATGGAGCTCACCTACGACTCGGTTGACGAGAACGGCGAGCTCAAGACCCAGCCCCTCTTTGGCGACATTGACCTCTACACCACGCACTACACCTTCTCGCACCCTCAGGGTCTCCTCTTTGCGACGCAGTACACTCAGATTGCGCTCGTTGTCACCGAGAAGGCTGCGTTCGACGACATGAAGGCCAAGGGTCTCATCGACCCCAACGCCGCGTTCGCCGGCCACTCGCTCGGCGAGTACTCGGCCTTGGCTGCCATTGCCGACGTCCTCCCGATCTCGGCGCTCGCCGACGTTGTCTTCTTCCGTGGTATCACCATGCAGCGCGCCGTCAAGCGTGACGCCGAGGGCAAGTCGCAGTACGCCATGATGGCCGTCAACCCTTCGCGTGTCGGCAAGACCTTCTCTGAGCCCGCGCTCCGCGAGATTGTCGACCAGATCTCCAAGCAGAAGGACGTCCTTCTCCAGATTGTCAACCTCAACGTCGCCGACCAGCAATACGTTACTGCCGGCGAGCTGCGCGCTCTTGCGACGCTCACCAACGTCCTCAACATGCTCAAGCACCAGAAGATTGACCTCGAGAAGCTGTCCAAGACCATGTCGGTCGAGGAGCTCAAGGAGCACCTCGTTGAGATTATCAACGGCTGCTGGGACATGATGGAGGAGAAGAAGGCCAAGGACGACGGTGCCGTCATTCTCGAGCGCGGCTACGCGACCATCCCCCTCCCTGGTATCGACGTGCCCTTCCACTCGCGCTACCTCTGGCCTGGAGTCCTGTCGTTCCGCAACTACCTCATCAAGAAGATCGACCCCGAGCACCTCAACCCCGAGCGCCTCGTCGGCAAGTACATCCCGAACCTCATCGCCGAGCCATTCGAGGTGTCCAAGGCCTACGTGCAGAAGATCTACGACGAGACCAACTCGCCCCGCATGGAGACCATTCTCAACGCCTGGGACAAGGACTCGTGGGCATCGCCGGCCAAGCGCCAGGCCCTCGCCTACAGCCTCCTCACCGAGTGTCTCGCGTACCAGTTCGCGTCCCCCGTCCGCTGGATCGAGACCCAGGACGTGCTCTTCACGCGTGCCAAGTTTGAGCGCTTCATCGAGGTTGGCCCCGGCCCCGTCCTCTCGGGCATGGCTACCCGCACGCTCAAGGCCAAGTACGAGGCCGCGGACGGCGCCATTGCCCTCAAGCGCCAGATTCTCTGCCACGCCAAGAACCAGAAGGAGGTCTACTACGCCTTCGAGGACGAGGCCGCCGACGAGCCGGCTCCGGCCGCTGCTTCCGAGGACAAGCCCGCCGCTGCCCCCGCTGCGGCTGCTGCTCCTGCCGCCGCTGCTGCGCCCGCGCCCGCGGCGTCTGCCGGCCCGGCCGTTGCGGTCGAGGACGTGCCCCCCAAGGCCGTCGACACTGTCCGTGTCATCATCGCCCAGAAGCTCAAGAAGCCCGTCAGCGAGATCCCTCTCTCCAAGTCGCTCAAGGAGCTCTCTGGTGGCAAGTCGACGCTGCAGAACGAGATTCTCGGCGACCTCCAGGTCGAGTTTGCCTCTGCTCCTGAGAAGGGTGAGGAGCTGCCGCTCGACGAGCTTGGTGCCGCGCTCTCTGTCGGCTACGGCGGTCTCGGCAAGCACTCGATGGCTCTTACCAACCGCATGATTGCCTCCAAGTTCCCTGGTGGCTTCAACATCTCGGCTGCCCGTGCCCACCTCAACAAGCAGTGGGGTCTTGGCCCCCAGCGCGCCGACTCTGCGCTCTTCTTCGGTATCACGTCTGAGCCGCCCAAGCGTCTCGGCTCGGAGGCCGACGCCAAGGCGTTCCTTGACAGCGTTGCGCAGGCGTACGCTTCATACTCGGGCATCACCTTGTCTGCCGGCGGTGCCGGCGGTGGTGGTGGCGGCGGCGGTGGTGGCGGTGCGGTCATGAACTCTGAGGAGTTTGACAAGTACGTCCTCAAGAACGAGGAGCAGTACCAGCGCGAGATTGAGCTTCTCCACCGCTACCTCGGCAAGGACCCCCGCGCCGGCGAGAAGCGTGCCGACGCCGCAAAGGCCGAGAACGAGGCCCTCCAGGCCAAGCTCGACGCCATCAAGCTCGAGCACGGCGACGCCTACATTGACGGCATCTCGCCCGTCTTCTCGCCCGCCAAGGCGCGTACCTTCGACTCGTCGTGGAACTGGGCCCGCCAGAGCTCGCTCATGCTCTGGTACGACATCATCCACGGCGAGCTGGACCCCAGCACCATTTTCGAGAGCGAGCCGTGAGTTAACCTTGGCATTTGATTCCCTTGAAAGAACATCGCTGACAAGACAGTCGCTACCGCCCGACCCAGTAGATTGTGGCCCGTGGAATAACTGAAAAAATTGCGTAGACCCCTTACATAGAGAACTAGCTCCCTAGCATTTGTCGCATATAAAGACGAGGAGCATGCATCGGATTCTGGACAGAAATGTGGACGAGTGTGAGAGCAAGTGCGGTAGCTGTGTGGTCGTACTGTAGTTGTCATCCACCATGACACGAGCACGGAGCAGCACCGACATCCATAGAGGCGGATTGGTTCGATGTCTTAACAAATCGGATGTCTCGTCCAGCATTGTGCCCTCATTTACTCGGCTGACTGGCGCCACGCGCCACGACCATGGGGGTAGGGAACAAGCATTGGGCGCCAGTGGAGGCAGCCGCCCCCACAGGACAGACACGACGAGTCCTGTGGCACCGTGCACATTACGATAGTCAGATAAAAACAGGTTGAACCATGCGCGCTTGTCGAAGAAGTAAATGAAGCTGTACCATCTATTGCACGTGCACCATCAACGTCACTGCGGCACTACTACCTCCAAGACCTGCGGACAAGGAGTCCACCACGCTAGGCCGTCTCCGCTCTCCGAATGTGAGCAGGTTCGGGGTATTCGGCTCGGAACTGTATGCGGAATGGGGAAAGAAGATGGGGTGGAGGGGAGGGTGATTGTGGCGCCACAGCAATCCAGATCTGGCCGCGCGTAGTAGTGGCGTGCTGGCGCCCGTGGTCATCGTATCAGACCTCGATGTGTGGTGAAGATTTGCGCATTTGGGTGCATTGGGTCAGCCAATTTCAGGATAAGGCGGTTAAACTCTATCAGGTAAAAGACACGTAAGGCGGGACCAAAATTTCGAGGCCAGACGCGCAAAAACTTGCCTCTGCGGTACTCACCGCCCCCGGCCCAGGGCGACCCACCCACCCGCCCGCTGTGCCCCTTTTACGCGTCCTGCACTCGCAAAGTCGGGAGGCGGACTACCCATGGAATCGTCACGCATCTCTTTCTCTTTCTCTTCTTCTCTCTTCTCTCCTCCTTTCAATGCACAGCCCTACCTAACAAAAAAGGCGAGCCGCAAAACACTACTGATCCTCGCGTGAACACCCGCACCACGCACCACAGGAGGAACAGAGAAAAACCCGGCCGCAAAAAGACACCCACTTCGTCGTCGTCGTCACCACCTTCGCCTCGTGGTTGGTTTTTTGTAGAGTGATCGATTTCGTCGACCCGACTCGGACACACTCCACACCCGCCTGTCTCGGCTGTGTTGTCTTGCCAGTCTATCTAGCTAGACTTCCCTGCCCTTTCCCCTTTCCATCTCTCCCATACCTGTTCCCCGTCGTCCGACGTAGAGACTCCACCATGGTCGCTCCTGCCCTCGACGACGCGACCTCGCCCATCGGCACGGGCGTCACGTCGCCTCCCGCCCCGGGCTCGCCGACTACGCGCACTGTCGGGTTAACTTCCCCCCGTGCGGCGCCGGTCACCCGCGACCCCATTGCCTTCCCCATGGCGACGGTCAAGCTGCCCCAGGGCGCCCTGTACCCCCCCGCGTCCGGCAAGGGCATCGACTTTATGGCCGGCGAGACCGAGTGGAACGACAGCATGGGCCAGGGCGACATGGTCCTCGAGCTCGCTGACGGCCTCGCGCTCTCGGGCCACTCGTTTGGCGCCAACAAGAGCGTGTCGGGCGAGTGTGTTTTCCAGACTGGTGAGTTTTGACAGCCGGGTGCCCTGGACGGGGAACCCGACTCGGTGTGCGGAGACAGCCCCAACCCCGTGGGGGATGGCGAACCGTGGCGAGAACGAGTCACTGATATCGCGCGCAGGCATGGTCGGATACCCGGAATCGCTCACCGACCCTTCGTACGAGTCGCAGATTCTCATCCTCACGTACCCGCTTGTCGGCAACTATGGTGTCCCCGAGCGCGTCGCTGCGGACCCCGCAGAGGCCAGCACCGAGGAGGCGGCGACGGCGCTGCTCAACTCGATTCCGCTCGAGTTTGAGTCGTCGCGCATCCACGTCTCAGCGCTTGTGGTCGCCAACTACCACCCGAGCTATTCGCACCACCTCGCCAACTCGAGCCTCGGCCAGTGGCTCAAGGAGCAGGGCATCCCTGCCATGTGGGGTGTCGACACACGCATGCTCACCAAGCGCCTCCGCGAGGGCGGTGTCCTCCTCGGCCGCGTCCTCGCGCGCAAGGGTGACGTGCCCGCGTCGCCCGCCACGACCGACAGCATTGTCGGCAAGGTCCAGGGTCTCCTTGGCGGCTTCAACGGCACCACCGAGAACGCTGCTGACGCGACCGAGGCGTGGCGCGAGCAGTACACCACCATTCCGTTTGCCGACCCCAACGCGACAAACCTCGTCGCAAAGGTCTCGACCAAGCAGCCCACACTCTACACGGTCGAGACGGGCGTCGAAAAGATCGTCAACCCCCGCACGGGCAAGACGATGCGCGTCATTGCCGTCGATGTCGGCATGAAGTACAACCAGATCCGCTGCTTCCGCAAGCGCGGTGTCGAGGTCAAGGTCGTCCCCTGGGACTATGACTTTAACAGCGAGGCGGGCCAGTACGACGGTCTGTTCATCTCCAACGGCCCCGGTGACCCTTCCATGGCTACAAAGACCATTGCCAACCTCAAGATTGCGCTCGAGAAGTCCAAGGTCCCCATCTTTGGTATCTGTCTCGGCCACCAGCTCATTGCGCTCGCATCGGGCGCACGTACCCGCAAGATGAAGTACGGTAACCGCGGCATGAACCTGCCGTGCACGTGCTCGACCTCGGGCCGCTGCTACATTACGTCGCAGAACCACGGTTACGAGGTCGACGTCTCGACGCTCCAGCCCGGCTGGGAGCCGCTCTTCACCAACGCCAACGACGAGTCCAACGAGGGTATCTGGATGGGCAAGAATGGCAAGCCCTTCTTCTCGGTCCAGTTCCACCCCGAGTCGGCGCCCGGCCCCCGCGACACCGAGTTCCTCTTTGATGTCTTCATCCAGAGCATTGTCGCGACTGCCTCCGAGGGCCGCCTCGTCTCGGTCGACATGCCCGGCGGTGAGCTCTCTGTCAACCGCCAGCGCCTCCCGCGCGAGAACGTCAAGAAGGTCCTCGTCCTCGGCTCGGGTGGTCTGTCCATCGGCCAGGCCGGCGAGTTTGACTACTCTGGCTCCCAGGCCATCAAGGCCCTCAAGGAGGAAGGCATCTACACCATCCTCGTCAACCCCAACATTGCCACGATCCAGACCTCAAAGGGTCTCGCGGACAAGGTCTACTTCCTCCCTGTCACGCCCGAGTTTGTGCGCAAGATTATCAAGCACGAAAAGCCCGACGGCATCTACTGCACGTTTGGTGGCCAGACTGCGCTCAGCGTCGGTATCCAGCTCAAGGACGAGTTTGAAAAGCTCGGCGTAAAGGTCCTCGGTACCCCGATCGACACGATCATCACCACCGAAGACCGCGAGCTTTTTGCTCGCGCCATGGACGAGATTGGCGAAAAGTGCGCAAAGTCCGAATCGGCATCGACCATCCAGGAGGCCATTGACGCCGCCAACCGCATCGGCTACCCGCTCATTGTCCGTGCTGCCTACGCCCTCGGTGGTCTCGGCTCGGGCTTTGCCTACAACGAGCCCGAGCTCGTCGAGCTCTGCACCAAGGCCTTTGCCACTTCACCCCAGGTCCTCGTCGAGCGCTCGATGAAGGGCTGGAAGGAGGTCGAGTACGAGGTTGTCCGTGACTGCATGGACAACTGCATCACTGTGTGTAACATGGAAAACTTTGACCCGCTCGGTATCCACACGGGTGATTCGATTGTCGTCGCCCCGTCGCAGACGCTCTCGGACGCCGACTACAACATGCTCCGCACCACGGCCGTCAACGTCATCCGCCACCTCGGCGTCGTCGGCGAGTGCAACATTCAGTACGCGCTCAACCCGTACTCGAAGGAGTACTGCATTATCGAGGTCAATGCGCGTCTCTCGCGCTCGTCGGCGCTCGCGTCCAAGGCCACCGGCTACCCCCTGGCGTTTATCGCCGCAAAGCTCGGTCTCAACATTCCCCTCAACGAGATCCGCAACTCGGTCACCAAGAAGACGACTGCCTGCTTTGAGCCCTCGCTCGACTACTGCGTCGTCAAGATTCCCCGCTGGGACCTCAAGAAGTTTACCCGTGTCTCGACTGCGCTGTCGTCGTCGATGAAGTCGGTCGGTGAGGTCATGGCCATTGGCCGCACCTTTGAGGAGACGATTCAAAAGGCCATTCGCTGCATCGACGACAGCTTCCTTGGCTTTGGCGAAATGATCCCCATCGAGGACATTGACCACGAGATTGCCAACCCTACCGACCAGCGCCTGTTCGCCATTGCCGCCGCCCTCAAGCGCGGCTACTCTGTCGACAAGCTCAACGAAATGTCCAACATTGACAAGTGGTTCCTCCGCCGCCTCGAGCGCATCTCCAAGACGGACGACGTCCTCGCAAACTACTCTGCGCAGACGGTGCCCACAGAGCTCCTCCGCAACGCCAAGCAGCTCGGTTTCTCGGACCGTCAGGTCGCCGCGGCCATCAACTCGAACGAGCTCGCAGTCCGCCGCCTCCGTTCCGAGGCCGGCATTGCGCCGTTTGTCAAGCAGATTGACACGGTCGCGGCCGAGTTCCCCGCCTTTACAAACTACCTGTACACGACGTACAATGCCTCGGAGCACGACGTCGACTTTACCGACCACGGTGTTATGGTCCTCGGCTCGGGCGTGTACCGCATTGGTTCGTCGGTCGAATTCGACTGGTGTGCTGTGCGCGCCATCCGCACCATTCGCGAGAATGGCATGAAGACGGTCATGATCAACTACAACCCCGAGACCGTGTCGACCGACTATGACGAGGCCGACAAGCTCTACTTTGAAAACATTTCGCTCGAGACGGTCCTCGACATTTACGAGATTGAGCACTCGTCGGGCCTGGTCCTCTCGATGGGTGGCCAGACGCCCAACAACATTGCGCTTGCACTGCACCGCCAAAACGTCAAGATTTACGGCACATCGCCCGAGATGATTGACACGGCCGAGAACCGCTACAAGTTTTCGCGTATGCTCGACAAGATTGAGGTCGACCAGCCGCTCTGGAAGGAGCTCACGTCGTTTGAGGAGGCAAAGGCCTTCTGCGACAAGGTCGGCTACCCTACGCTTGTCCGCCCTTCGTACGTGCTCTCGGGTGCGGCGATGAACGTCGTCTTCTCCGAGGACGACCTCAACAGCTACCTCGGCCAGGCTGCCCAGGTCTCGCGCGACTACCCCGTCGTCATCTCAAAGTACATTGAGGAGGCCAAGGAAATTGAAATGGACGCGGTCGCAAAGGACGGCAAGATGGTCATGCACTACATCTCGGAGCACGTCGAAAACGCCGGCGTGCACTCGGGTGACGCCACGCTCGTCCTCCCGCCCCAGGACCTCGACCCCGAGACGATCCGCAAGATTGAGGTCGCGACCCAGAAGATTGGCCAGGCGCTCAACGTCACGGGTCCTTACAACATTCAGTTTATCGCCAAGAACAACGAGATCAAGGTCATCGAGTGCAACCTCCGTGCCGCGCGCTCGTTCCCCTTTGTCTCCAAGGTCACGGGCATTGACGCCATCGAGATGGCCACAAAGGTCATGCTCGGCCTCCCCGTCACGCCCTACCCCGACGTCAAGCTCCCGCCCAACTATGTCGGTGTCAAGGTGCCCCAGTTCTCGTTCAGCCGTCTCTCGGGCGCCGACCCGATTCTCGGTGTCGAGATGGCCTCGACTGGTGAGGTTGCCTGCTTTGGCAAGGACCGCTACGAGGCCTACTTGAAGGCCCTCATCTCGACCGGTATCCGCCCTCCCAAGAAGAACGTCCTCTTGTCGATTGGTTCGTTCAAGGAAAAGCTCGAGATGCTCCCCTCGGTCCACAAGCTCCACCGCATGGGCTACAACCTCTTTGCGACCGCCGGTACTGCCGACTTCATCCAGGAGCACGGCATCCCCGTCAAGTACCTCGAGGCCCTCCCCGAGGACGAGACGGACGCGCAAAAGTCGGAATACTCGCTCAACCAGCACCTCGCCAACAACCTCATTGACCTGTACATCAACTTGCCGTCCAAGAACCGTTTCCGCCGCCCCGCGTCGTACGTGTCCAAGGGCTACCGCACGCGTCGTATGGCCGTCGACTTTGCCGTGCCCCTCATCACCAACGTCAAGTGCGCCAAGCTCTTTATCGAGGCGATTATCCGCAAGCCGACGTTTGACATTTCATCGGTCGACTACAAGACGAGCCACGAGACGTACTCGTTCCCGGGCTTAATCGATGTCCAGGCCTTTGTGCCCGGTGCCGCCGACATTGGCTCGGAGGACTTTGGCCTCGCCACCAAGTCGGCCATCCGCGGCGGTTTCACCGAGCTCCAGATGGTGCCACAGGGTCTCAGCTCTGCCGTCGAGGACGAGATTTCGCTCCAGATTGCGCAACAGAACGCTGCCGGCAGCGCCCACTGCGACTACTTCTTCTCGGTCGCTGCGACGGCCGACAATGCGTCGCGTCTCGCCGACGCCATTGACGCCGGTGCCAAGGCGCTCTTTATCCCCTTCAACAACTTCCTCGGCTCGGTCAACAAGGTCGCGTCGGTCGCGCAGCACTTTGCCGCCTGGCCCCAGGACAAGCCCATTGTCACGGACGCACGTGGCACCGACCTGGCGTCCATTCTCCTCCTCGCGAGCCTCAACAACCGCAGCATCCACATTGCCTCGGTGTCGACGCGCGACGACATTATCCTCATCTCGCTCGCAAAGGAAAAGGGCCTCGCCGTCACGTGCGACGTGGCCATCTACGCCCTCTTCTACTCGCAACAAGACTTCCCCGAGGCCGCAAAGGTCCTCCCCACCGTCGAGGACCAGCAGGCGCTGTGGGACAACCTCGCCACGATTGACGTCTTCTCGGTCGGCGTCCTCCCGTACGAGCTCGGCCACGCGCTCGGCAAGAAGGTCTCGGCGCGCAGCGGTGTCGAAGAGTCGCTTCCTCTCCTCCTCTCTGCTGTTGCCGACGGCCGCCTCACGCTCGAGGACATTTCCGCCCGCCTGTCGGAGAACCCCCGCGCCATCTTTGACGTTGCCGAGCAGGCCCAGACCTATGTCGAGGTCGAGGTCAACCGCCCCTCGACCTTTACGCTTGAGGGCGACGAGTGGTCGCCTCTCGAGGGCAAGGCCACCCAGGGCGCGGTCCACCGTGTCGTCATCAACAACCACTCGGTTGTGCTCGACGGCACGGCGTTCTCCATGCCGCTCGGCCGCGACATTTCGCTCGCCTCGCCCCGCAAGCCCATTGGCGCTTCGAGCCGCGGTGCCTCGTTCTCGCGCACCAAGCGCCCCAGCTTTTCGATGCCCCAGTCGCCCGGCCTCGGCAGCCTACAGACCCAGTCGCACGCGCAGCAGCCGTCGCTAATGGCGCTGGCGGCACAGCCGATCCCGCAGGTCACCCCTGCGCCTGCTCTTTCCGTCTTCCAGCCCCACCCGACGTTTTCGCGCCGCCACATCCTGTCGGTCAAGCAGTTCAACCGCGACGACTTGCACGAGCTGTTCAACATGGCGTCCGAGATGCGCAACATGGTCGAGCGCCAGGGGTCTGTCGACACGCTGCGCGGCCGCGTGCTGTGCACGCTCTTCTACGAGCCGTCGACCCGCACGTCGACGTCGTTTGAGGCTGCCATGAAGCGGTGCGGTGGTGAGGTCGTGCAGGTGACTGCCGAGTCGTCGTCTGTGCAAAAGGGCGAGTCGCTCGCCGACACGATCCGCACGGTCGGATGCTACGCCGACGCCGTCGTCCTCCGCCACCCCGCAGTCGGCAGCGCCAAGACGGCGGCCAAGAGCAGCCCGGTGCCCATTATCAACGCGGGCGACGGCATTGGCGAGCACCCGACGCAGTCTCTGCTCGACATTTTCTGTATCCGCGAAGAGCTCGGTTCCGTCAACGGCATCACGGTCACGCTCGTGGGCGACCTGAAGAACGGCCGCACGGTGCACTCGCTCGTCAAGCTCCTGTCGCTCTACGACGTGACGCTCAACTTTGTGTCGCCGCCCTCGCTCGCGATGCCAGAGTACGTCAAGGCCGAGGCGTCGCGCGCCGGCATCAAGTGGGAAGAGTACCACAACCTCGACAATGTCATTGCCCACAGCGACGTCATTTACGCCACGCGCGTCCAGCGCGAGCGCTTTGACAATCTCGCAGAGTACGAGGCCGTCAAGGACATGTTTGTCATCAACAACGACGTCCTCCGCAAGGCAAAGGAGTCGGCCATTGTCATGCACCCCCTCCCGCGCCTCAACGAAATCGACCCAGAGGTCGACTTTGACTCGCGCCGTGCCGCCTACTTCCGCCAGATGCGCTACGGCCTCTTTATCCGCATGGCCCTCCTCACCATGGTCCTCGGCGTTTAGACAGAATCCCCGACTTCTTGTGTACTTTTACCCCCCAACCTTTCCCTCTTTCTCTCACTTTTCTCCCCTCCAAAAATGAACACCCTGGCCTCACCAGGCTTTAGACATCGCTACGCCCTACAATGCATCGGAATATGACTGGATACAGACTAGACGCTTGGTGTGTGCAGAGGCGTAGTGCAGTTGCTATTCTTGACGAGGTACATGGCCGGCATGAGAGACAATGATGACAGGCGGAACAGGAGGTCGCATTTACGGTGCCTCGAGCCAAGAACGAGCCTCATGGGTGGGCGATCCCCGCAAGCCACAACGATGGGAGACCCACGAATCCCGGATGCCAAACGCCGTGGCCTCCCGTTGATAACAGCCAAGTATCTGGACTGAGCACGAGGGGCAGACTGAACAGCGCAGGTTTCTCGTCGACGCATACCCAGCCCCGCGCATCCCCCGAGTCCGCCCGAATCGTCTCCAAGCCCGGACAGGACGAGGCGGTGTTACCCCGCAGAATGGACTGGGAAGAGTCCTGTCGTGCACACTTACCGAGGGCCAACCACACTTGGCACACCGTGATGGCCTGGTGGCCAATATAGCCACTCGCCACAACGTCTTTCATCAGGATGAACGGCACACGACCAGGCTTGGCTAGTAAGTCAAAGTCAGGCCACCGTTGCGGAGATTCTCCACTCACCCATGGCCAACGGTAGACAAACAGCAAATCGCACGAACTGACCAACTGGGCGAGATCCAGATCTGAAGGACGCGACGGCAAGATCGCACGCATAGCTCTCGTCCAAAGACGGTGACAGCAAGGCGAATGTAACGGAGCTAACAGCACTGGGCCAGATATGAGCGAGCGGCAGCGGCCAGTGGCTGGCGCAGTCTCAAATTAAGGCACCTCGTCTCCGAACCACCGCGCAACTCCCCACGATCCCTTTGTATGCAGAGTAGCGGAGTACTTGCCTGCACGTCCCCCGCGCCTTGACGTAATGGCGACGGACGGCGGATATGTCTCGAGTGAATCCTCATGGTGCTTATTGTTCTCTGCTGGGTGGCGGATGTGGCGGCGGCATTGAGCACCGCCACATGCGCCTCATTCTGTGGCATATTTACCAAGTGGCATCAAGTAATGGTGGTCCTGTGGGCCGTCCGATACTGCAAGACGTCTTGTAGCAGTGAGAAGTGGGAGCACGAGCAGCATGTTCTCATGGTGAGTGCTGTGGGTGCGGTTGTGTGCACACATTCCTTGCCTTGCTACGCCTGTTCAATGTTCCGACCGCGGGTTGCCATGTCGCCATGACCCGTATCGCTGTCGCTCTGACGCCATTGACGCATAGACCTCGTCGTTTACAGACAGACGCCCACTTGCCAGTTATGTATGTCGCCCTTGTGGTCACGCGTCATAGCGAACAGTGCACAAAATGCACGGTGCACGGTGTGTGTGTGTGCACTCAGTCGACGTACTGGGCAGTCGCCCTGCACGCCCGCCCTCGCCACGCTGTGGCCCGTGTATACCGTGTAGTGTCCAGTGTCCAGTGCCTTGGGCACCCGCAGGTGAGGTGGCACAGGCGTGTGGGGCAAAGCTAGCCAAGTCTCTTGTACTCGTTTTGCACCTCTTTGCATCCTTTGAACCAACCCCCGTGTAATGTAATGTGGGCCCCATCCCCATCCCCGCGTGCCCCCGTTGCCGTCCTTTGAGCGTGTTGCTCACGCAACCTTCCTTTGCTCTGTCCATCCCTTTCCATCCCTTCACCCCTTTCCTTTCTCGCTTCATTTCTCTCTCTCCTTCAACCCCTTTCTTCCTTTTCTTCTTCTCCAACTCTCTTCTCTTCTCCATCTTCTATACCCTCCCACACCCATCTCTCCACCCGACTCACGCCACTCACCTCCCCAGTCAACCACGACCACACACGTTTCACTCTCGCCCCTATACGACGACAGACAACCGACGCCCCTCGGCGCAAGACCCGATCTGACCGGTCCGTGTCGCTGCCGCCGTTGCCAAGGGGGACGCCCCAAACGTTAAGCGGGCAACGTGTGTGTGCGAGAACGAGCAAGAGCGAGTGCCGGATAGCACAGGCTCCCACGGCTGAAACGTGTAGTGAGCATTGCCAGCAGCACGAGCTCGGACACGTTGGACGATCACCTCCCCGAGCAAAGCCAAGCGAGCAACCACACGGCGCACAGCTTTGCGCGGGTCTGCACACGTCTGCGTCTGCACACGGGATCCAGTGGGATGCTGCAGCACTCGCTGTGACCAATGCACACGCCACAGGCCCTCGCGTGAATACAAGGACGGTAACGGGGACGAGTCTCAATCTTGACTCCCGCCATTCCTCCATTCGCAACCCCCCACCATCCACTGGCACCCACCGTCATCCATTCCCACATTCCCCACCCCACTACCCCCTTGAACCCGATACTACCTCTCACATTCACCACGTCCACCACCTTGTGCCACCACCCCATAACTCTCGACCATGGGCGCGTGTTTCTCCAAGCCCGACGACTCGACCGCAGGTCAGCGGTCTAGGGATATTGATAAGGAGCTCAGGGAGGTGAGTAGACCGTCGTGTCTGGCCACAGTGAAGACCCAGGGGGTTCATTATGCGTCGCCCCCGCGTTTGATTCTGGGGTTCTCGGGGCTGCTCGGGGACTATCGGGCCACCCAGGAAAGGGGGAGCGCCACGATGTTGGGCGTGGAAGTCGTCTTGGGAGGGTGGCCGTGCCAGGTGGCGCAATGCACGGACCAACTTCGGTATCCTTGCATTCCAGAAGTCCAGGGAGCCAGAGGGTTCGGTCTGCAGAAGTGTGCCGGCTTCCCAATACCACTGCATGTTGATGGTTGAATGTCGTGGGCGACAACGAGTGACAACGAGGGGACCGTGCATTTCGGTCACCGGACCCGCATCCCCGTCCGCTGCCACTCTACGCTGCGCCAGTCTTTGCCACTTCAACCACTTGAGTGCTCATCAAACACCCGAGCCTGCACGAATAGAAATTATTGACAATGCAGGAGGAGAAGCGCATGGCGCGTGAAGTCAAACTGCTCCTCCTCGGAGCAGGTGCCAGTGGCAAATCGACCGTGCTCAAGCAGATGCGCTTCCTGCACAACAAGCCCTGCAGCAGCGAGGAAGTCGAGGACTACCGGTGAGTGGGAGGCAAGCTTGCGGCACCAAGTCGCGCGACCTGCCGCTCACACACTATAGCAAGATTGTCTTCTCAAACATTGTGGGCGGGATGCGTTCCATTATTGATACAATGGACGAGTTAGGCGTGGCCGTGGCGGCAGAGAACCGCAAGTATATCGATCTAGTCGACAACGAGGTGCCGATCAACACTGGAGACTCGTTCCCGCCGCCATACTACGAAGCACTCAAGGCACTGTGGGAAGACCCCAACGTTCAAAAGTGCTATTCGCAGGGGTACACCTATGCCTTACCCGAGAACATGACTTAGTGAGTACACGTCCCGGTCACTTGTGCACGGACATCTCCCCACCCATGCCGTCTTCAGGGAGTGTGGACCACGCCCAAGTAGCAACTAATTTATCAAATTGCGCCGTACCTTATGCTGACATGTCCTCAGCTTCTACTCGGACCTCCTCCGTCTTTTCAAGCCTGATTACCGCCCGACCAACGACGACATCTTGCGCGTCCGCTCCAAGACGACCGGAATCTCCGAAACCCGCTTTGAGATCCAGAACACGGTGTTCCGCCTCTTTGACGTCGGCGGCCAGCGGAGCGAGCGGCGAAAATGGTGTGTTCTGGCATTCAACGAATCACAAACTCACATCCTAGGGCATCGTGTTTCGAAAACGTGACGAGTATCGTTTTCCTCGTCTCTCTGAGCGATTACAACTCGTGCATTATCGAGGACCGTGATACGAACGGCATGCATGAGGCCCTGATCCTGTGGGAGTCGATTGTTAATTCGCAATGTGAGTGTAACGGGTCTGTCTCAAGACACCCGGTACCCAGTACAGTACATTATTTAAGAGCCTCCTAACAACCAGGGTTCGTCAAGACCTCGATGATCCTCTTCCTCAACAAGGCCGACCTCTTGGCGGAAAAGATTCGCGATCCCAAGCAACAGCTCGCGCCCATATTCCCCGAGTTTACTGGTAAACCCGGGTCGTTCAACGACGCTGTCGATTTTTTCAAGCAAAAGTTTCGGGCGTTAAACAAGAACACCACCAAGGAGATCTACGTGCAGTGAGTTCGACTTCTCTGTTTCAGAAAAGGCCTGGATGTTGCCACGAGTGCAATCCTGCAGTGAAAGCTGATACCCAGCGTGACCACCGCCACAGACACGGAGCAGCTCAGCGTCGTCATGGCTGCGGTGACAGACACCATTGGTACGTGGCTCATTTGTTCCCGATCCCGACTTGTCTAACATCAGTCCGCCAAGCGCTGCGCGACATGGCCATTTTGTAAATTTGTAAAATCTAACGCTCCCCGGAAAACGATACGACATCGCCATCACCGTCCTTCTCAAACCTGCCTCCCACGACAATGGTTACACGGCCGTTGAGCAGGCTCGCCTCCGGCATTTTACACTTGCTCGTGTGTCCCAGTTTACGCCGGGATTACCTCCGGGTGTTCCGGTACTCTATTCCGTCGCTTCATTCGTACCATGTAGACTTTTGTATGCCATACACTGTGCACTATCAACAAGGCACGAGAGGTTGCCCACGGTGCAGGCCGCTTTAACTGAGCTAAGAGCAATCGGCCAACGAGCATCCGTTGGAGGGAGGCGCAACTGGTGGCTGTGGCGGACGCAGAAAGTGCCACTGTAACACCGACCCTACTCCAAGTGCCACATCGCCACATCGCCACCAGTACCACAGCACCATGGTCGACTCTACCCATCGGATACACGTTCGTTACGCTGCCGCCAAAGGACCAAAGGAGGTGCCATCGCCCGAGGCATCACCGTCCGCCACCGCACCGCCGCCCTCGATCGCGCCCCCGGTCCCGGTCCGGTTCTCACCCGACGGGCGCGAGTGCCGATTGATCGTCGCCCACCTGCTTCTTTGCGCCCCTCCACAACACACCGGCGCCGCCCATCACCGCCCCGTGTCCCCTGCTCCGACTGCCGATACCGCTATTCAGCAATACCGTTACTGCTCCTCCTTGCTTCTATCGCCACTCGGATCTCCACTCATGCACACGCAGCGCTTGACGACGGCCCGCCCGGGATAGACGGGATGGATGGGCCTCATTCCCAAATTCCATGCCCAACACCACCTACCGAGACTTGCCCCTGCCTGCTCGTGCTCCCGACTAAATCCCACTGCGCCCGGCTCCAACCTGGCCTGCCTACCGATTCTGCACCATCCTGCCCCGCTTCCTACGCCGCCCTTTGGATCTCGGGAGCACGAGCACGTCCCATCGCACCTCATCTCGGGCTAGTACATTAGCTACAAACTCAACACAGGCTCTTGGCCGATACCACAAACCCGCCGGCCTTGCTCCTCTCCCCTCTTTGCGGTCCACCGTCGGCGTCCGATGGACAAGGACAAGGACAAGCCGTCGCGACACAAGCGCTCCGACCGCTGTGATCGCAACCACGCACACGAGTCGCCGCGGACTCCCCACCGCACAACCACCACCTCGACGACGACTATCAACACGACACCCACCACCGCCTCGACGACGATGCCGTACCCGTCCCCGCACGTGCTGTTTCCGGGCACGCCGACGACGGGGACACCGGTGCCCACGCCCCCCGAACGGCGGCTCTCGCACCACATCAACGTGCTCTCGTCGTCGCCACATCCCGACCCCACCCAGCCCCACCCCACCACGCCGACGCCGAGGATTCTCCACCCGCCCACGCACGAGTATGAGCGGATCATGAGCCCGCCCGCGGGCGCGGCGGTCGTCTCGCCTCTTAGGCGACGCGGGCGGCAGGCGACGGCGTGTACAGAGTGTAACCGGCGCAAGCAGCGGGTGAGTCCTGGTACCCTGCGCGGACGTCACGACCGGGTGCGGGGACTTGAAGACCACACGTGTTGTTCCTTTTCGCGGTACACTGTGGCGATTCCAGCGCATGTGCTGAACCTGTCCGACGCTAACACATACGTTACAGTGCGACGGCGTCCTGCCCTGCCACCACTGCCGGAAGCGCAACGTGTCTGAAATCTGCGTCTTCCCCGACACCAAGCGGCGCGTGTCGGCCTCGGGGTCGGGCACGTCGGGGTCGGGCACGTCGGGGTCGGCGGCGCCACCCGCCGTCGCGGCGGCATGTACGCCCGACGAATCCAGGGAGAGTGGGAGTGCGTCCAGTTTGGCGGACAAGAACGACAAGGACAAGGAGCGCGGGATCGGCGCCGACGGGAATGGCAGGATGGACGGGGAGAAGCAGCCTCGGAAGCGCAAATCGTCGACGAGCGGGGATGATCGACACCACAAACGGACGCACGCCACGCTGGCGGCGTCTCCAGAGCCCTCACCCACTTCACTGTCACACCGGGTGACACAGCACCAAGCACACAGCGTCGCGGGCGACGATCACAGCATGGGCCGCGACTCGCCACCACCCCGCCCCAGCAATACCCCCACCCACACGCAAACGCACACACCCGGCCACGACGCCCAGCACCCGCACCACGGCCACGGCGCCCAGCACCCGCATCACCCCCACGACCGCCGCGCCCGCTGGGCGACCAACCCACGCACACCCGACATGCCCGCACCCTACGACCACTACACGCACCACCCAATCCCCATCTCGTCTGAGCGGCACGAGCTCGTCACGCCCCCGCGCGGGGGCTGGCAGGGTCCGCTGTGGGTCACGAGCGGCGACGGCACGGGCCACGGCAAGGGCGAGCACGCGCGGCCGCACTGGCAGACGGACAATGGGCGCGACGACGTACAGAGTAGCGCCGAGGTTGTCTCCCCGCGCTCGCAGTACCCGCCGGCGCAGCGTGATGCACGCGACGCCCCTCCGTCGCAGTCGCAGTCGCAGTCGCAGTTGCAGTTGCAGTCCCAGCCTCAGCCCCAAGGCCAGCCCCAAGCTCTGCCCGAGAGTCGCCGCGGTTCGCGAGACGACACATACGATCACCCCACCCGCGCCAGCGCCATGCCCCAGCACGATTCCCACGACCACGACTTTGCCCCACTCCCCACCCGCGGCCCCAACCCCATCCCCAACCCCAACCCCTCGGCATCCACCGCCAACGCCGCCCCGCCCTCCCCGCTCAACCCCCAGTGGCACCCCCACCCTCCCCTGCACTCGCACTCGCATCCGCACTCGCGGCGCCCGACGCCGACGCCGCCCCACACGCACGGCACGAGCACACCCGCACACGGGTGGAGTACGCCGC
This sequence comes from Pascua sp. PH4015B, assembly GCA_025502685.1. Taxonomy (NCBI): domain Eukaryota; kingdom Fungi; phylum Basidiomycota; class Tremellomycetes; order Trichosporonales; family Trichosporonaceae; genus Pascua; species Pascua sp. PH4015B. The sequence continues at coordinate 141,364 of JAMFRD010000056.1, read as the reverse complement.
ACTCCGAGGGCGTGCTCATGCAGGAGGGCGGGACGCACGGGATTGGCAGCTTGGCCATTGAGGGCGCAGGCGGTGAGCATGGTGGTGAGTTACGTCTGGCAGCGTACGGCGTGGCGATGGGATGTGGCATGTGGCAGGCGAAGCAGGCGCCTGGCAACGTTTCAGGTCGACGAGCCTGGTTTCAGAACCGCCCGAGCACAGCCGGAGTGGCACGTCGGCACGAGTGTAGCGCTGACCCCCAGACCAGTTCCAGTTCTACGGCACGAGCCACTTTGGTCCCCGGATGGCCGCGCAGATCATGCATGTGAGCCGTCGCAAATTGCACACAAACCAAAGCAACAGACTTACATCGTAGCGCAGCGGGAGCGGCAAGGTGTCGCTCGACGTCAGTGACGCGCAGTACGGCCTGCCGCGCGGCTCGGGCTCGGGCGAGTTTGCGACAAACTCGCTCCTGTACCAGATCCGCCAGCTCGACGGCGCGCTGCCCAAGCGCTCGTTGTGTGATCGGTTTGTGAATGCGTACCACAAGCAGTATAATTGGTGAGTCCCGGGGTGTGTGTGCTGCGAGGCAACGCAAGCGGCCCAGCGGTGCCGCACCTAGGCAAGGCAAAATGTCATCTCGCACGTGCTCGAATTGGCTCACACCAGGTGGACGGACATTCTGTACGAGCCCGACTTTCGCCGCAAGTACGCCGACTTTTGGCGCGTGCGCTCCGAATTCGAGGACCTGCGGCAGATCGATATCCGGTGGTTTGCGCTCTTCCACGTCGTCCTCGCGTTCGGCGCACTGCTCGAGCGCACGGGCGGCGACGAGTTTGACGCCGAGAGCACGAGCTATACGTGCTTTGTGAGCGCGCGGCGGGCGCTGTCCGAGGCACCGAGCTTTTGCGGCGAGAGCCTGGATACCGTCAGGGCGTATGCTCTGGTGAGTTCAGCGCAACTGGCAGTGTTGGGTCGGATACAGGTCGTTTAGCTGACATCAGCTCTCGCTCTATCTCGTGCTCACCCGGCGTGTGCCAGAGGCATGGAACATGCTCGGCAGCGCGGTGAATGCCGCCGAGGCCCAGGGGTAAGCCGCCCCATGTAAGAGCGACGCTCATTCCAGCTTTCATGTCGACGGCCAGCTGTGGAACCTGCCCGCCAAGGAGGCCGAGATCCGGCGGCGCATCTGGGCTCGTGAGTAGAGTGTGTCCCCCTTAAACTCGCTAACTCTAGACCTATACATTTTTGACCGGTGCGTCCGAGCCCACCGTGAATGCGACGTCTAACCCCAGGTCCATCTCGTACTTTCTCGGCCGCCCGCTCTCGATCCGCGACAGCAACTTTACCGCGCGCCTGCCGGCCAATATCAACGACGACGAGCTCTCAATCTCCCCGCGCCCCAACCGCCCGCTGAGCGAGGTGACAAAGTCGACGTTCCTGATTCTCCACTACCGCCTCGCCCACATTATCGGGCAGATCCTCTCGACGTGTTTCGGGCTCACGCCCCGCAGCCACGCCGACGTGCTCGGCTTTGAGGCCCGCATGGTCGAGTGGGAGACGTCGCTCCCAGCAGTGTTCCGCCTCGAGGACCCCGATCTGCGCTGGGACGAGCAGTATCCATGGCTCAAGCTGCAGCGCCAGACGCTAAAGTCCAAGGTGGGTGGGTCAAGCCGGGTCAAGCTGCGCTGCTGCTTCACCGCCAAGGTGTATCAAGGGATTAGTTGCACTGGATGAGTTGCACTGACCGAACCAGTACTACCAGGCCAAGATCAGTCTCCACCGCCCCTACCTCCTGCACGCAGGCTACACGCAGAGCCGGATCGCATGCGTCCTTTCCGCTGGCGCCGAGCTGCGACACCGCCTGCGCCTCCTCGAAACCGACGACGACCCCTTTGACCGCTTCAAGTGGATGACGGTAAGCACCGAGGTCACCGAGGTGCACCTAGCACCTCGCACCATTCCTCCCTAGCGCCCAAGCTCATGCCCAGGTCGCATCAGGATTCGCCCCCGCGTGCGTCCTCGGTCTCCTCCTCGCGCGATGCCGCCGCGACGCACAATTCGACTACGCCGCCATCCGCGACCTCTTTGTGCAGTACGTCACGACCGAAAAGGCCACGCGGCGGCGGGACAGCGCACTTGATAACGAGATTCTCGTCCTCGACATGATGCTCGCGCAGGCAGACGAGGTCGACGCAAAGCTCGAGCGCCGGGATCGTGCACGGGGTGCAGGAGCGGGAGCGGGAGCGGGGTTGCGCCATGACCGTGACTGTGAGCGGGAGCGCGAGAGGGAGAGGGACAGGGTGCAGACGGCGCCACTCGGAACACATGGGCTGGAACGCCGCGGCTCGCGCGAGCACGGCCGCCTCATGCCGATCCGCGAGGCGCGCGAGGCGCGCGAAGGCCCCGCCACTGGCCGTCTCGGGATGGAGCGGCGTGATAGTCGTGATAGTCGTGACGGTCGAGACTGCCGCGACAGCCGCGACGGCCGTGACGGCCGTGACCTCCACGACCGTGACCTCTATGACCGCGACCTCCGTGACCCCCGTGACCCCAACCTCCGCGACCCCATCCCGTCGCCCACGCGCCAAGGCAAACTGCACCTGCCCCCAATCCAACTCCCCCAGGCCCAGCGCGTCGAGCACATCCCCCTCCCGTCCCCGTCCGAACTCGCCCTCTCCCTCCAGCCCCAGCTCATGCCCTGGGCCCCGCCGATGGACACGTTCCTCCGGCCCTACTCGCCGTACCCGGGTAACCCGTCGCCGAGCGCCGAGTTCCCGCTGCCTGTTGCGCCGCACGCACACGTTCACTCACACCATGCGCAAGCACATACCCAACCAGGCCAGCCACAGCACACCCAAGCTCACGCGCCACACGCACAACCACAAGCGCAACACACCCAACCACACGCCCCACATACCCAACCACAAGCGCACCCCACAACCCACGCCATCCCCGACCCCACAAACCCAGTCACACCCCCAGCGCCAACCCTCGTAGACGACGACTGGGCCGCGCCCGCCCCCTGGGTCCTCCGCCCGCCCACGGATCCGAGCTGGGGCGACCTCCCGGCACCCGAGGACATGGCGGGCTGGGCGGGCCTGCTCGAGTTTATTGGGCCGGTCGGGGCGCCCGAGCCGATGTGGTATGAGGATGCGGTTGTTGTGGCTGAGTAGGGGGGTGGAGTGTGGGAGAGGGGTTGGGTTGGAGAGCGCGGGGAGGGAGCGCAGGGAGGGCTGGAAAGAGAGGAAGTCGGGAGGGCTGGAAAGAGAGGAAGCCGGGAGGGCTGGAAAGAGAGGAAGTCGGGAGGGCTGGAAAGAGAGCGCGGAAAGGGCTGGAAAGAGAGGAAGTCGTCGAGAAGGGAGGGGCGAGGGAGGGCTGGAAGGAGAGGAGGAGGCGTGGGCGGACTGCACGCCGTGATTAGCGTTAATACACGACAAGGGACACGCGCATGGGTTAGGTTAGGCGGCGCGCTCGTCCATACTTTCGCTTGCTTTTGCTCTTTTTTTTTGTAGGGTCGCTGTTTGCTTTGCTTGAGATTCGAGTCTTGACACACGCGCTGTATGAATAGTGATTGGCCGCGATGTACGGGTGCGAGCGCCATGTGGTGCGTGTGTGCGATGGCGAGTGGTGCAGTGGGGGGAGCAGCAGCCCAGCTCCGAGTCCGCCACTAGTGCGTGACCTTTGATACGGCCACACCACAACACGGCCAACAAACACGACGACACGGCGACACGGCGACACCGCCAACACCCCCCCCCTCCCCTTAATGTAGCAGCGCACGGCCACGCACCTAGCTTGGTGACCCATCCACTCGCCCACGCACCACGTACTGTATCAATGCATGCCGTGTCTACCGTCTATCGCCTAGCCCGCTAGCTCCAAATATTCGCAAACGGGTCGCGCTCGTCCTTTTTCTGTGCTGGCGCCGGTGCCGGTGCCGGGGCGGCCCAGGGGTCGTTTCCCCACAGTCCCGTCGACTTTTGGGGGCTCGTCGCCGCGCCGCCGCCGCCCATATTGAGGCTTCCGAGCGTGTGCGTGAGGCCGCCTACGCCGCTGGGTCCGACGCCTGCGAATCCCGAGCTGTTCGCGCTGTTGAAGCCGCCGAAACCTGCCGAGTGTGGCTGCTGCTGCTGCTGCTGTTGCTGGGGTTGGGTCTGTGGTTGGGAGGTGGAGGAACCCCATGCGGCCTGCTCGAACCCCCAGGTGGGGACGGGTGCGGCGGTGGCCTGGCCCGTGGGGGGGTTGGAGGACGTGATCCCGCCGTTCCACGACGCGTACGCCGTCTGCGGCGAGGGCGCCGAGGCGTTGAAGAAGGCGCCGCCGCCAAAGCTGGCGCTGGCGGACGCGGGGGACGGCTGCTGCGCGAACAGGCTCATGATGTCCGCCTTGGCCGTGGTCGCCTTCTGCGGGGGAGGCGAGGGCGCCTTGAAGTCGAGGTCGAACATGTTGCTCGGCTGGGCAGGGGACGTGGCGGCCGGCGACGTGCTTGCTGATGCGGGCTGGGCGGACGTGGTAGGAGGGGACGTGGCTGCCGGCGCGGGTGTCGGGGCTGGCGAGTCGTCGCCAAACAGGTCGATGATCGGTGCTGGCGCTGCGGCGGGGACGGGTTTTGCGCGCGCCTGCGGACGCGAGAGGAGGGGGTGGCGCGGCGCGGCCGCCGAGCGGGGCGGTGCAGACGTGCTCGTCGCTGTCGGCGCGCGGGTCGCCGGCTTGGACTGCGTTGGGGTTGGCGCTGGGGCTGAAGCCTCGCCACCGCCGGCCTGGGCCTGGCTCTGAGACAGGTCGTCGAGCACACTCGGGTCGCGTGGGAGCGGGCCGTCCATGGCCCATCGGCGGGATTCGTACTTTGACCGGATGAAGGACTCGATTTTGCTGCCATTAGGAAGAGCGGGGGGTGGGGAGGGGGGGGGGGAGGTGGTGATAGTGTAGGTCACGGGAAGGAAGGGTGGAGTGGAGAGGAGGCGTGGGCGTGGGCATGGGCAACTGGACATACTGCTCGGGGGGAATGTGGCCGGCCTTGAGGTGGCGCTCCCAGTACGCGTTAGCGCGGCGGTTGCCCCACTTCTGAATGTTCTGCGTGTTAGCCGGTTCGCGTATCGAACGGGTCGTGTGCGTGCGGGTCGCTGCGGTCCCTCCCTTGTGACATCTGGCGCAAGCGGGATGTAATAAACAGGGACGGGGCAGAGGTTACACAACTCGCCCCAGCGTGCACAACACCTACCTCCATCTGCTCCGGCGTCCACATGTCGAGATCGATACTCTTCACTGTGGGGTTAGCTCCGCATTATGCCAGCAACACGAGGTCCGACATGACCTCCAACGCGAACGCCCTACACGCGCCGTCCGCTCTTCCACACCCACCTTTGCTAATATGCGTGCCCATAGAGCGGTGGATGCCCGAGCACCGAATACACAGGTATACGCCGCTGTGCGTCAGCCTCCGGTCTTGCTTCGTGTTTGCGCTCTTGGGCACGTGTTTGGTGCGAGACGGGCGTGACGGATGAGCACTGGGCCACAGAACACCGGGGTTCGCCGTATACCCATACCCCCGAGCCGAGGCCCAGCCAGCGACGCCCAGACTAGACTCCAAGCCATTGAGATAGGGGCGAACGGCATGCCCACGAGCAGCACACTTACAGATTCCACGAGGCCCAGCGCGCATCTGTGTGTTAGCCTAGACTCGGGTGCGAAAGCCCCAGTTCGTCGAAGCAGCCACGCCGGTCCAGCATCCTCGCGCTCGAAAGCCAAGACGGCGCAGGCCGACTCATACGTGGGCTACGAGCACTGTTGATACGGGCGACCCCACCTCAATGGCAGGCTCGAAGATACCTCACTCTATCCCCGTCCCCCACACTCAACGTCGCACGCAACGCACCATTCTTGCGGCAGTCGGCACACGCCTTGTTGTCTGGCCTCTTGACGAGTTCGCGCAGGATGCGCGCGTTGCGCTCCGTCGTCGCCTTGTCTGTCCGTCAGCGGGGCCGGGGGCGAGTACTGGGCGGTTGGCGTACCTTGCCGCGACGACATGTTGGTGGTCTAGGATAAGTAGGTACGAGGGGTGGTGTTGAAAGAGTTGAAGTCGAAGTCGGGAGATAGATGTGTTGATGGCAGTGCACCGGGGACGACGATGAGACTTGGCCTCCTCGTCTCCTTCCTAGTCGTGTCGACGCGGCCAGCCCCGCCCTGTCCAGGCCTGTCCCCGCATACACACAATCGCCACGTTCGCCACGCGTCACAAACATCCATCCTTCCCTGCACGCCTAACAAGCGTACTCCGGTTGAATACCGGATAAATATCCGCGCGCCTTTGCCATTGCCGCGTCATGCCGCCATTTTCCCCCTGGGGCACACGTGGCCTGGGAGCGGCACTTTACACGCGATCCACATTTTCCCCCAGCCAGCAGCCAGCAGCCATAGCAGCGCAGCGGTGTGCATTGTCCGCTCGCGCTGGCTCGGTGTCATCTCGGCGCCGACGCCGGTGTCCACACGACAATTCAAACCCCAACCTCGCTACGGCGCCATCAACTTGCGACGTGGTGGCTCCTTGGCTTGCCATTTACTCCATCACACTACTCGTCCGCACCCCGTTTCCACCATGGGTGACCCCGCTGGAGCACAAGATGAGGGCAACTTTCGTATGTGTACCCAGGGGACAGACGCCTCGCTGGTCACGAGCTACGGGTCGGGGTACTGCGCAGGAGCTGACGGACAGACGCGTTCCTCTCGGCGTTTGTCATGATTGTCGTGTCTGAGATCGGTAAGTCGAGTCAGAGTGAGGTATCACAGCTTGGAGGTCGGTTGCGAGCGGACGCGGGGTCATGCGCGGTGTGCGGTGCACAACTTCTGGTCGTCGGGAGTCCCAATGCGAAGGAAGTCTTGAATGGCCACAACCACGGCTATGAACACGACAACGACCACACGCGGCACACGGCACACGGCACACGGCACACGCTCCGACGCGCGATGCACACGACCCGGACCACCCACACTACACGCCGGAGCGCAACTAACACCCACACAGGCGACAAGACATTCCTCATCGCGGCCATCATGGCGACGCGCCATCCGCGCCTGACCGTATTCCTCGGCGCGTTTTCGTCGCTTGTCATCATGTCGATTCTGTCGGCGGCGTTGGGAAAGTTCTTCCTCGGCCTGATTCCAAAGGTGAGCATGTCGTGCGGTCGTGGTGCGTCCGTGGGCGGCCGTGATGCTCCGTCTTGTGGCAGCGCTGCGACCCCGTTGCGCTCGTTGCGTTGCACGTTCCCTCGGCACGCTTGTTTGTCTCTCGGCTGTATCTCGAGATGCTGTACAGACCGCTCACCCCCTCACCTCCTGCCCTTGGCTTTCCCACCCGTCTTCTCCGCTGACACCAGGTATGGACACTCTGGGCGGCGGCCCTCCTGTTCGTCGTCTTTGGCATCAAGATGCTACAGGAAGCCCTGGCCATGCCGGCCTCACACATGGCGGACGAGATGCGCGAAGTCGAGGAAGAGCTCGAAGAGGACGCCGCCTTCCACGACCCGCTCAACAACAACGCCCTACCCCTCGAGGCGCTCGAGGAAGGCCGCGCCGGCCGCACCGGCCGACACGGACGGCCCCTTACAGGTCCCCTCGGTGACGCGCCTCTGGACAATTCTCTCGCTCAACCATCCTCACGCGACGCGTCCCCGGCCCGCCGCCCACACCGCGCCTCGAGCCGCTCCCGCACGCGCTCCCGGTCACCAGGCGGATCGCGTATCCGCACACCCATCATCTCCCTTGGCGGCCCCACCCTTGGTCCCATCCAGGCCAAGACCGAGGACTTTCTCGACAACGCCCGCGAGGCCGTCCGCAACGCCGTCCAGATGATGACCAACCCCGTCTTTGCGCAGGCGTTTGTGCTTACCTTCCTGGGAGAGTGGGGCGATCGGTCTCAGATTACGACCGTTGCAATGGCTGGAGCCCATGTGAGTGCCCGTGGTCGTGCGGCGTGTCGATTCATGTGCAACTCGACTGTGTTTGTGCTGGTTGCTCCTTCGCGACTGCATCTTCTACGTCCCTACGTCCCAACTCGAGCGTAGCCATGTCCATGCTCCTTGTCCCATCCGTCATTCCTTCCTTGATTCATCTCCATACCTGCCACGCGATTCCCTGCGTCCCTCCCAACGTTGCTCCCAGCCGCTATCCCGCCGTTCACCGCCTCTCCATCCTCGCTCGTCCATCCCCCCTCGACCCCTCCTCCATCCCCCTGACCGCTCCTCGCCCCGTCCGAAAGCACCGCTGACAACCAGAGCATACCCATCGTCGCATTCGGCACCATTCTGGGCCACAGCGTCTGCACCGTCCTCGCCGTCATGGGCGGCCGCTACCTCTCCACAAAGCTCTCTGTCAAGCACAGTGAGTCAGCTTGCGTACCCTGATCCTCAAGCTGACACGCCAGTCGCACTGATTGGCGCGTTCTCGTTCCTCGTCTTCGCCATCATCTACGGCGTCGAGGCGTACCAGACGCACCTGGGCGCGGATCCGGGATGGTAGCAGGCGCGGGTGGTAGAGCAGGTGCCGGATAGAGAGGTGGAGCAGAGGAGGGGTGGAGAGGCAGAGACGCGGAGATGGCGCTGGGACGGATGTGGGGAAAGTGGACACGGCTGGCGTCAGCTCGTACGAGCTGGTATGAGGCTGGTACGAGCTAGCGCCGGCTCGAGGTAGTACTAGTGGTATCACCCGCAGCAGCTGCGGCTGCGTGCTAGCTCGAGTCGCGTCGCTCATATCGAGTGCGTGCCTCGGGCAGCCCGAGCAGGACACTTGAACTCGACACTCGACACTTTACACGTGACACCCGGACGCTCAGAGTACTGTAGACAGGCCGCGGCCGCGTTACGGATACAGATACAGGCCGGCGCGGTATAGAGATCGCCGCGACGTAATGATAGACCAAACATGCTTATTGCAGGCGCGTGAGCGCACGCTGTCGGTGGGCCGTTTTGCCAGTTGCCAGTTTGTCATTGTGCCAGGTTGCCAGGTTGCCAGTTTGGATGAGATGGGCTGCACGCATGGCGAGCTTGTCGTGTTGGTGTTTGCCGGATTGCGAGCCCCGCCCATAATAAGCCTGTCCTGGTCTGCACTTGTACACCTCAGTGTCCACAATACACGGGGATACAGGCTCTACGAGCAGCCAAACACGTCGAGCACATTGCACACGGGTGAGACATGGCGTCTGTGCATGTCCACCTCGGCGCGTTTCCGGCCCTTTCCGCCAATCTGCGTTGGGGGAGCCCTTCGGCCCGACACTGTAATCAAGCCGAGCACGTCCCTCCCACATGCCCACATCTCCCGATGCCCACATCTCCCGATACACACGCCGAGCCGACATTATGCATCATCTAGCATCTACAACCCCATTATGGTGTGGTATGGGTATTGGGTATCGTCGAGCCCGTCGTGGCTCGTGTTTCAGGGCGTGATTCGTGTCCTGCGCCCGTACCATGTGGTTCTGTTCCTCGGCGCGGGCGTTGGTGGACTGGCATGGTGTTCCCTGGAGGCTCCCGGCACCGTGGGTTGCCAGTCATCTGGCCGAGACGCAACCTCACAAAGCCTGTTAGCTAGCAGCGACGGCGGCGGTCCCCGTCCCCGGCGCGGGGGTGACGGTACTCGCGCTCTGGCCACTCGCGCCGCTCATGCCGCTGACATTACGCTGGCGTTTCTTGCCCTCCTTGAAGATATCCTGGAGGACCTCTTTGGCGTCTGGCTTTGTGCGCGGGGCGCGGGGCGGCGAGGGGGCCTGGGCTGTGCCCGTGCCGGCGCCGGGGGCCGTGCTGGCGGCCGAGACGACGGACTGGGCGGCGGACGAGAGGGCCGAGCCCGAGGCGGGGTCGCCGGCGAGGGCGCCGCGGAGGTCCGAGACGTCGACTGCGCGCGACGTGGGGCGGCCGAAGGAGCCGTACGACGCGTTTGAGATGGCCATCAGGGCCGGGGCGGGTTCGGAGGGGTTCATGTTTGGGAGGAAGCGCTCGACGGCTGGGTGTTAGAAGGGCGTGGGTTAGGTGGGGGATGGGGTGGAAGTGGAGTGGTACGGGGTGAACAGAGACCTGGACGGGTGTTGGGGAAGGAGAGAGAGGAGAAGTTGGGGGAGAAGGGGAGAGGGTGAGACGGTAATCGGACTATGCAGAAACAGGGAGTGGAAGAGGGACGCGCCCCGTAGAAAGGAGGGGGAGGGGGCATGGTCAAGGACAGTGCCGCGTTACGGCGCCACAAGCCTGACGAGTCCAGCTACTCACAATCACGAATGGCCATTTCGACGGTCCACGGCGCGCCAAACCTGGACGCGAGCGTCGGCGCGTCGGCCCTCGCGCCTGCCTCGACCTGTGGCGCGTCTGCAAACGCGCGCACGAGATAGTTTGGATCGAGGAGCGGTTGCGTAGCCGCATACGACTCGCCGACCGTGACGTCGCGGAAGAAGGCGGCGGGCTCGTCGGGCGGGGGCAGGACGTCGTCGTTGATTCCGCGCGCGAGCCAGTCGGGGACGGCAAATGGTTCCGGGAGCGAGTGGATGGCGCGGTCTGCGAGGTCGACGACGGGGGCGATGCCCCAGCGCTCGGCGATGCGGCGCCACGCGTACGCGACTGTTTCGCGGCACGCGCGCTTGCGCTCGACGACCCATGCGCCCGTGCGTGCGTCGCCGGGGCGGCGGATGAGCTCGGCCGCCGCGTCCCGGTCCAGCGCGAGGAGCATCGGGAAGCCCGTCGTCAGCGCGCCGACGGGGACGGCGGCGTGGACCTCGTCGAGCACCTTGAGGATGGCCGCGTAGTCGAAGGGCGTGGCGACATTGTCAAACGACGCGAGCTCGGTCGTCACCGACTGCAGGCGGTTGAGCGGGAGCGAGACGCGGCGCCCGCCGCGCATGGGTTTCTTGGGCGGCGGCGTAGCTGAGCCCGAAGCGGGTGTTGATGTCCCCGAGACACCGTTGCCGACGCCGGCGGCACGCGCTGCGGCGGTGATGGTCCCCGCCGGCGTGTCCGTGGGTGTGGGCTCGACAACGTTGAATGTGACCCCTGCGCTCGACATGCCCCGTGGCGGGCTCGGGTGGGATACCGGGTCTGGCGATCCGTTTCTGCCGTTCACACCGTTGGCGCCGTTGGCCGCAGTCATGCGGTCAATGTTGTGCTGCGAATCGCGCGGCGTCGGCGTCGGCGGGTGGCTCATAATGACCTCTCCGGCGCCGAGCTCGGAGCTCATTGCGAGCGTGTAAATGGCCGCGTTGAGGGCGTTGCAGAAGCGCACAATGTTGGGGTCGTCGGGGCGCGGGCGGCGGTCGCGCGGCAACTCGGTCTGGAGGTAGAAGATGAGCGCGCGCGCATACGCCGCGCGGACCGCATACGTGCCCTCGCACAACAGCGGGAGTGTCTCCTGCCACACTTCCGGTGCGATGGGGTTGCGGCGGCCGAGGTCGCGGCGGGGAATCTCAACCGCGGGCGAGTCGGGAACGGGACCTTTGCCCTTGTCCTTGGACTCGAGCTGGACCGACCCGCGCGGGCCGGCGTCAATCGACCGCGCCTCGGCCTCGGCCTCGTCGCCGACGTCGGCGGCCGTCATGACCCCCGTAATGCAGTGGATGAGCACGCGGAGGATATTCTGCCGCGCCGGGTCAGTCGTGGGGAGGGCGTGGATCTGGACGGCAATCTCCTCGACAATGTCGTTGATCTGGTCGGCATAGTATATGTGCGTGCCGAGCGAAGCCACGCACGAGACGAGCGCGGGCAGGAGCGCGTCGTTTGCGTCGAGGCTGACGCGGCGCACAATGACCGCAATGAGGTTGGACAGAATGTCCGTCACAGGCAGGCCGACGAGGGACGTGTTGGAGCTGAGCACTGCGGTAATCATGGCCAGCACGGTCGAGTGCTTGTGGGTGGGAGGCCCGTCGTCTGGGAGGTTGACGAGGACCTCGACGAGGCGCACCGGCACAATGCTGCGTGTCTGCAGGAGCATGGCGGCGGTGATGCGCTCTGCGATCCAGCAGTACAGCTCGACGTTTTCCCAGCCCCTGCGGTCGAGGAAGGCCGTGACGACGTCGAGGACATGGCTTGCCTGGCCGAGCGTGCACTCGCTCACGAGGTCGTACAGACAACGGTACGCTGCTTCGGTCACGTCTTCGTTTCCTGGGCCCTTTTCGCCCGGGACATGCTCGTGCAGCGACGCGCGGCGGTCCAGGCGCTTGCCCCCGCCCGCCATGTCCGAGAGGTACGGCGACGGCGACCCGGGGCGGAGCTTTGCGCTCATGGCCTTGAGGTCGTGCACGTCGGCGTCGGACAGCAGCGACAGCAGCGCAGGCACAATCACGCGCACCTGGCGCGGAAACGCGGTCGAGCTGCTAAACGCCCCCTCGCTGCTGCTTGCGCCGTTGAGCGCCGCAAGGCCAATCAGCCGTGTCCGACTCTGCTCTTCGACGTCGGGCTTTTCCACCGGCGGTGTGTACGTCGCCATCTTTGCAAACTTGCCCAGCACGCCGAGGTACGTCGTCGTGAGCCCGTCGTCGACGCCAATGGCCACTCCGTCTGTGTACGTTGCAAACGCGACAAAGCACGCACTCGCGCGGGCAGCCACCTCGAGATCCGTCTCGTTCTTTTGGTACACCTTGACGTCGACCGCGGTCGAGATCATCCGCATCGCCTGGTGCGCAAACAGCCCAATGTCGCGCCGGCACTCGGTGATGAGCTTGTGCAGGATCCGCAGCGAGATCAGCAACGAGCTGTGTGTTAGCGTGTGCGCTGGCCCACTCCAGTTCCTGTAAAATCGAGCCTTCATATCACTCTGGAACAGCCATGACAGTGCCTCCGGTTCTCCGGCGATAATGTTGGACAACAACTCGACGAGGGTCGGATGAAGACCACATCAATCCCCAGTCTCAAGGCCTCCAGTCTCTCCATATCTGGGTGCCATGACGTCCACATCCCCGAGACATCTCACAGCAGGCCGCACACGCCGCACTGACCGCGTCCCTCCATCACTCCTGTGCAGAGCGGACTCGGACGTCCCGAGCCGTACATGATCCAGGTGTCTCCCCGCACCTCTGGCGGGCCGCACGCCGCACCCCAGCCCACATCGCACTGCAGCCCGCGCCACACCCCAGTCCGCGCCGCACGCACCACAGCCCTCAACGCAAACGCACCGACCCCGCTCTCAGCAGATACCCGCGGGACCGAGCTCCTGCGTCTGGCAGTCTGGCATCGCAGCCGCACCACATCCATGCCTGCCGGCGTCCCGTCCTCGCTCCAGCCTCGTCATGGCCGTCCACCTCGGGGCGGGCGCTACTCAACACCGGCCCTCCGGCCTCGATCTTAAACGACAGCTGGCGGTCCTGGCCGCCTGCCCCAGTCAGATTCGTCCCCTCGTCCCCTCGTCCCCTCGTCCCTCCCCACCCAAAGCCCCGTCCCCCCCCCCCCCCCGGCCCTCCCCGCGCCCCTCTTCTCTACCCCCGACCCAGCCGGTACTCACGCCCTAGACTTCGGATACCCCCCCGTACTCCCCCTCGCCTCCTTGAGTACCCGCCGCTCGAGCTCGTCGCCAATCTTGGCCAGCGAGCTGGGCTTGTTGGTCGCATAGTACGTGAGCTTGGACAGGTCCTGCGAGAGCGGCGCATAGTCGGGTGCGCTCTTGATAATCTCCTTGGGCGGCGGGTAGCAGTCGTTGACGGCTGCGACTTCGGGGTTGAGCCGCATGCACGGGAGGCAGGATGACATCGTGATGAGCGGGGGCGGGGGCCGAGGGGCAAAGCGGGGGGTCGGGGCGCGGGGCAGGGGAGGGGGAGGGGTGCGTCCGGGGCGCCGGGGCAGGGCGGGCCAAGGATGGGGAGAGGGCGCGTCGTCACCAACGATGCGAGAATCTACACACCCGGATCTCGCGTTAACGAGGCCGGTGAGATGCGATGACGTCCGCCGCTGGTAGATACACGGGAGCGATACCGGGTCCGGCCGCAGGCGTGGTAGAGGGCGGGATAGAGAGCGTGGAGCAGCGGAGCAGTGATGCTCGATGGCGAGCGTGTGAGAACGAGACGAGACGAGAAACGAGAAACAACAGGAGATGGCAAGGAGCGACGTTGACGTTGATGTCGAGGTGTGGCAGACGTGGGACCAGGGCAAGAGGGACGCGAGTGGGCCGAGCCAACGCGTGCCTGGATCCACTCTGCGTGGGTCGGCGGAAGGGGGGCCCTGACGCGTCACTAGCGTCGCTGGGGGTGGCGTTTTGATCGCGATCAGTAGCGTGTCGTTCGGCGCTTGCTCGTGTCCGAACAACGCATCGAGGTATGTCAAGACTGCATGCACATCTGGGAAAAGACGTCTAGCATAAGACATCTACTGTACCAAGATATCTAGAATTCTATCTACGGTATGCGATGCTCGCCACTGGCGCACGCACGACAGCCCATCGCACCCTATTGTAGGAGCGCACCTCAGCCTCACTGCACTGCTCGGAATACCATGACAGCTGCGGTGCTACGCGCCTACACCTTTGCGAGCTCGTGCTTGATCGCCCACTCGACAGCGAGCTCGACATCATCCGCAATCACCGTCGGCGCGACCGACGGCTCACCGCCGGGATACACGCCCGTGCGGACCAGGATGCTGTCCCAGCCGTACGCGTTGGCGCCGGCAATGTCCGAGAGGGGGTTGTCGCCGATCATGTAGCTGGGGTGTTAGATAGAGAATAGGTATGGGTTGGTGGGGCTGAGGGTGGGGTGGGCTTCAGGGTATCACTTGCGGAGGGTGGGAAGAGTGCGTGGGCCACCGCCCAGCCATAAGCAGCCACACTCGGGGACACAGCCCAGCCGGAAGGCGAGCATTCCCGACTGGTGTTGGGAACACATGTTCTGTGTAACACTGGACGTTGACAGCAGCGTAAAGTGATCCCCCGTCGTTTCACCGTATCACCATTCCACCCATAACTCACACCACACCGTCGCAGCACCCTGCACGCCAGGCCCCTACCCTCATAACTCACACATTCAACGGCCCTGCCTGCCCCCTCATCCCCTTTGCATGCCTTTGGAGCATGCTGTCGGCAAACTCGTATGTGGGGCGGTGCGGCTTGCCATACTGAGTGAACGGGAGGTCGAGACCAGTGGCCGCCTTGTACACTGACGAGCACGAGAGGGAGAAAGCACCCATACCGAGCCGGACGACGGGGTAGTCGCTCTTCCACTCGAGGTCGGGGTTGGAGAACCACAGCGGGAGCTCGCCGCCCTCGGGACGTACATGCCGGTCTTCACGGATCGTGCCGAGCATGCCGCCGCGCGACTGCATCAGCTCGTTGACGAGGGTCAGGTCGCGTCCCCAGTCGTGCGAGTCGTGAAGCACAAAGATGGCGTGTAGGGGTGTGGTGTTGAAGTCGATATCGTGCTGGGTGTCAGCGGGGAGGAAAGTGGGGGGGGGGGGGAACGCGGTGGGAAGGGAGAAGCACGGAGGGGGGATGAAACGATTCGCAAGGAGAGCCAGTGCTCGGGTGCGTGGGTTCACCTAATCCTTGTCGCTCAGTTGACCTTGCGTCCATATTCAGCTGCCACAGCGCAACCTGATGGCTGCCTTGGACGACAACGAGGACCCGAATACGGGTCGGGTGAGGTACATGGCTTCTTGCAAGCGGGTCTCTTTGTGCACTGCCCTTCGCACACTCTGCCATACTTGCAAGCAGCCCAGTTGCAAGCAGCCTGCCTGGAAAGTAACCCGTCTGCCAATCCACCCAGTTCGCAGGCACACCTGCACAGCTGCCCCACTTTCACCATCATCCCCCCCACCAACGCCCAGACCCACTCCACACTCACCCTCACATACGCCTCATCCTCTGGCCGAAACTCAGTCTTATCCCACACAGCCCCGTTCCAGTGCACAATATCCTGTGGGATGACTGCCTTTTTGAGACCGTACGATTCGCCAATGGCGCGGGCAGAATCGGCCACGCCGCCGATACAAAGCACGGGCTTGTCGGCGTACTCTGCGACGACGGATTGGAGCGGGGTGTGTGATTGGACGAGTTGGTTGGGGCCGAGCTGCGTGTTAGTGCACTGTGATGGGAGGAGGGCGGTGGGGCGAGGTTGAGTGGAGGACGCCAGCACGCCAGCACGCCAGGCGAAGATCAAGTGTGGGCTGGCCTGAGAGGCGGATGGAAGAGCACGTGGGGCGTACATGATGATCAGGAGACGGAGATGACGAGCCCAGCACGAAGACATGGTCGCTTCGCCGTTGGCGTGATCGCCGTCGCAATTCTCATCGCTACTGTGCCCATTGATCCGCCTCGCTTTACCGCCCACAGCGCCCGCATTCCCAAATGTCGAAACAGGTCCCACCATGCCACATTCCGTACGGTGACTCACCTCCACACCCAGATCGCGCGAGAGCCATTCCCGCCGCTCGGCATCCGTCACGCCCCCGCCGTTTGTGAGGAGGAGGAATGGGACGGGGCTTGGTGTTAGTGCATTCCCGGCTGGACTCAAGGCTGGGTTGGCGCTTGCCCTCTCGTTACGTGCTGCCTCTCCACCGGCTCTGAACGCGTTTCCTACAGTACTGGGGAGAGTAAGAGGATCACTTGGAGCTCGGTCCCAACCCCCTGGAGCGGCGTCTGCTGCCAGCGTCCACGGAGGTCAAGTCCTGGCCGTCGTGGCAGCAGCACCATACGCTGCCATGTCGGCGAGTACTGAAGCAGCGCCTTACACGCTTCCGGTTAGGCGGCACTCCGCCATTTGCACCACGCTGCTCATAGCCAGATACGAGGAGTTCTCCGCTATGCTCACCGTTTCAGCCGCCCGTCGGCGCCCGTCAAGAGCTGCATCACGCGCTTGGCCTGCGGGAGGACATGCTGGCCCTGCTTGAGGACTCCGTCCTGGCGTCAGCGCGTCTGTGAGCAGGAAGCAAGTCGAGGGGTCGTGGTCCATGGAGATGGAGGTATGGCGGCCTTGAATTGCAGGGGTGGGGGCTTCGTCAGAGGTAGTAACCGACGAGACGGTACACCCTAGAGCCAAGCGTAAAACAGCGATCTTGTCAATCGCGCTGCAAGCAACATGGGCACCTAACACCCCGCCTGAAACGAATCAACGCACAATATCAAAAGCAAACGCGAGCCGTTCGGGGAACGCAGACGTGCTCAGCGCGCGCACGCCGAGGCGGCGCAGCCCGAGCCGCGGTGCGAGGGCGATCACCATCGCGTCGGGACTGTATCGGAGCGAGAAGACCGAGGGCGGGTCGGTTGTAGAAGGGGTATGGACGTTGTCCACGGTCTAGGTGTTGTGTCTAGGTATCTATGTGTCTAGTCGGCCGGGTCGGGGTCGGGAGACGTCGCTCAGCGGTGTGGTCAAGAGCAGTCGAGATAGGTTGAGATGGAGATGTTGACGAGACTCGCAATGCAATGTCCGACTCGCTTTCCATCTCGGCGTCGGCCCGGCACGCGGTATGGTCGGCAAGCACGCCGTGCCTGGGGGGGGACGGGATCAAAATGGGCCGTAGCAAGTGGAGGTGGTGGCCAAAAGTTGACATCAGCGCCAGTCTCGAATGCCTCCAACTTGAGACCTTGAGACTTGCTCCAAGCCACACCTCTCGCCCTCGCCCACACCCACTCGCACGCTCTCTCACCCACATCCGCCTTCGCACGCACTCGCCTTCGCACACACTCTCCACTATGGGCAAGACAAAGGACAAGACCAAGACCAAGGCCAAGGCTGCCGCAACAACCCAAGCCGCGGCAATTGACGACATCTTCGCGAAACCCGCAAAGGCAGCCAAGCCAAAGGCCGAGGACGACAAGAAGCGCAAGGACAAGGCGGCCGACGTGGCCGACGCCGCGAAGAAGAAGAAGAAGAGCAAGGGCAAGGAGTGGGGAGACGACGGGGAGGGATTGGGCCCTGTGGACACGGCAAAGTCCACGGGGGAATCGTCGTCCAAGTCCAAGTCCAAGTCCAAGTCCGCGGGCGAAGGCAAGTCTACGGCGGAGCCCATTACCAAGGACACCCGCACCGTGGTTGAGGTCGTCGACCCATCGGTAGCCGTACACGCCGCGCTGGACCGGTCCAAGGAAAAGGAAAAGGAGCGGGCACGGGGCAAGAAGCGCGACAGGAACGCCGTCGAGGAGGATAAGGCGTTTCGGGATAGTCGGGGCGATGGAAATCGTGAGTCTGTGTCCGGGGGGGGGGGGGGTCTTACTCGGAGGCAGCGCCGGCTGTGCTCGGCGGAGATGTTGCACTGGGCGAGCGGACTAGGCTGGCCCACTCAGCCCGCCATCGCCCACTGGGAAGGGCGATGGTTTTTGACGCAACACTGGACTGCTCGACTAAAGGCCTTATTCCCTTCGGGTGGAGTGTAGGGAAGGTGTAGAGATGGAGCGAGTACGCGATACGTGGAGCGTGGCCTGGAGATGTTGAGTTGTTGGGAGGGCACGAGTGTCCTTCCCCTTGCCCACAGCCGGCCATCACCGCTGGCGAGGGCGATGGTCTTGTCACAACACTGGCCTGCTCCTCTCGAAGCCTTGCTTCCCCTATCTCCTCGGGAGTGGGCTCGTGGTGTGCGCCAGACTACAACTTCGTGGGCTGTGGCACCCAAAGACCTAGGCCGCGACGCCCGATCCGACCTGCCCCAAAGAGGGTTGACTGCCCTCGTGCCCGGCGCACATTGTGCTGTCTCTGGCGTTGCAAGAGCACCTCTGTGTCGATGGCAGCTTCACCGCGCACCCAGTTCTCTCTACGGCTCGACAAACTCCGCCGGCTTTGTAGCCTCCGCACCATCCCTTCGCATACGCTGACTACCAGGCCGGACGACCGAGGAGGGCTTTTTCATCTTCAAAGAGGCCGAGCTGGGCATCAACCCCGAGGCGGGGGGCACGGCGCTGTGTCCGTTTGACTGTGATTGCTGTGAGTGGACCGTTCGTGTTGTGCATTGGGTGTTGGTGGTGGGGTTGGAATGGTTCGAGGTGTTGAGTGTTGGCTGTGTTTGGTGTTTGGGGTGTTGGATGTTGGACTGGTTTATCCCGCGTCGTGCTGTGTGCTGGCTTCCAGCAGGTAAGGAGGCGGAACAGCTAACTGTGTCACCGTTGGTGTGCACTCGGGTTTGCTACTCATCGCTCCTTGGTTCCACTCTTCTCTGCCCCACCACTTCTCACCACATCCGCCTTCTCATCGACGTCTCCTTAATCTCCACTGCTACCTTCCCGCCAGCGACTCTAGCACCACAGCGACAACTGACACACAGGCTTCTAGGCTTCTGAGCTTCTCGTTGTACAACTGCATGCCACACGATATCCATGTCGGGTATAATTGGCGCACTAAGCGACCATGTCTGGGTGTCAGCGGCGTGCGGGGAGCATTAGACAGAGACGGGTTGGGGAAAGATGGGAGTAATTATGAAGACGGGGGACGACGGAACGATGAAGAGTGAAGGAATAACGTCGCTTGTCTTGGGCAACAATCGGTAATGGGAGGAAATGATTGCCAACCTCGCCAATGACAAGAGGTCGCGTACCATAGGGCACCCCAGACGTGTCTGTAGGAAGGATGGCTCGGCTCTCGATGCGAAGGAATGGAAAGCACCCAGAGTCGATCACACGTCGACCTCGAGCAGTCCCTCTCCCGTACCTGTACAGCCGGAAATTCGTACCCCTAAGAACCATCCGTCCGGTGTCCCCGTTCCCCACCCACTCTCACAGCAACTCACAGAAATATTCGTCGACGAGCGGGAGATAGCTCTCGACAAGCCTGCCTGCCAGTCCGATGAGGGGAATCTTTTCGAGCAGGTTGATGCCGCGCACGACCTTTGGACGCGTCCATCCGATCCACATGGGACCCTGGAGGAAGAAGCGGGTCGCAATCTTGCGGTCCAGCTGCGAGTAGTGCTCGGCGAGCAGGGTGCTGTCGCCGGGAGGTGCGCGGAGGCGACGCGCGGCCAGCTGCAACAGGAGGGGGAGGAAAAAGGGGCCGAGCGCACGGGAAAGGGTTGGGAGGGACGCGCGGCGGTACGCGGGTGAGGCTGGGGAGCGCTGCGGGTCAGCGGTGGAGGGGTGGGGACAGGTTGGGCACGAGGCTTGGGCAGGTGGTTGTCAAAAGCTAGGAGAGCACAAGCTCAATGGAGTTGACAGGCATCATGGCGACACCTGTCCTCATGCGGCTAGAGACGGCATTGTGCAACGAAACACGTCACCGCGCTCGCTCAGGCCACGATTTCGTCACCAGAACCAAACTCACCGCCGCGCGAATGAGGAGGAGGACCTGGAGGAGGACCGCCGACGACGACATGACCTCTGCGAGGAACTCTTGTCCGTGCAGTTCGGGGAGGAGGGTGTTTGGGTGCGCCTGGCATTCTTCTGGGAGCGCCGAGACTAAAGGGTATAGGTGAGTACGGAGCGGGGCGCGGGCGCCGATGAGGGGCACCACTGCTGGGCGTGTGTCCTCTGGCGTATGTTCGTCGCTGTCGTCGTCCTTTTCCTTCTCTTCAATGGCCTTTGCGGCGGCCGACTCGGGCGACTTGCCGTCACGGCCTAACAGGCGGTGGTGGGGGACTAGCGCAATGTCGTACTCGCGTTGGGGTGTAGGGGGTTGCAATACGGGGCGGCGGGTGATGAGGAGGATGATGAGGCGGAGCATGGTTCTGGCCGTCAGCACGAGTTTGGGCGCTGACGCGTGCGTGCGCGGTGACATAACCTGCCACGACTCGTTCATGGTCCAAGCAAGTCTAAGGACTTGGCTTCAGCGGCACCGTCATGACTCACTTCAGACTCTCGATGCCTAACACAACCTTCCACCTCGCGGCATCACCTGCTCGCCGCCTGGCGACCATCTCGGTGAGCAGCTCGACATAGTTGAGTGTCGCCAGGACCCGCGCGGCACGGCGATACCCTGCCGATGTCCGTGTCCAGTAGCGTGTGTATCGTGCGTGTTCCGAGGCGGGTGGGAGGAGCGGGGCAGTCCGCGATGCCGGGGGTGGGGGGATTGTGAACAAGTCTGTCGTCTTTGGGACGGGCGGTTCAGGCGCAAATGGGTGGGGAGGGAGGGAGAGAGAGGCTGGGATGCGGCGGTCGAGGAGGGCATCGTGCCCTGATGAGACAATGGAGAGGAGAGCGTACACTGGAGTTGGTTAGTGGGATGAGGGACGACGAGAGGGAATGAGGTTGTCGCTGAGTTCTACTGCAAGCAAGGAGACGAGCAAATGCGACGCAACAACAAGTTGTCGATCGCGTGCAGCCAATCATCGTCATCGGGACTCTACATGCCGACGGCGACTCACGGCCTTCACTTGCAATCTCTGCGTCAGCAAAGCGGCCTGGGAGAAACCAAGTGACGTTTCGGATCGTGCTCTCGACTGTGTGGACGGTGCCGACATTGTCGAGGAGGAGTTGCTCGTATGCGGCCACGAGGGAGCTCATTGCGTGGGGGTCTGCTGGGTGGACCCTGTGGAAGGAGTGTGGGTCAGGTCGGGACGAGGAGGTGTGTGCGGTGCGGTGTTGCGGGGTGCAGGTGAGAGCCGAAGATACGCTTGTAAGGATAGTAGTTTAGTGGAAGAGGAGAGGATTGTGTCGACAAATGAATGCGCGGTAGTTCGAGCGGGGCAGGCGACGACGACGATGAGCACCGTGTGCCGTGTGCCGTGCCGTGCCACCCCACCCCACAGCACCGGCTTGAAAACAGCACACTAGCCGGCCCCCACACTGGTCGGATGGGTCCGTCTCACGCCTAAACTGACATGTGATCATTTTAGGCATGTAATACAATGTGCATGCCTATTATGACAGAAGAGTCGGGTTTCTAGCGGGAACACGAGGAACACGGGGATGAGATCAGGAGTTGAGGAGAGGCGAGGGACGGCAGGTTGTTTCCGTAATGTCGACGACTGATGTACAACGGATGGAACAATCATGAGACACTTGATGCTCTGGCGCCAAAGTTAACCCGTGCAATGGACAGACCACACTGCAGAATCAAGCAGCACAGCTACAGTAGACGTATGTAGAAAAATAGAGCAGGGCATCTGATGGTGACTTGAACAAGAAAGAGCATGCAGCAGCGTGTAACGTGCATACCATACCGTGACGGTCGGCCTGTCGTCGGTCCGATTGTTGGATCGTGGCCGTCTCATCTCAGTCGTCGTGTTTATGTTGATACTAACTCACTCTTGCTTTTTGTCTCGCCGTTGTTCCACCCATATTCCCTTGGCCGACAGTACCATTGTCCACGACCCACAACGCACCCGCCCCATCGCCATCGCACAGCCCAGCACGCAAACTGCATTACACCCACCGCCAAGCCTACCCTCCACCAGCTCGGCTTCGGCGGGATGCTCTCCTCGCACCCGCAGCCGCGCAAGCAGCTGCCGGTACCGCCCGGCGGTGGCCCGCGCGACTCGCACTTTGAGAGCGCGCAGGACGCCGACGACATTTATGCGCTGTACGGGCGCGACTCGTGGGCGCTCGACGAGAGTGCGCCGCATGCCGAGATCGAGCCCGCCCAGCAGGGACAGCACGGGCAGCACGGTGCACGCGGGGACGTGGAGGCGGACGACAATGACAACTCGCTCGAGGAGCTCGTGTACGACACAGAGCCAAGGGGCCGCCGGTCGCTGTCTACAGGCGTCTACGACCCGCGGTTCGGGTACGCGCCCCGGCCCGCAGGCTATGGTGCTGCCGACGACGCCCCCGCCTTGCCCGACATGCCAGACTTGGCGTACGCTGCCACCGAGACCAGTACCATAAAGGGGGACGATACACCACGCGCCCCTCGAACTGCCACGATGGAGTTCCCCACCGCCCATGCTCCAACTCCTCCAAATGGACACGGGTCCACTGGCCCTGCCCCACCACCGCCGCAGGGGGCAGCCGGACGCAGCATCCCCCGCATCCAGGTCCCACAGATTGACACTGGAGGCGGTGGTCTTGGCGGCCCCTCCCATCTCACCCCCAGAGGCGATGCGCGAGATAGCGCCAGCCTACACTCGCCGCACTCGCCGCATTCCCCTCACTCGCCTCACTCTCTACACTCGCCGCACTCTCCACACTCGCCAGCACTGCAGTCGCCGCAGTCGCTCCAGTCTCTCCAGTCACTTGGCTCTGGAGACTCGCTCCCGTCAATACCGGCGCTACAGTACTCGGCCCCGCTCGCGTCCCCTGCCTCGTTTCACACCGCCCAGAGCGCTCCGAGCATAAAGAGCATGCGTGCGTCGTACTCGTACTTTCCCGAGCTGTCGCAGCAGAACACGGGCACGAGCTACCAGTCACAGGCGTCGGGGGCTGGGCAGTCGACGTCCCCTACCAAGTCTCAATCTCATCTCCAGCCGCAATCTCACCTCCAGCCCCAACCACTACCGTCTCAACCACAATGGCAGCCCTCGCGCTCGCCCCTGGCCGCTTCCGTATCGACGTCTGCGCCGGGAGGCGCTGAACAACAAGGCGCTGGGCCACAAGGCGTGACCTTTGCGCCGTCTCCGACCACGTCGGTCCCGCACATCACCGAGCCTCCCAGGACGCCACCGAGCTTAGACTTCTCCCAACCCGCCGTCGACTTTGCAAACCCCGCACCGTGGACTGGAGCCCCGCAAGTGTACGAGAATCAACCCGGTGCGCAACCGTCAGCCACGCTGTCGGCCTCCAATGTCAACTCGCCAGTCCACCCCAGCGTCCTCCGCATACAAGCGCGGACGGGGGCGGGGGATACTGGCAGTGCACCCGTGTCCCCTATTGGGACGCGGTCCATATCCACCGCCAGCGGGACGGCAAGTGGAGCGGCGTCGCAGGCCAGTTTAGCTAGTTCGCGGTATCCCGGCGAAGAGCAGGACGCATTCCATGTGCGCTCGACGTGTGAGTTGCGACTGCGGACAACGAGCAGGGACGTGCGAAGCTGACGCGTGCGCCCTTGTTCATCTATCTGTGTGCCGCTGTGTTTGTTTGTATATGCTGGGCGTTGTTGTTTGTTGATCTGACCATCGTGGCTTACGTTGGCTCGCGCGCTTAACCTTGTCCATCTCGCATCTCGCGACGCCCACCGTTGCGCATTTTCTTTCCACCAACCTGCTCTTCTACAGACGCCCGCCTCGACGTCGAGGGTGTGTACGGCGACGGGTGGGACGAGGGGGTCGAACGCACGCGCGGTGGCGCCTCCAACGCCACGACGCGACATACCATGGTCTTCCCGGCGCCGGGCAAGATTGGCGACCAGGAGCGGGCCTTCCTGTCCACCTTGGACAGGTATGGCTTTGTCGACACGCCCACCCGGACACGCTCCGAGGGGCGGCTGGCGTATGTCCCCGGGAGCGCATTCGGCAAGCTGCCCAAGATGCGCTTCAAGTCGTCGCTCGCTGCGGATCCCAAAGCTGCGCGGGCAAAGGCCGACGCCCTCTCTGCGGCCGCCAATGCGAGCCCCTCTGGCCCGCCGCCGCCGAGCCCCACAAGCCCTCCCGAGAGGACGTCGGCGGCCGCCGCCGCGCGGATCAGGCGCAAAGAGGGCGAACGCGTCAACAAGTGGCTGGGCATGATGAGCGTCGCGGCCCGCGAGGGCAGCAACGCCGTCGCGTGGCGCTGGGCACCCGGCGAAGGTGCAAAGCACCCCGAACGCATCTACAAGGGCATTCCGGACCGGTGGCGCATGGCCGCGTGGTGGACGCTCGCTGAGGGCCGCGCCGCCAAGGCCTCCTCGAGTGCGCGCAGCCACCGCAGCCTCGAGGCAGACTATGCCGCGCGGCGCGACCTCCCCTGTGAGAACGACGTGCAGATTGACCTCGATGTGCCCCGCACCATTTCGGGACATGCCCTCTTCAAGACCCGGTTTGGGCACGGGCAGCGCGCCCTCTTCCATGTCCTGCACGTCTTTTCGCAGAGCTGCGCTCTGTGCGGGTACTGCCAGGGCATGGGGAGTGTGGCCGCCACGCTGTTGTGTTACTTTGAGCCAGAAGTGAGTTTAGCTCTAAGGTGGTGACTTTGGGGGGAAGACGGCTCAGATACACGAGTACAAGCGAACAGGAGGGCGCGACGCAGATGCTGTCCAGTCGCGTCCACAGAGGGGCGAGCGGCACATAGGCACGATTGGGACTGGTGACTGGTTTTATCCACCAGTGCTCACTCGCCATCGTGCGAGTGTCTTCGTGGCTGCGACGAGGGAAGCATGCTCTCCCGTCCGTCTCAATGCCGATACCTCACTGGTCACCCGCGACTGGACATCGACTTGGTCATCTACTCTGCGCGTGACATGGCGACCGGGGCCTAGTGTCACCGTGCCGGCCTGTTCCATCGCCCAGAGTAGCTTCACGCCAGAAATCATCAGAATCCAGCAGTTGCACCCCACCACTATGTCTCTCCACCTCCACACCACACTGACTGACACACAGCGCGCCTACTCCCTCCTCGTCCGCATGCACGACCTGTACGATATGCACGGCGTCTGGGCACCGGGCTTCCCTGGCCTCTTAGAGACTTTCTACGTCCAGGAGCGTCTCCTCGAGTCGCTCATGCCCGACGTATATGAGAGCTTTGTGAGTATTGTGTGTGGTCAACTGGGCGAGAGACGGAGGCGATGGGGTGGTCGAGGTGGTGAGGAAGGGCTTCGGCGATTTTGTGCTGGGGAGTAGGGCCGAGGAGTGGGGCTGAGGAGTGGACATCTCGAGGGGACGGAATTCTTCGCCCCGCAGTTCGGATAAGAAGAGTGAGGAACGCAAAGAAACATGCTTCGTTTACTGTGATCGATCATTGGAACACAGGTTTTTGCTTGCCCCTCTCCACTCCGAGTTGGCCCTCCACGCCGGCATTCTCTATGCCCTCCGTCTCGTGACCCTTTTCCCTCACTTCCTTCCCTCGCCTTCCTTTCCTCGCACGTCACTCCCTACCCCGTCACTTGAACCCCCTTTTTCTGTCACCTGCTACCCCATCAACCCTTTTCCCGAATCGTCTGATTCACCCCCCCCCCCCCTTTCTCCCCAGCTAACCCCAGCAACGCAATATGATCTCGTCCTCCGCCTGGGGCGCCAAGATCTACATCACCCTCTTCGTCAACACGGTCCCCTTCCACGTCCAGCTGCGTCTCTGGGACGCCCTCTTCCTCGACGGCTACGACGTCATGATCGTCGCCGTCCTCGCGCTCCTCTGGGCCTACCGCCCCCTCCTCGCACACCCGGGCGCCAACTTTGAGTCCATTTTGTCCCTTCTCAGCTCGTACTTTGTCCCCGAGGACGAGGACGCCATGCTCCAGTGGATGCGCAAGGTGCTCTGGACACAGGGCGTGCGCGAGCGCATTGCCGCGTGGCGCCGCGAGTGGCGCGACCTCGTCGCTAGGGGCGAGGGCGAGAGTATGTTGTTGTAAGGGCTTGGGCGTGGCGTGGATGGGTGAGGCAAGGGGGAGAGACGGGGGGTGGGAGGGGGGAAGGTGGACAGGGGGGGGGGGGGGGTTGAGGCGGCGAGGGGGACGGGCAAGGGGCAAGGCGGGGCGGCCGCGGGCAAGGGGCAAGGCGGGGCTGCCGAGTGTAGGATCAAGATACCACGAGTGTAAGAGCAAGAATGACACGGGCCTAGCGCAGCTACGTCGTCCTGGATTCCACCCCCGTCCTTGTCCTCGCCCTCTCCCATCCTCTGCACCCATTATCGTCCACCCGCACACCGAACATCGGAACACGGACAACCAGGCGAACGATACCCCACGCATGTTGGCATTTTCATTTCATATATTCATCAGCACAGACCATGCATTCCCACCTTTGGCAGCGCGTGTGCGGCTGAACCAACGTTCCCATGGGGTTGGCGCCCAGCGTCGTACCACGAACGACGCCGGGGCTGCCATGTGTCGCGACCTGCTGGCTCGTGCAAGGCCTGCAAGGTGCTGCAATGTGCTGTAGCTCTGTACTCTGTACTCGGGTGCGCTGTGCTCTGTACTCGGGCATATATAGCCGGGAGACGAGCGTAGAGGCACAGGGCTGGTCGCGCCCTGTTCTACCTATAGGAGTATAGACTGGCTGGCACGGTACCAGTATCCCGACACCATGCCCAAACTAGAACGTCGATACCTTCCCGGAACGAGGTTGCTGGTCAAGTTATGGCACAGGGCCCATTTTGAAGGTAAACAGCGGCGGGGGACCGAGACAGTCGTTAGGAGCGAGGTGAGGCTGTTAGGCGAACAGAATGCCCAGTTAATGCCAGGAGATGAGAAGATGATGAGAAAATACTCGTTCTCGTCGCGCTTTGACCAAGAAGATACCACAAACCCCTGTCGAACGGAGAGAAATGCGAATAAAACGTGTATCGAGCACGCAACATTCACTGCACATGCTGCACATTCACCAGTGCCACAAATAGAACCAAGCTAACCAAGCTGCCACCACGCAGAGCTCATCTTATCAGACCCCCACCCGGCCAAACCACCTGACCCCGGCAGGCCGCTAGCGGAGCCAGCGGTGCTGACGTCATGCCTTACCTTCGTAACATCAAGTGACTCGTGGGCTCGGACTACGTCTTCCGGCACGTCTTCCGGATCCATTGCGTGCCGCGGGACCGTTCGGGGGCGGGGCTGGCGGGCGGGTCTGGCGGGCTGAGACCTCGGCGCCGGGGTCCTATGAGAGTCCTATATGGCAACGAAATGTGAGTCACCAAGGGTGGGTGGGTCTGTGCGGGAAAACTTTCGAGGCCGGGGTGGTGGTGAGTTTACCCGCTTGCAGTCACAAGTCCAGCTGCTCTCTGACCACATCAATGTGGGTCGCTCGTGCTAGGTTGCTTGCTGCAGACGCTGCAATTGATGCCAGTTGCTAGGTGTAATGGGTGGAGAGGGAGAGGCACCACTAGCATCCGTTCCCACCGATCCACAGGCCCAGGCTACAGGTCGCACCATTGCGAGACTGATTACATGACCACGTCCACTAGTCTCCCGACATCGGAGGCTTGCACAGGTTGTGGAAAAACTGGAAGATATCTGCCTAAACTCCCTCTGTGGGCGAGGTAGCCTATATATCAATCTCTCGCGTCGCCGCTCGCTTTCATCCGCCAACTTTTTTATCAAGATAACCCGCTACCATGGACACTCTGCGCGCAACAGTGAGTACGATTGTGGTGGATGGTGGAGGGATGGAGGGATGGAGGGATGGGGGGGTGGAAGGGTGTCAACAAGGGCGGTTGGGGCGTGGCGCCGTTGTTTGTGGCTCCATTCCTCGCTGTCTTGCTTGTGTGATCCTTTGCGTGTCTGCGCGTTCGGCTCGACGCGTACTTCCTATCATGATGATAAGCTAACCGCAGCCATTCGGCCAGACGATGCGCCTGCTCTCCGGCGGGCGGCTCTTCAAGTATCCCGAGGAAGACCCAGCGTTTATCGTGCCGGAATGCTACGGGGGCAAGCCGAGCCAGGTGGGGGTATACGACGACGACGGGGGGATCGAGTACACCAAGGAGGGCGAGCAGGCTGGGGTTGTCGAGCGGGCGACACCTGGGATTGTCGAGCTGCGCGACCGGCTGCGTGCCCACTCTGACCCGGGTCTGACGGTGCCGTCTGTGCCGTCGTCGCCGACCGAGGTGGGGCCGGTGCCGAACAACCGCCTGTCGCGAGTGACGACGATCACGACGCTGGACCCGCTGGACGACAGCGAGCACGACCACCCGGCCACGCTGGACCGGATGCACCGCGTGCTATCACGCTCGCCGAACGACCGGTCGACGCAGCTTGCGATCGCCAAGGTGCCCGCGGGGTCGACGATTGTGACGTGGTACTCGCCCGTGGACCCCGCCAACCCGCAAAACTGGACTTTACGCAAGAAGCTGTGGACGAGCTTTATCATCATGTTCTACACGTTTGCCGTGTACGCGGGGTCGTCGATCATTGCCCTCGGCATCCCCGACGTCGCGCACGACCTGAACGTATCGGAGATCGTCGCGACCCTCGCAATCACAATGTTCGTCGCGGGCTACGCTGTGGGACCGCTCTTCCTCTCACCCCTGTCCGAAGTCCCCTCCATAGGCCGCAACCCCCCCTACGCCATCTCGCTCCTCATCTTCTGCCTCCTCCAGATCCCCACCGCCAAAGTCGACAACATCACCGGCCTCCTCATCCTCCGCTTCGTCGCGGGCTTCATGGGCTCCCCGCCCCTCGCCACGGGCGGCGCAACCCTCACAGACATCTTTTCAGACCAGAAGAGCGGTTACGCCATGGGCGCATACGGCGTCGCTCTCGGCGTTGCTCCAGCCACCGCCCCGTTCATCTCGGGCTTTGCCATCCAACGCTTCGGATGGCGCATGGCCTTTTGGGAGATGACCCTCATTTCGGGTGTGGCGCTCTTGCTCCTCTGCTTTGGTCTCCCCGAGGTGAGTCGAGCGCCACAAAGGCGCCAGCTGTTGTGCCCTACAACACCCCTCCTCCCTCTTCAACAACTGACACCCAGACCAACCCAGACACGATCCTCACACACCGCGCGGCCCGCCTGCGCGCCCTCACCGGCAACGACGGCCTGCGCGCCGCCTGCGAACTGGCCGAACACCGCACGCTCCGTCGCGAGCTCTTCGAGGCGCTGTTCCGCCCCATGGTCCTGACCGTCTGCGAGCCGATCGTGTTCGCCATCGACATCTACCAGGGGCTCACGTACGCCGTCCTCTACTCGTACTTTGAGACGTACCCGATCGTATTCGGCAACGCGGGCGCCGCCCACGGCTGGCAGGGGTACGGGTGGGGACTGGGCCTGAGCGGCTTGCCGTTTATCGCGCTCACCATCGGCGGCGTCATTTCCTACGCCGTCTATGTCGTCTGGAGCATGTATTGGTGGGAACCACGGTTTATCGCCGCAAAGGGGAAATTGGCTCCAGAGGCGTACCTCCCACTCAGCCTGTATGGCGCGTTCTGCTACCCAGTAAGTCTACACGCAGCCTACACGCCAGGCCTCTAAGCTTGCCTCTTGACGGGACGTTTCCAAAGGACACCTTGGCTCACACCCAGATCTGCCTCTTCTGGTTTGCATGGTCGGCAAACCGCACACACTGGATCTCGCCCACGATCGCATCGGGTATCTTTGGCCTCGCAGACTGCTGGTCGTTTATGCCATACCTGAGCTACCTCGCTGTTGGTGAGTCTTGGTTCTTGACGGGTATGAGCTCCTTCTCCCCAAAGGGCCGCAAACCTCTCCCTCTCCCCAAAGGGCCGCAAACCTCTCCCCCCCCCCCCCCCCCGCCCCCCCGGAACCCACCGCAAACCCTCCCCCCCAAGCCCGCCCCCTAACCCCTCCCCAACCCCAATCCGCCCCACCCACCTCTCCCCCCACCCACCGCTAACCCCAGCCTACCCCGCACACACCGCCTCCGCCCTCGCCTCCAACGACTTTGTCCGGAGCATGATGGGCGCAGCGATGCCCGTCGTCGCCCGTCCCCTCTTCGCCAACATGGGCATCGACTGGGGCAACAGCATCCTCGGGTTCGTGTCCATCCTCTTCATTCCCATCCCCTTTGTGCTGTACAAGTATGGCCCATGGTTGCGTGCGCGCTCCCCGCGGGCCACGAATATCGGGTATAACAAGCACGTCAGGGAGAAGGATCCCGCTGCACACTCGTGTGCTTAGATAAATAGAACAGCGTAACGCCTGCAGCACGAGCACCCCCAACCCCACCCCAACTCCCACTCCCCAATTCCCCCCACTCCTACTCTCCCCACCCCTCTCCCCAACTCCCCCCACCCCACACACCCCCACTCGTGCTCGCTCGCTGCGCTGGCTGCCCCCGCTCTTGCCCGTCGCCAACAGTCCCGGCCACGTTAAAAAGTTGTACTGTCGCCGCCCGCCTCGGCCGCGTTAAAAAATTGTTGTATCCGTCGCCAGCAGTCTTGGCCACGTTAAAAAGTAACTGTATTTTATATATTCTTCTTGACCAGAATTGTTGCGTTCATATCTTGAAATGAATGGACCTTTTTGCACCGACGGTCTGCTCGAGGTGGTGCTGGAACCACTAAAAGGCTGGGTCTGGTACGACTCGGGCGAGAAAGTGACTGACCAGAAAGGGTTACGCTCATATCTGCAAAATGAATGAATGGATATTCTTGCATATCCGTTGGTCTGCTCGAGGTGCTGGAACCACTACAACAGCGGTTGGGAGCCCACTTTTCCAATCATAGCAGACTGAAACCATAACAGCCCGGCTATGTCGGGTTAATAAGTACCAGTACCGATGCAGGAGCGAACTCCTACTACACGCCCTCGAAATACTTGTATACTGCGAGCCAATTCCTATCCTCTTGCAGATTGACCAAAGTCAACCTCACCAAGAAGGAACAAGAATAGCTGGCCCGTCTATACTGAAGGAGTTTCTGCCAACAGTCGGGCGACCTGCTTTCCTGCCCACCAAACTATAGTTGCGAAGATGCCCATCCCGAAGGACTCACCAACGATGCTAACATTACCTGCCCATCCGAAGACTCACAAAGTAATGCGTTACTATAGGGCTGGGGTAACAGCTAAGTGGGCGAGTACGTGACTGACCAGAAAGGTACAATCGTATCTGGAAAATGAATGGACCTTCTTGCATACCCGTTGGTCTGCTCGAGGTGCTGGAACCACTAGAAGGGTTGGTCTGGTACGACTGGGAGAGAAAGTAAGTGACCGACGAGAAAGGTTGCGGTCATCTGGAAAACGAATGAATCCTACCGTCAGTCTGCTCGACGTGCTGGAACCACTAGAAGACTTGGTCCGGTAACAATAAAGTGGGCGAGTACGTGACTGCCCAGAAAGGTACATTCATATCTGGAAAATGAACGAATGGACCTTCTTGTTCCGTTGGTCTGCTCGACGTGCTGGAACCTGCACAATGGCTAGTTCTACAAATTTGTGGGACAGTTAGTAACCACTTGATGCCCCCTTACATCTCCGCCACCATGACATACAAGCACGTTCTGGTCGCCCACGAATGAGAGCAGCCAAATGAATCGACCTTGCATCCTCCGTTGGTTCTGGACGAATAAAGAGGTCGTGTGTATTTTCACTTCCTGCTTGAGTGACGACTTTGATGGCTGTCTCCGCCGGAGTAGTTTTGGGTCTCGTCGTGCAATATAGAGAGCCGGAGCACGGGCGTGTTCGTTACCCCGACGCCGGTCGACGTACCACGGGTGCCACGTACCGCAAGTTTGCGAGCCATGCCTACTGCGGGCGGTTTCTAACGATTGAGCAGGCGTGGCACTGCCAAACTGTGCCATTTCTCACCACACCCGAACCCCCTGCAACCACCACACAAGAACCCTACCCAACCCCTACCCCTACCCGACCCCTACCACTAGGACCCATCTACCGACCCCCACACCAGCAACCCTGTCGTGAATAAAGTAAATACATGATACAACGAAACGAGCGGTACAACCAACGGTGTAGACAACGGCCCGGAGCGGAGTGTTGCGAGCGGAATGGGATACTCGTAGCCTGGGAAAGGGTGGTGTGGGGTGGGTCGGGATATGACGTCATCTTGGATCTGTTATCGTTCCGACGGCTGGTGCGCGATTAGTATGCACAGCGTACACCGCGGTCGGGTCGTATATCCTTCTAGGAATGACGGGGGAGTCGAGATGGCAAGTGAGTGCTTGAGACTTGGTCGAGCTGTTTCGGGGTGCGTTGCAGTGCCTCAGCACCTCAGCGTTGGTTGCCTGACTGGTACTGTCTACGCGCGCACACGGGCCCAGAGGCCGCACCCGACGGCAATAGCGACTGCGCACGCGACGACGACATGTGTCCATCGGCTGCGTACGAGTGCTTTCACGGGGGCAAACACGTCGGCGACGGCGTCGACGATGCTGAAGCGGCCCTTGCCGAGGCCGAGGTGTGCGGCGGGGGGGCGTCCAAAGCGGGGGAAAAGGGGGCCCGAGGTGCACTCTGGGTCTGGGGGCGAGTGCGAGCGGCGGCGGCGGCTGTGGGCATGGGCGTGCGTGTAGGATGCGGTTGTGGGTCGGCGGCCGGGGTTCGCGCCGCGCACGCCCCGGGCGCGGCGGGCCGCGGTGGCCGCGTCCAGTTCGCGGCGGTGGGCGAGGCGGCGCGAGAGGGTGGCTTCCCACTCGCCGCCGCCTTGGGCGCGCGCGACGGTCGGCATGGGCGGGAGGCCGGCGAGGCCCGACTCGAATGTCGACGAGGCGGGCGAGGCCGTCGCTGGCGACGCCTGGGGGCGCCACGTAAAGAAGGCCGCGGCGGACGCGGGCGCGAGGGATGTGTCGGACAGTAGACGCGAGAGCGTCGCGGCCGTGTGCTCGGCGGGCGTGGTGAGCGGACGCGACAGACCCTGCGGGTGGCCCGCATCCGACTCGGGAATGTCGGGGATGGACGCAGGAGCAGAAGAGCCAGGCGCAGACGACGGCGAGGGAAGGCGCCACGGCTCGTCCATCGTCTCGGGCACCCAGCGCGGCGTGTCGTCCACGTCGGCAGTGTGCAGCGTGTGCAGCGACGTCGATGGCGAGGCCGAGCGGGACCGCGCCGAGCGCGCAGAGAACGGCGAGGCGGCCTCGGACGCCGACGCCTCCGACTCGGACGGCAGGTCGGACGTGTGCACGTCCGAGAGCTCGGAGAAGGCCGAGTGCTCCGACGTCGTGCGCCGTGCGCGTTCGGCCTCCTTTGCGTACTCGGCCGTGAGTGTCGTGGTGGGCACGTTGGGAATGGCGTCTTCCTTGCCATCTAAGCGGGTCAGCGGGAAGTGTGGAGTACAGTGGAGTAAGCACGATACGCACCAATGACGAGGGCGAGGTGGACCCATTCATGGCTCGCAGCGTAGGCAGTGACGATGGCCTCGAGTTCTGCGCGCTTCTCCCGGCTGGGGCTCGGGTGGAGCAGCGCGTGGAGCGCAGTGTACCCCTCTGTGGCGCGTCTACGTACTGCCCCGACATCGCTCTGGACGACGACGGTGGCGGCGAGCTCCCTTCCGTTGGGTGCGAGGACACCGACCTCGCCACGGGGCAGCTGGACGCAGGCGCGGCACGCGACGAGGGCCGCGAGCACTTCGCGCGAGTGCTCGGCGCTGCCGACGAGGGCGATCCGCAGGCCCTGGCCGGGACCGGGCCAGCGCTCGAGGCCGAGGTTGAGCGACGAGCTCGGGAGGGCCAGAGTGGGGAGGACGAGCTCGGCGCTCGAGCTTGGTTGCCCCGGTGCAGTGGCGGAGGCGGCCAAGCCCAGCGCGCCGAGGGATCCCTCGAGCAGGCCCGCAATGCTACCTGCTTCCACGCCCGTACGCTCGCCCTCGCCTTCGCTGGTGAACACGGTCGAGTGCGCGAGTGGGTGGCCGCGCCAGTCCCAGTCTGCCGGGGACGAGACGCGCGACAGACTTGACAGCGAGAGGGACATTGACGCGGCCGAGGCGGCGGATGCGGCAGACGGCGACGACGGCTCAGACGCGTCCGGCGCGTCGGCGAGCATGTCGAGCAGCGCGTGGCGCGAGATCGGCAGAGAGAGGGTGCGGGGACCCGGTGCAGTGGCGGCCGCCACACCGGGGCTGACTGGGACGGACGGGGTGGGGACGGGAGATAACGTGGGAGCAGACGGCGACGGTGCCGCACCTACATGCACGAGCGGGGCCGAGGTCGCCACAGCCGTCATGGACGAGGCGTGCGATGGGCCCGGGTGTGTCTCGTGCGACTGGCCGGCGGTGGGCGCACCCGGATGAGTACCCTCGTCTGCACGGGGACTGCCACTGCGTTCACCCGCCGGCGTTGGGGTGCACGTTGACGTGCTCGACGACGATCCCGAGGCGGCGGAGGCCGTCGATCCCGCCGACGCCGTCCGGGCCGGTGCGGCCGACTGCGGTGTCGGGGTCGGATCGAGTGCGGGGCGGGATGTTGACGCCGAGTGGGGTGGGTCTGCCGATGCCGATGCCGACGCGTGTGTGGTGTCGGCCCCCTCGGCATGGTGCGTATTGCTTGGCTCTGGTGCTTCGTCGGTGGTGCGATCCTCGTCACTCCGCAGATCACGCGCATCACGCACGCTCTCGTCCACACTGTCCCAGCCACTGCTGTCTAGGCTCCGCACGCCATAGCAGCTATCGGTGCCGGGTGGCGGTGTGTCAGCGGCGGTGACGTTGGTGTCGCGTGCATGCGCCGATCCCCGCGCGCGGCGGGTGGCGAAATCAAGCGCTGCCGATAGCGGCATGGCGGCGGTGGTGAATGAGCGGGACAGGTGCGGGGGCGATAGCGAAGGTGTCGAGGTGGGGCAGAGGAGACTAGTAGTGGCGGCGATGGCGGTGGTGGGAGGGAGAGTGGGGAGTGGGGCAATGGCGCGATCCGGGTGGGGTGGACAATAGCGGTGGCGCGTTGGGCTGCGGTTGCGGTGGGTTGCGGTTGCGGATACAGTTGGTGCTACGTGGGCGCGGTATGGGAACGCACAAGGCAAAGGCTTAATGGCTACCGGTTACCTGCTGCCCCTGGTGCTCGAGTGCGGTGGGGTGGGGTGGTGATGATGGTGTGATAGCGTAGACGTGTGACGATGCGACGGGCGCGCGACCTGGCAAGTGGTGTGGTTGGTGTGGTTGGTTGGTGGCAATGGGGTTGGTTGATGGAGAGTGGATGGGACAAATAATAATAAAACTGGTTCACAGCCGCCGGCTCCATCTCAACAGTCCGCTCATGGCATGGCTTGCTGCGTCGCAAGATAGACAATAATGGGTCAGAAGGTCCCACCGTGCTTGAAGAGATTGCAGCTGGCCACTGTGGCTCTGGCCACTGGGTGGCGGCATGGGCGTGCACGAGCCCATGACCTGACCCCAATGCTGCGCGTCCTGGCATCGCTCGTCTTGGGTGCATTGGGTGGCGTGACGTGTGGTGGCAGAGTGGAGGCAAGCCCCACAGTGGTACGGTGGGGGCGGCAACGGGCGGCATGGGCGGCCCGACCCAAGTGGGGCATCAGGCGGGGGCGCAGTGGCGGAGGCAGGGGGGGGGGGGGGGTCTGTGCGCGCTTCAGCGGTGGAGATGTTGAGTGGCGCATGGCGTACAATGACGGTGGCGAATTCAACTCTTGGTCCCATGCCTCCTTTGCATGCTAGCGCGTGCGCGTCCGCCCCGCCCCGCCCCGCGCCCGCAGTTACGACATGTTCGCGATTTAGCATTTCTCACCCGGTCTCGTCGGGATACGGAGGCGCCATTATCGAATTCGTCGTAATGTAACTCCACTGATATGACATGCACCAGCAAGTGGAGGGAGGGAAAAGCACGCGTGTACCCAGGCCACAACCTGGGATCGACATGAGTCACCGCTGGCACATGAGCACGGGGTTCAAGGTTGGCTAGATGGGGGACGTCATGTCTCGCACACAGTTCTCAGCACCTCGGGCTCGCGCTGGGGCGAGAACCTGGCGATAACGATTGCTAGTCAGATGCACAACTGGATCTGCAGGCCATGGCGAGTTTCAATCACTCAAAGCTGGCTGTGGCACGAGTCCCGCTAGCAGGGCTATTGTCAAGCCCAGCATCTAGCGGGAGACTTCGGGGCCGAAGAGAGCTTCTGACAGGAACCCATACCACTAACAAAATGGCCGAACGACGAGAACACGGTTCACATACCGCAGGACACGTGGTGGTCACAAACGTCGAATGCCATGCCGTTAACGAGAGCGCCATTCGCCCTGCAGACGAGCAACCAGCGCGTCCAACTGTCCCATCTAGAGTGCATCTCACACCTGCGTCACCCCATACACCCGCGCTCGCACGCGCCTCAGTCACGCGCGCTGCACGCTAAACGATCAACCGATCAACCACGGTGTATATTCACATGGCATCGCAATCGCCTGACGCGCGCATCGACAGACCGTTCCCACAACGCCGCCTACTGTGCCTTGTTGGCATCGCCGACAAGCTTCTGGGGCGGGGCGTCTGTCGACTCGTCCTCGTCGTCTGAGCGCTCGTCCTTTTGCACGCCGTAGAACACGACACTGGCACGTCAGCAAGTCTCACAGACGCCAAGACGCAGGTCACATACCGGAATAAGATGCGCCAGATGAGGAAGTACCAGAACAGGTTGATGCACTGGAGGGCAAAGATGGGCGCAAAGATCTGCCACTTCATCCTGCATATGTTAGCTAGGCGCCTCTGCCCCATCACGCAGGTCTACGTACCACCAGACCATCCAGTTGTCCTTCCACGGCTCCCAGGTGGTGCGCTGGTCGACAGGAATCAGGTCAAACTGCGTGTAGACCGCCCACAGGACCCAGAGGTTGAGGTAGTGGCGGAAATATCTGCGGTCAGCAGAGCCCAAGGCCAAGCTACTCACGTCCACACGCCCACAAAGACGGCAAAGAACGGTGTCGACGCAGGTTCGCTAACGTAGTTGACACACTTTGCAAGCTGCAGGGTCAGCTTGAGCGGAAATGATCATCAACAGCTGCACCCACCGCAAGGAAAATGTCCGACACGTCCATGGTGACAAAAATCGAGACACCAATGTATGTGAGCTGCGGGTCAGTTATGTTCATCATGCGTATGAGTTAACTTACCGAGATGCCGTAGCTCCATCCAATAAGCCAAAGAGTCACAATGTGCTGTTCTGTTAGCGGCTATCGTCGCGCGGTAGTCGTAGCCTCACGTGTGCGACGAGCTCCTTGAAGTCCTTGCGCGGCTTCTCAATCTTGAGCACGAGGATAATCGCCTGTTGGCACCAGTACGCAGCCTGGACCAGGTAGTAGACCTTGAGCTCCCATGTCATCTCGCGGTGGGGGTAGTCGATGAAGAAGTATTCAGTCTTGTACCCTGTCCAAGTCAGTCGATGCTCGCCGTGTAGACATCAACAGCTC
Organism: Pascua sp. PH4015B; assembly: GCA_025502685.1. Lineage (NCBI taxonomy): Eukaryota > Fungi > Basidiomycota > Tremellomycetes > Trichosporonales > Trichosporonaceae > Pascua > Pascua sp. PH4015B. Next base: position 103,711 of record JAMFRD010000056.1, on the reverse strand, counting down.
AACTTACACCAAGTGGGGAGGCCGTGCATGACAAAGATGCCGAGCGTGCCCATGATGCTAAAGTAGAAGACGGCGTAGCCCTCTGCCATGTCAGCAACCTCCATGACAAGGACAACTCACGTTCCATGAAGCGGAACACCTTGTTGCCATGGATACCCAACGACAACGCGAGGGGCCTCATAATGTGGATCGTGACAAACTGGCGCACGCTGGGGAGTCAGTTTGGATACGAGTACCTCGTTTGATGAACTGACAAGCTCCAGAAGACAATGTAGTAGGCGATGAAGAGGAAGTCGGCCGGCCCCTTCTTGTACTTGCCGTTCGGGAGCTTGTGGCTCGGGAACAGCAACCACGAGAACGGGTTCGTCTTGTACGGTCCCATGAGTCCGAGGTCAATGAGCATGAACTGGTTGGCCCAGAGAATGACCGGGATCATCATCAGGAAGAACGAAGAGACTGGCAGGTGTCAGTACAGCTCCTCTTTACCTTCCTTCAAAACAGCAGCCAAAACTCACGCGGCACAAGCATCCAGCGACCAGTTCGGACATCCTCCTTGAACCCCAGCGTCTGGTAGCGCTCTGGGAGCGTGTCGCGCGGGGGACGGGGTGGTCCCTTTGGCAGGGGCTTGACCTCCCCCGTCATCCTCCTGGCAGAGTCAGCAGTCGCGCTTGGGGGGGACCGAGACCACGCAAGCCGGCCCCACACCGTCATGGGGGCGCGCGGGGTGTGCCAACAGCTGGGCCAACGGGGCTCGGAGCGGGCTCTCTCGTACATGGACGCGCTCCGCTTCGCGCCGCAGACGCCGTGTCTGACAATAGAAAGGATGGCCCCGCCGGTCCCGCTGACAAGTTTCAACTTACAGGTGTTCGGATTTTGGAGTCTGCAGCCGGTTGAGAGGCACCGCCCTGGATATTGTCAGAGAAGTGCATGATGCAAAGTGTGGACGTGTTGCGCGCGCCAAGTGAAGCTAGCGCAGCGACGGGAGCTGGGGGCGTGGACACCATGTGTGGTGGGCGCGGGCTAGGTGTTGCAACGTACGATGGCCGTTGGTGCCGGCCACATACACACCCACCCCCACACCCACACACGAGGACGCGCGCGTGGAGGACAAAATGTCGGCTAGGCGGGACTCACTTGAGCGCGCTCGTGACACTCGAGCTGCGTCGGCGACTTGTTGGTGTCTTTAGATTGTCGGAAGCCATGCCCGCAATGCAATGAGATGGGGGTGTGTGCGATGCGATTAGTGCTGGAGCCGGAGCTGGGGGGCGAGTAGATGTATCTATGCAAGGACTATATGATGAGACTGTGTGACCGGAAAGAAGAGTATGAGTACTGAGGATGGATGTCGTGGGTGGGTATTGTCGGACCACGACGAAGGGGCGCGCGTTGCAGCCTCAACAGCTCACTCCTAGTTTATTGGCATGGGCAACATTGGCCGCGTCTTTTGACGAATTCCATCAGCCATGGCACCAACAATCGGGACAGGCCACGCGATCAGACACACGCAGTTACGCAGCACAAGGCCAGAGTGGTCAGGCGGCCCGAAGTGTCGCCGAGCTAACAGCAGGTGCAGAATACGGAGGCCAAGGAGGGCGGACCCAAAAAAGGTCAGCAGCCCCAGCCTCAGCTCGGGCCGTCGCAGGCGCCCAGGTTGCCCATCTCCAGCTCCGAGTGTCAGTCTCACCGACAGCCCATGTAAGAGCCTGACACATTCCACCTCGCAGGACAACGTCATGTCATTGCATGCCACGAATGCACTGCTCTCCATCATCTCGACCTCGTCGCATCTAACCTCCCCGGCACACCTCTACTTTCATCCCCACATTCTCGGTCTATACCGAGCCCCTCTCGATCGCCTGCCATGATCCTCTTGGAGGTACGTCTCTGGCGCTGGACGTGACCACTAGCGGTCTGCCCTTTGTTGCCCACCAACTGACCCATTCCAGTCCCACAACGTCATTATCCACGATGTCCTCACCGACCGGTTCGAAAAGTATGTTAACAATGACCTTGCTTATTGACTGCTTGCTGCTGTGTCTAGTGCAGTGCTGACCACCTAAGGGCGTCGCGCATCAATGTCGCGTTTGTAGACTTTGACTCGGTCCGCTTCCGCATTTCCACACCGACGAGCAAGACGGTCCTGCAGCTGTCCATGTCGGTCCAGTGCTGGCCCGACCTGATCAAGTACGGCGCGCGCGAGCTCCTCGAGGAGCAGTACGCGGGCTACATTCTCCCAGAGGCGGAGACTGAACCCGAGTTCAACGTGACACTGGCAATCGATCTCGAGCGTCTTCCTGCCTCGCAGGGTGAGTGCGGCCTGACAAGGCAGGCGGTGGTCTCGCTTTGTTGAGAGCCGATTGTGCATGTGGATTGCCCGATGCTCGACTTATCGCAATTGTCATTGCCAGTGCCCAACCCCATTCCTCAACTTACATCATCGCTAACATTGCCACAGACGAGCGTGACGAGCTCATTCGGCACATTTCGCTTATCAAGCGCAACGCTCTGTCTGCGCCATTCCTTGCTGCGTTCGAGGAGCAAAAGACGCTCCAGGCCAACTACAAGGAGCCCGCGGGTGCGCAGACTATGGACCTTGCACCGGTTGAGAACAAGGGCGAGCTCAAGATTATCAACTACCGCGAGGGCGAGGCCATCTTTATCCGTGCGAGCAACGACCGCGTCACTGTCATCTTCTCGACCCAGTTCAACGACGAGACGGACCGTATCTTTGGCAAGGTCTTCCTCCAGGTGAGCTACAATGTCGCCGTATCCGTAGCTGACAGACAGGAATTCTTTGACGCCCGCAAGCTGCAAAAGCTCCAGAGCGCGCCCCAGGTGACCTACTCGAACCGGGAACCCCCCCTTGAGATCCGCCAGATCCCCGGGCTCGCGCGCAGCGAGGCCGTCGGCTATGTTACCTTCAGTGAGTCACGGTGTGGCGAGTCTGTGTGGTAGCCTGTGTCCTCTGCTGCAGCACTAACGCTCTTTCCAGTCCTCACCCCGCGCCACTTTGCCAACCCCGTCCAGGCGCTTTCGACGATTTCGCGCATCGAGCTGTTCCGCGACTACCTCCACTACCACATCAAGTGCTCCAAGGCGTACATGCACTCGCGCATGCGCTACCGTGTCGCCGAGTTCCTCAAGATTCTCAACCGCGCCAAACCCGAGGTTGAGAGCCAGGAGCGCAGAACCATCTCGGGCCGCACGTTCCACTCGCGCTGAGCGGCCATCCTCGGCACTAGAGGCGTTGGAGCGAGCCGAGGAGAGGGACGGTCGTGCGGTCGTGGGCCAGTCGGGTGCGCGTGTGTAACATGCCTGCACTTAAGAAGTGTGGCGACGATTGCCCGGGCCGCTCGGGCCGTGGATGGGGGACGGGGAGAACGCCGGCGGTGCGTTGTAGTAGACGACAAGTTGGCCGAATGTACAAAACGTTTCCAAAGTGTCCCGTGTCTTGGATGTGTAGGCTGCGTGTGCGTAACATGTGCGTTTCAGCGTGCGGGTGTAGTTGAGCTGGAAGTGTGTGTCCTGTGTCAGACGCGTCGCAAGTGCGGGATCGGGGCTTGTGGAGCAGGCCATTGTCCAGACCGCGGCCAAGAGACCGGGTGACCTCTGAGACATGGATACTGGATGCAGCTGACCACTTTGAAATTCCGAAGTGGACCCGGCATGCTCCATCCATCAGCCATATCCTGATCAGCAGCCGCAGTTTGGCGCAGTCTGGCGGAGCAGGTGATGCAGCTGACCCCATTGCCGATGCAGACGTCGTGTATCTTTTCAGTACACATGGTATGGTAGGTCGGCATGTCGGAACCCAACTGTGGCTCCAAGGTAGGTTGGACGGGTAGCTTTCAGGGAATGTGATCAGGATGCAACCGAGCCAGAGTTGGGTTTGTTGCATTGTTGCCATGTTGGTTGTCCCCAGAGTGTACCACCGTGCCAGAGTCGCTCCGAAGCTGTCGCGCTTGACATGCGCGGCAGGGGTAAAGTGCAAACGCACACTTGCCCAGTCGGTGCATCGGTGCGTCCCGGACGCGGTCGCCGAGCATGGCCCCAAACCTTGCTGCCACCCAATTTACGTCTGCAACATGGTCGGACGGTTGTTTGGAACCAGGCCAGGGACGGCCTTGCCGGCTTGGCGGCACGTCGCGGGCCTGGCGCGCGGAGTATTCTCGGCGTCGCGTTGTCTGCTATGCATTCAGGCCTGCAGGGGAGTTCGAGGCGAGCCAAGAATCAAACATTTGTTAGCTTGCTAGCCCCCATGGTCACCTGGACTGCGAGGCTGCGGGCTAGCTGCCAGCTAGCAGCCGGCCAGCTGGCACATGGGCAAGCACAGTAGTATTGACACGCCGCGGCCATGCTATCCCGTGCGGAACGCCTCGTGCGGGCGGCCTCGTGGTGGTCCTGAGGCCTGAGCCGGCCTGATGTTTGTTGCCTCTGGCTCTGCACGTTTGCAAGTTTTACCTTGGGCCTTGCATTTAGAATGGCTTTATGCCAGATGGCGTCACGATCACAAAAGTGATCAAGCGGTACGATCGCAGGTGGCGTGCATGCTGCATGGCCCATGGTGTGTGTGGTGCGCGTGGCGCGTCATCTGTATCACCATTGCGGCGCGGCGCGGCAAGTCAAACATGTCAACAACGCGAACGCGTTTGCGGCGTGCATCGCCATCGCATCGCATTGCACGCATTGCGTGCACCGTCTCGGCCCCACTTTGGTACCTTCGGTATGCATCCTCGGTGGAGCACACCACATGCCACGGCCTGTTGTGCATCCCGTGCACGCACACACCGCGCACATCGACTTTCAAACTCCCCACATGACCAGCCAACCAGATTCCATGCCGGGTTCTGGCCGGACCTGACATGTCAGAGGACGTGATTGACTTTTCTTTGAATGGTGCATGTGCGGTGCATTATTTTGGTCAGTAACGTCATGCGGCGAAGGTACGAGATGTGCCTGTGTGTGGTCGGTCGTGCGGTGTGAAGCGAAGAAGCACGGAGGTGGGGAACAGAGGCTGCGCAGAGCGCAGAGGCAGAGGGGGTGCCAAAGGGGTGCGGCGCAAGAGAGGGGGAAGCATGGGAGCAGGAGCATGGGAGGAGCCGGCAAAAGGACGCTATCCATTGTGGTGGTTGTGATTGAAATGGGACAGATTCTTACCCTTCCCTGGGCCAAAAGTGGTCGTCGGATGGGAACTCACCCAGTGCCCAGTGGGTAGGCGGAATCAAATTTTTGCACCCAGGCCGAGTGTTTGTAGGCATCCTAGCCGGCATGGTTGGTTTGTGCCTGAGCGCCGCCTGCAGCCGCCAGGTCGCGCAGGTCGCCTGGTACGCCTGGCGTGAGCGCGACTGACTGTTTATGCGCCGAGCCAAGTGGCTGCTGCCCTGGTCTGGTTCCAGCCTTCCCTCAAACCTCTGTCTAGCGCATGCATGCCTGCCTGCCTGCCTGCCTGCCTGCCTGCCTGCCTGTGTACCTGTGTACCGCCTGGGTGCCTGCGTGGGGTGCGGCCTGCCTGCCTGCCGGCCAGCCTCCTGATTGACAACTCTAACACAGCCAATGACCCATACCACACGCACACACACAACCACCCACACACCCAACACACACTCTTGTCACTCTGGTCCGCTTGGTGAATCCCCCATTTCGCATTCTTGTTCATTCCTCTCCATACCCTCTCCTCCTCACCTCCTCCCTTCCTCGCCTCTTGTAATAATCAGCTTGCTTGCATAGCTGGTCCATTCCCCTCCCCTCCCACCGCATCTTCCTTTTGTGTCCTCTCGTCTCGCACCTGTTTGGGTGGTCCGGAACCTTCGGCTGGCTCGCTTTCAACTTTGCGACCGACGACAACGGCCAACGGCGCTGCGGCTGGTTGCCCAGGGTTACTTACGTCGCACCGGGGCGCCACCCTTGCTTGGTCTCCAAACATCCAACAATCGCACAACCCAAACCTCGAATCCATCCATCCCAACACTACTCTTCTCTCAATCACTCCTCCCCTCATCTCCTCAATCCCCGACCATCATCGACGTCTACTCCGCCGCCTCCTCCTCCTCCCCACCCTCGAGCACCTCACCCCCCGCCCCCTCCTCTCCCCATCAGCTCCGACCGGCGGCAACGTCGAGCGTCCTTCCCTCCGGCCCGCTCGCACCCACCCGCTGTTGGTGACTTGTGGTCAACACTCTCCCCACTCGTCCTCAAACCTTCCCTCTCCCATCACACAACATGAATAGGGTACGTCTTGCTCCATCTCAACACACCTTCCCCGGCCTTGCTTCGTTACTACCCACGCACACATGCTTACTCCATCGCAGCCAACCAACGGCCGGCGAGTGGCTACTCGGTCGACTCGGGCAAACGATGAAAACGCTGCACCATCAGGCAGCAGCAGCCATCACCAGATCAGGCAGGGAGTGACCCGCGCCGCTGCCCAGAAGAACAACGCCAGCGCCGCCGTCGCCGGCAAGCCCAACCAGGCCACGGGCGCTGGTGTCAAGGCTGGCATCAAGCGCGAACGCAACGTTCTCGGTGCCGTCACCAACATCAGGGTATGTGGCGTGTTTGCATCTCAAATCACAAGCAGGCCACAGTTTGCTGATATCATAGCAGGACAATGTTGTGGAAGCCAGGAACCCTGGTGAGTTGGGATGGGATACCGAGTGCTGCTTTGCGCAAACACTAACCCACTCAGCACCCAGGCCCACTGTCCGGAACGAGGAAGCCCGCCAGCCCCTCGCATCCCGCAACCAATCCAACCAGCCCAACCGCCAAATCGCCCCTGTCCCCCGTACCCGCCAGTACCCCCAGCATACATTTGCCCGTCCCAGCCGCCAGGAGGAGATGATGACCGTGTCCGATATGGATGTCGACAGGGTCACGGCAGAAGTCCAGTACGGTCTCGAGGACTTGGTCGACATTGACGACGATGCCACTGAGCGCGGTGGCAGCGATGGGGAGCTCGATGAGGACGACTTTGACGAGGAAGACTGGTTGCGGATGTCGAGCGAGGAAGAAATGGCGTGCCAGGAGGAAATCGAGGCAGTGCGCGAGACTTTCCACGACGAGATTGATCTCTTCGACACCACCATGGTGGCCGAGTACGCCGATGAGATTTTCGCGCACATGGAGGAGCTCGAGGTAGGTTTGCTGTTGCATTTATCGTGGACAGCGCTAACCTACGCAGCAAGTAGTCATGCCCAACCCCCGGTACATGGAGTTCCAGACTGAGATTGAGTGGTGCGTTTCCTTTTGCTGCATTGTTTGTTCCGTGCCTAACCAATACCAGGACGATGCGCACGACCCTCATCGACTGGCTGTTACAAGTGCACCTGCGCTACCACATGCTTCCCGAGACGCTCTGGATTGCTGTCAACCTTGTCGACCGCTTCCTGTCGGTCCGTGTCGTGTCTCTCAACAAGCTGCAGCTCGTTGGTGTGACGGCCATGTTTATCGCCGCAAAGTACGAGGAGATTCTCGCACCAAGCGTCGACGAGTTTGTCTACATGACCGAGAATGGCTACACCAAGGAGGAGATTCTCAAGGGCGAACGCATCATTCTCCAAACGCTCGACTTTGCCGTTTCGCCCTACTGCTCGCCGTACTCATGGGTGCGTCGGATCTCCAAGGCCGACGACTATGACATTCAAACGCGTACCCTGTCAAAGTTCCTCATGGAGGTGACCCTTCTCGACCACCGTTTCCTTCGCTGCAAGCCAAGCATGATTGCGGCTGTCGGCATGTACCTCGCACGCAAGATGCTCGGCGGCGACTGGAATGACCCGTTTGTCTATTACTCCAACTTTACCGAGGGCCACCTGGTGTCGGCCGCCATCATGCTCTGTGAGCGCCTCGTCGAGCCTGGATTCGACAAGGTCTACGTCTACAAGAAGTACGCCAACAAGAAGTTCCTCCGCGCTTCGACGTTTGCGTGCGACTGGGCACACAACCACGCCGCCGAGACGTTTGCGTAGACGCCGACGCGACGTTTGCATAGACGCCGCCGTAGAAGAAGAGGAAGAAGGTCGTCGAATCGAGAGAGAGAACGAGTCAAACGAGTCGAATGGACGATTCGAGCCGAGCCCCGTGGACCCAGAGGCGGTAGCGACAGCGCAGATGTTTGGTCACAAGGTCACCGAGTCTGCATGCTCGCCCACACGCACGTCTACGAGTCTGAAATCGAACGCACTGTACGAGTACAAGTACGAGAAAACACGATCCCCGCATTTTCCCCCCGGTCACCCACCCCTCCCCACCACCCGATTCCCGCCCGCCACACCCCAACCCGGTAATCTCTTCTCCCCCGTCGTCGTGTTCCTGTCGATAATTCTCACCGCCGCCTCGCACAGTGTAGCGCTCCCGCGGTTTTCCTGTTAGCTTTACCACAAGTGACTTTTCTTCCCACCTCGCATAGTAGTTCATCGTCTTGTGTCGCGTCTAGCGAATCAGGCATGTCACAAGCGTTCATCATGATGGGCTGGAGTGAAAAATGGGTTGCGCGGCGGTAGTTGGCAGCTGCAGTGGCACATTGATGACTGGCGATTGACCCTTGGCTGTGCGCCAACTTTCCTTTCCATGCGAAGCCAGGAGTCACAGTCCTAATCGCCCTACCAGGGTACATGTCAAGGTAAGGGCCAACGTGAACGCCAAGGTGTGGGTGGAGTCTGGAATGGGGACGAGGAGAAACTCGAGCCTGAAAGTCTGACTGCTTGCGAGTGGGGCGTCTGTACAGTGTGGGTGTCAGCGCGGGCCGGATGCGTGTCGAGCAGACACGGCGAGCTGAGAAATAAAACGGCACCCAAGCGGCGAGTTGATGACGCCACGTCGCTGGGCAAAGAAGACAGATTGCGCAGATCCCACAGCCCGCAGCCCCCAGACAGCAGCGACAACCCACACGCGTGCAGCCGCAACGTGGTTCATGTCATGAGATACATTATCATGGAGCAAACAAGTATCTGTATCCAATCTATCGAAACAAAAAGGGTCGTGCAAGATGTGATCCAGATGTAGCGCAGACGGTCGGTCTATTGTAGGGTAGTCGGCGCGCCGGAGGTTGCGTAGGTTGCCGGGGAAGGGGTAGCGGGAACGGCGTGGGGTGTGTGGACGGGGGTAAGGTGCCCGGGTGTGGGGAGGGACGAGAGACTGCTAAAGAACGAAGGAGGCGGAGTTGCGGGCCGGGGAGGGGTATGGGAAAGGGGGTTAGGGGGCAGAGGTGGGGACATTAAGGTAGGTTTCGAGCAAAGGAGGAGGGAATGAGATAAAGCACGTGCTACGGGTGCTACACCTTGTTTGGCGAGGGCACGCGCAGAGTCGGGCTCGCACTCGCACTCCTACTCGCACTCTGCTCGTCTTGGCCTTGGGCATGCCCGTTGGCGAACGGGTTTCCGTACCCATTCTGCGTGTCGTCGGCGGGTACAGCCGCGTACGAGTAGTGTTCCCCGCGCACCGTCTTTGAGCCAATGGGCAGAGGCGACGGCGTGCGTGAGATGGGCGCGGCCTCGGGGTCCTCTACCCCCGGTGGGGGGTTTGTCTTGAGCGACGCCGATGCGACCCAGTACGCCGACGTGAGGATGATAATCGTGCCCAGCAGCGAGAGGAAGGAGGGGATCTTGCCGAACGCGAGCAGCTCGAGCACCACGGCAAAGAAGATTTGCAAATACGTCGCGATCCCCGCCCTTCCGGCTTTCTCGTTTTGGAGTCCGTGCGTCAGCAGCGCCTGCGCGATGAAGCCGAAAATGCCAATGACAAAGATGAGCACAAAGCCGAACCGGTCGTGCGGCCACGCTAGGTTGGGTGTGAATACCATCGCGACCCCGCAGGCAAGCGTGCACGCGGCGGAAAAGTACTGGATAGAGTGGAGGGCGTTGGCGCGCTTGCCGATGTACCGGATCAGGAGGTCTGGTGTTAGCGGGTGTATGTGAGATGGCAAAGAGATGGGACGGTTGGCTTTGGTAGACGTGAGGGTTGTTCTGTCTCGATGTCGAGTCCTGCCCTCAACTGTCCTCAACTGCTCAACTGCTTCCTAGCGCGTCCCCAGCCTCGCTTGCTTTGCTGCCCGTTCTCCCAATCTATCCTCACGACTCTCCCCCCACCCCCAACCCACCCGCCTCTGCGCCACATTTCCTCTGATAACCCCAGCTGCCGACAGTCGAAACAGCGCACCCAGCCGAGACACACAACCCCATCGGCCACGAACACCCCGCCACACACAACACTCACAAGCACTCGACGCAAAAAGCACACCGGTCATGGCCCAGGTCACGGCCGTCATGCGGTCCATGCGCGCCTCGTCATCGGGTGCGGGCTCGGGCGCGTCCCAGCCGTGGCCAAAGATGAACGGCGGGCGGGACACGAGCACGACACCGACGAGGGACAGGACGGCTGCTCCGGCTTCGCGCAGGGTAAAGCTCTCGCCGAGGAAAAAGTAGGCGAGCGCGGCGGTGGTGCAGGGCGAGAGGAACTGGATCGTCACTGCGTCGGATACGCTGAGGCCGCGGAGAGCCTGCGGCGGTGAGCGAGATGTCTAGGGGACGGACTCGATGAAGAGCGAGCCACTCTACTTACTTGGTAAGCGCACATGAGGCCGCCGAAACCACAACACCCGCGCGCGACGAGGGCGCGGCGCACGCCCGGCGGACCGAGGACCGGGTTCGGGTCGCCCTGGATGAGGAGCGTAATAAAGCAGCACAGGCCCGTGATGCCCATGCGGACAAAGATGAGCGTGAGCGTCGACATGTTGGTCGACTCGATGAGGAATTTCACGCTCAGGCTCATGGCCGCAAAGAAGAACTGGGCGGCCGCAATGAGGAACAGGCCATAGTTGTAGTCGTACAGTGCGACCACGGTGGGCGGGAGGAGCTCGCGCACGCGCGCGGCAAACGACCCCGGCGGGTAGTGCACGTGGTGGCTCTCGCTCGCCGACGAGCTGCTGCTCGCTATCGACATTGTCTCGGCGTCTTGTATCGCCTCTTCTTCCACCCGCTCCCCCTCGCCGTTCAGGTACAGCCCCAGCCCCCCCGTGCGCGACCGCGTAGAGTGCGTAGAGTACGACCGCGCCGAGTAGGACCGCGACCGCGACCGCGAGGGGGATAGTTGCAGCGTCGTCTCGGTCGCGTCGAGGCGTGTGCCCGGTACGAGTGGGCGTGAGAGTCGCTCAAGGACGTCGTCGGACGGCGATGTGGGCCTTTTCTCTCGTGTTTGTGCAAAAAGTGCGGCCGAGGTCGCTGGGCTGTCACCCAAACGCTTGGGGTTGGGGTCGGTTCGAGGTGGCGGACCTGGCCGATGTTGAGTAGCCGCGTACCGTCGCTAGCGTAGCTCGTACTCTTTGCGCGAAAATTGTTTTGACAACACAGTGTCAGATAGTAGAAAAGCAAAGTGGTCGACGTCTCAATTCTGCTGCGTAGTCGCACGACATGGTGGGTTTTGTGGAATGCCTCGGCGCCCTGTGCGCTCTTGTGCTCCGCGCGTGCGGCGTTGATTGCCATCCGACATCCGACCCAGGTCGCACGAGGCCGACAGTGGGCGGGGGCGTTCAGAGCAGGCGCAAGACCCAAAGGGCCAAAGCTCGAGTGGACCTCGTGGGCTGCGAGGCCGAGACTGGCCAGCATCAGAGATGCCGATATGCCGATCAAGCTGAGCCAGCTGAGCCCCACAAGACACCGTTTATTAACATGGCAAATCCATTTAGAACAGAGTCATAGCGGGTATTAGAAAAGTGGCTGACGTTACGTTGTTGTTCAGATGCCACGTGCTTGCCACACCTGAATCACGTGCGCATTCTTGGTCGGATGCGAGATGGCATCATGTCCGTGTCCGTCTATACTTCGTGCGCCCGATTCCTCGACTTTCCATCCCCACTCACCCTTACCCATAGGTGTACGCCAAACGGCCACGACTACGCTCGTTTCCTGTATCCCACGATGAACGACCCAGGCCCGTCGTCGGCCTACTACCGGCGGTTCGCAGCGACGGCCGACGGCCCTGTGCGCGCGCCGTCGCCGCCGTCGTCGCCGCTCCTGTCGCCACGCCAGACGCCGACCGAGTTTCTGGATGCGGCCGCCAACGAGGGCCTGTACGCGATCCTCAACTTGCCGCGGGACGCGTCGCTGGCGGAAATAAAGGACCAGTACCGCACCCTCGCGGCGATATACCACCCGGACAAGCAGCCAGACGAGGCGCGCCGCCGCGCAGCACACAAGCGCTTTACAGCGCTCCAGCGCGCGCACGAGATCCTCACCGATCCCGGGAAACGCGCCATCTACGATCTCATGGGCGAGGAGGGCCTGCGGACAAGCTGGGAGGTCGGGCCGAGGAATATGTCCCCGCAGCAGTTGAGGACGCATTTTGCACGGCAGTCGGATTTGAAGCGGAAGCTCGATGCCGAGGCGCTTGTCAACTCAAAGGTGAGCACGGGTAGGGCGGGGTGGTGTTGAGTACGATAAAGGGGACGGTAGGGGTAACGGCCGAAGGGGAGGATGGTGTTTGTTGCTCCCAGCCTGTGTGGGGGACATTTGGACGGGTGACGGAAGCCACACGAGGACGCAGTGTGGTCCAATTTCGACATCCGAGCAGGTGTGGCGGGCCGCGGACAGGCAGAAACAGAAGGAGAACTGCCAGAGACGGCACCGGAGCAGCGGAGCAGCATGAACAAGGATCGGCGCACCTCCACCACGGAACGGCGATCAGGCTGCCAAGGAGAGACGACCCACACCCCCATAACTCACCGTTATACCCCATCTGACCCCCAGGGCGACATGTCGATCGTTCTCGACGCCCGCGGCGTCTTCCTCTCGCGCGACCTCTTTGACGACCCCGAAGGACTCGTCAGCCATACACCCCTGGCGCGCCTGGCGCGCGTTAGCCCCGGGCAGATTCTCCTCACGCATAGCTTTGAGACGCCCATCGACGACGCGACGCAGTTTGTCGTCGAGGGCACCATGGCCGCGCGGGGTGGCGCTGGCGGTGCAAATGTCACTGGGACCATCAGGCATCAGTTTAGCCCCCATCTCTGGATCCAGGTGGGTACGGGTTGGAGCATGGTGCTTTGCAAGTTGGAGACTACTGACCCCGGTAGTGTAGCCAGGCGTTTTTGAATCCGTTTGTGTCGGCCGCAAAGGCGACGTATACGTTTGACGAGAATACGTGAGTGGTGCTGCAATGGTTGTGCAGTGTGGTATGGAAAGGTGTAGTGAGAGTGAGAGGGAGTTTATGATGGGTGACGAAGTTGGAGTGTCTTTGGTGGCACTGTTGAGAATGGGCGGAAGGGGTTTCCTGAACGTCCGCCTCACCTCGTATCTCACGGCCTTGCCCGGAATGAGCGATGGACTAGCAGGGCGATGTTGGAAGAGACCAATGTCTCTTCATACTGCCTCTGTCGAGATGAGTTCAAGATCACTTGACGATGACCTTGCTCGAGCTCGATATGGGCGCAGTGACAGCATTGTATTCAAAGTGGCTGAGGTTGAGTGTCGTTTGATGTTGTCGCTCTCAAGACAAGATCGGTTAAGAGGTCACTCGGCCTTGCACTCTTTCAAAATACGCATTGGTGGAGTGTCAACATCGCGGCCCCAACGCCTCTCCTGCCGCGTAGCGTACATTACAGCTTTACTGACAACAGCTATCTCACTGGCCACGCCGTCTCTCAGACCTGGCTCGCCCCGCCTCGCTTCTCCGCCACCCTCGGCCGCCGTCTGTGGCCCGAAACGACGGGATTTATCAGTACGTCCTGCCTGCACCATTCATCCTAACGCACTCAGCATACAAGACGGGATTCTGGACACTAGGCACCTGGGGCGTCTCGCTCCCGCGCGGACTCCGAATGGCGGACCAGTCCGCGCTCTCGGTCGGCCTGACCACCGCTCGCCTGAACGGCACGGGCTGGACATGCGAGGTGTCTGCGGGCCGGACGATTCCGGAAAACAGCCTCAGCGTCGACTGGAGCACGCGTGTCCTCGGCCTCCGTCTCAAGTTTGGCTTTGGCACCGACATTCTCGGCGGGTGGAACACATTCGCCGACGCTGCCGGTAAAGTCACCGAGAACACGCGCGCCGGCGCGGCACTCGAGCTCGGCGTACAGGGCGTCACGTTCAAGCTGTACGTCAGCCGCATTGGGCAGAAGATTTCAGTGCCCATCCTCCTCGCGCCGGATCTCAACCCATACGTCGTCGCGGGTGCTGTCGTTATCCCCACCGCCGGGTGGGCCGCGCTGTACCACTTTTACATCGAGCCCCGGAAGCACAGGAAGATTCACGAGTGAGTACTGTACAGTGTGGAGTCGGGTAGGAGAGGAAGTAGGTGGTTGGCGTGTGGGCAGAGAGGTGCAGCGTGCGGTGTCCCGTGTTCCACTCGTGAAAGAACTGTGGCGTGTGACTACAGCATGGGACATCTCCTCCAACCCTGGTCCAGACCTCGCTATTAGTCCATGTGGTGCAAGACCGACCACTTGACGCCCACTGCCAGACCCACACACCGCAGCACGCGATGCCCGACCCACTGGACCCCACTAACACACAGCCGCATCATCGAGCTCCGCCGCGAACACGCAGACTACATCTCCGCCAAGCGCTCCGAGGCGGCCGACGCGGTGCTTCTGATGGGCCGGTCGGTCTCCGCCAAGGCCGCGTCCGAGCGGGAGCGCGACGGCCTCGTGATCCTGAGCGCGCAGTACGGCCTCGCGTCGGCGTTTACACCCCGGGGGATCCGCGCGGCGCGCGAAGACGGCGTCGACGACGTGGTCGACGTGACCATCCCCGTCCAGGGCCTGGTGCAGAACTCGCGCCTGTTCATCCCCGCCGGCAGGAATAAATTCAACCTGCTCGGATTCTACGATCCGTGTATTGGCGAAAATAAGCGGTTGCGCGTAAGATACCTCTTCCGGGGCAAGGTGCACGAGGTCACGGTCGATGATGTTAGCATGCTCCGTGCGCCCGTCAAGTGTGAGTGCCAGTTTGGGGAGGAATGTGGTATGGGTGGGACAACTTGGGTGCTGACGGCCAGCGCACGCGCTCGACGAGTAGGCGCCCGGAGAAGGACGAGAAGCAGGGGAGGAGGATCAAGTCAGATGTCAAACGCACAGCTCTTACCTGCATGCATAGCATAATCCCTGTTCAGCCCGTGACAGAGCTGCACCTTTGTGCCCAGTTGCGTAGTTCCAAGTCCTCGGCATCTAGTGGACGTACTGCATCCCAAGCTTCTACCTAATCTATCTCCGTGACTGCCAGCAAGCGTCCAACATTCCAACCCCAGCAAGCACATATCACTCCCCGCCCGCTCTGATTGCCCCTTCGCTGCTGAATGATATCGGCCCCTCACTCGTCACCCCTCCCATCGCTTCCCGCTACACAACCCCCTTGAGCGCCATCAACGTCTCGTTGGCCTCATCAATCGTCCGCAGTAACCGTGCCATCTTGGCCGCGGGCGTCTCGTCTGCGTCGTCTGCCCGCCGCTTCAGACTGTTGCGCGGCGAGCTGGGCGCCGACGACTTTGGCGTCTTGGGCGAAGGTGGGAGCGGTACGGCGGTGGCACGAGCGAGTTGTTCGCGGGCGATCGCCAGGGTCCGTGCCTGCGCGGCATCGCGCGCCGCCTTAAGCTTTCGCTCCTCGTCGTCTGCCCTTGCCTTTGCGCGGGCCGCAGCTTGGGCTTGCGCTGCTGCCTGGGCGGCAGCCTCGGCCTCGCGCGCCTCCCGATGCCGCCGCTCACGCTCGCGCTCCTCGCGCGCCACGCGCGCAATCGCCGTCGTCGCCTGCTCGATCGCGGCGTCAAAGTCCGTCCCGACGTCGTCTGTGATTCGCGTCGGCGTCTCCCCGGGGGCGATCCACACGTCGAGTGGGATGCGCTGGGCACCAAGGGTGCCCATGACGTAGGCGCCAAGGGCGTCCAGGACGGGGAGGAGCTGGAGTGGGCGGCCATATGCAGCGGCCTGCCGGATTGGGCCTGCTGCGAGGGCAACGTCGTCGACGGCGTCCAAGGGCGGACGCGAAAGATAGTTGGCGATTTCAGCTGCCAGCACACTGCCGTCCGAGTAGTGGACCAGGGGAAACAATGGTAGAGCTGGTGGGTCATATTCCGACCATGCGCTGATGGGGAGGTCTTCGAGAGCGGAATCCACAAGCTTAGGAAGCTCGGACAGCGCCGATACGGCCGATGCCATGACCGCAGCGATAAGCGTTGGCGTCGACGAGGAAAGCACATGGCGGACAAAGTGAAGGAGGTTGTGCCACTTTGGTTCAGTGCGTGCGACAATGTCTGCAGTGTCAGCAATGGACAGTATCACGATGCGGCTTACCATCAAGATGGAGGACGACCTGCTCCTTTCGTGGATCGCGCGGTACGAGCTGTCGGACGGCCCTCGCAAACCGAGCCTCGAGGTCGTCTGCACCTTCGAGCGAAACGGCGGCGACTTGGTCAAACTGGGCAACATCGTCTTCGATCTGGAGGCGCGCGACAACCTCGTCGAGCGACTCGTCGCCCCACGTGAGGATAAGCAGAGCAGAGCTGTATCGTGAACGCTGCTGCGCCATGCCAGCTGCGACCTCGATGCGATCCGAGGCGTCGTCCGCATTCTGTGCGCGTTCGGTAGACGAAATGTTATCCAGTGGAGCTTCCAGCACCCACAGTCCCGTGTTGTACGACGCGGGCATGTCGCCGTGGATGTCCGTGACAGTGGTCGCAAAGTTGACACCATTCCTTGCCGTCCCGCCAGACGGTGATCGCAATTTACTCGCTAGCCATTCGCGCGCCCGAGCTGGTGCAGGCGATCCTGCTTGTTCGGCAGTGAGGAGGACCGTCTCGAAACTGTCCTCTGGTGAGAGGAGAGGCGCGACATGTCGGGAGATTGCAGTGAGAAAGGTCGACTCTGTAAACAGGCGGTCGCGCGCACGCTCCGTCTCGTGCAACTCGAGGTCAACTTCGAGTTCGTCCTCGACGTCGGATGCCCAGGTTGTGGTCGAGCGCGGACCCGCATGTGCGGAACGTATACTCGCCGACATGCCATTGGGAGCCGATAGTGCCAGGGGGTTGAACGCAGCCATGCTACGCGCCAGTCCCATCCCGCTCAGACGCTGGAACATTTGGTCCCTTTCTCGCTTGGCCGCCAACCGCGCCTCGACCACACGTGCGGCCCATGCACGCCAGTGCAGAGCAATGCGGCGTGTCATGTCGCGCACGCGCTGTTCCGACTCGTACACGGCTTCGGCAAGCGCGTGGACGTGCGCCGCTACCATGGTGTCGAAAACAGTCTTTGACATGCGCACGAGGAGAGCTTGGCGTTCAGCCTTGGCCCTGACGTGGGCAAGTGCCGCTTCGTGCTGCTTGACAACCTTGCCAAGCGACGATTCTCGTGTTGACACCAACGCAGCGACGACCTCGGCAACAAGCTGGTCGCGAAGCGCCGGAGCGGCACGGCGCATAGTCTCGCGCGACACCTTGATACGAGGCTTGATGGGCTCTGGTGGAGGCTTTTGTGGTGAGGGCGGTTTGGACGTTGCGAACATGGGAGCCGGCCCGGGCGGCGTGGGTACAGACGCTGGTGGAGATGGGCTGCTGAAAAAGCTCGGGACGGGGCTCGGCTTCGGCGGTACTGTTTCAGCGGGCTTTGGTTTGTCGAAAAAGTTGAATGATGGCGCTGGAGGCTTTGGCGGCTCCGGTTTTGATTGAGAGGGGAAGAAGGAAGGGGGGGGTGGAGCGGCCGTCGTGGTTGTTGGGGGCGTGTCGAAAAAGGACGGGATGGACGAGGTCGATGCGGGTGGTGGTGGTGGTGTGGGCTCGGGCTCTGTTCGCGGCGGAAACGCTGGCGTCGAGGACGGCGACGGTGTGACACCAAATGCCGACGGCTGTGTAGATTGGGACAGCTGCGACGGCTTCTTTGGCTTGAACGCGTTTGCTGCACCGGAGAACGCACTCGCTGCCCCCGTGAACGCACTCTTATTTCCCATGCTGAAAGCGCTACCACTCCCAGTGCTGAAAGCACTCCCATTCCCGTTTGCGAATGCACTTCCATTGCGCTTCAAATCGCCATTGGGGAGACCAAAGGCGGGAGAGGGTGTTGCTTGGGTGGGGGACGGCTTGAAAGTCGTGGTCATTTTGGGTCGAGGGGGTGGTACCCAAGCGACTGGAGCAGCGGCCCCAGCACCATCGATCGCGACTCCTGCATTGCCATTGACAATGTCGGCGTACGAGGCGGTGCTCTTTTTCTCGGTGATAAACCTCCAGCGGCGGGTGAATGGCGCGTCCTTGTTGTCATTGTAAGGCGCACTGAGGTTGATGAGAGCGCCGACGGGACCGGTGTTGTCCTTGTAGACCTGGATTCCAAAGCGCTCGACAACAGCCACTGCCTCGTCGTCGGGGTTTTTCGAGACGGGAATGATGTCGTCCCATGCGGGGTCGTCCAGTTCCTGCTCCTCAGCACCGAGGAGGCGGTCAAGGGTTGGTATGAGGACCATGCGTCGCTCGGTAACCTCGCCCGTCGCCTCGTTTACGCGTATCGCCTCCGTCTTCAACCTTGGATAAGTGCGAGTGAGGGCACGAATTGCAGACCTGCGCATCTCGCGCAGTCGAATCTCGACCAGGCACGAAAGGAGGAATGGCGCCTTTTGTTGTTTGACAAGGCGGATGAAGCGCGTGATCATGTTCGCGCCGAGTTCTGCGTTGAGTTTAGAACCCTCCTTTTGCGAGTCAAAGTTTCGCTGTGCGGCCTGTCGGATCTGCCACGCGAGCTGCACCAGTGGGTGGTCGAGTATCACTGCTGGCAACTCAGCCGCCGGGATCGAAACCGACTTGTTGGCCAGGTCGAAGATCAGCATATAGGCGCGAAACTCGGGCTCGTTTGGGCATGGCAAGTCGACACCGAGCTCCTCACGCCGGTCGTTGTACTGCTGTCGAAGAGACGTAAAGCAGCGTCCCAGTTCAGCCGAGTCGATGTGCATGTCCGTGTTCTGGCCCGACTCCTCTTGCAATTCACGGAGACAAAGAATGTGCCACCGAGCGATCCGCTCGAAACTGGCAATAGCCTCGTCGTGACCCCACGATGACTGCATTGCAAACTCTTTGCGAATTGCACGCGTGCGGTCGCGAATGAAACCTGCCGTGTAACCAAGCGCGCGACGCGGAGTGGGAGGAGGTGGGTTGACAGCGTTTGGGTCGGGAACAGGATTCAACTGCAATATCTCGTTGATGAGGTAGTCGAGCGACCGCTGACATGTTTAGCTTCTCACAGCACACCATGGCAACTCACGACGAGAGCCGCAGGTGTTCGCAGGTCGGACGGAAGTTTGGCAGCCTCGCCGTGACCAGCACCAGCATCTGAACGTGTGTAGGCTGCGACCGCCTTTGCGTGGTCCATTCGTTTGTTTGAAGTCTGCGTGGTAAGCCTCAGTCCCGACCTAGATAGGAGTACATACAGCTTCGAATGGGTGAATCTCCCTCGTAAACTCGCGGAACTCGATCTCGTATTCGGAGCACATTCCTTCGCAGGTACCCCTCATGTCGACCGCGGCCTGTAACTGCGTCTTCCCCGACGTGATGAGGCCTTGCTCAAGAAATGCTTTCCGCTCTCTATTCCGCACTTCTTCGAGCTGCACAGATGTCAGTTAATCCTTTCTTCGTGCTGGCCGCTTTGAATTGTTCTGGCCGCTCTTGTGCTGACCTCCTTGTAGCGGTTGCCCGGGAGAACATTGTTGAAGCGCGCAGCTCGCGCCGCAAGGCGGCTTTGCTTGCGCAGGTCGTCATCGCCGTCCGGGTCGCCTCCGAGAGAGGACGACATTGTGATCGTACGCTGCCGGTCTGGGCTCTGAGGATTGTTGAGCTCAGGCGCAGACACGGCGCGCGAGGTGTGTAGAGCAATGAGGAGGGTGAAGGAAGGTGGCAATCGAGTCTTTAGCTGTTGCGATGGACAATCCACCACGCTTGGTTGTGTCATTGTTGCGCCCAACCCAGATAAATTGCTTCCGCTCGCCAGGCACATTAGGTTTTATTTTCTAATTGAAAACAAAGGCAATTAGGGCGGGGGGTGTTGGTTCTTAGAAGTTACGTAACCGAGGTTCGCCGAAGCGGAAGGCAGCATGCGGGGCGTTGCCGAGGGGTTGATGTAGCCGTTATTCACCGTTCTTCGCTCATTACACACAACACCATGCGGTTACCATTGAGCACCTCGTCGGGATCATTGTTGCGTCAGGCGGCGCGTCGGGCGCCTCTTTCTTCTGTTGTGCGCCGCGCGTCGACAGCTGCGGTGAGTTTTACGGAGTGTCTTGGCGGTAGAACCGAAGAGAAGAGTGTCGACCGCGTTGGCGGAGACTTTTCGGGGGTGGCCGATGGAGGCTAGCAGCTGACAATCGTGCAGAGCGGTATCGCCGCCGTCGAGTCGCAGGTGACGACGCTTCCCAACAAGGTGCGCGTAGCGACTGAGCCGATGCCGGGACACTTCCATGCGATTGGCGTCTATGTGGACGCGGGCAGCCGATATGAAAGCCACCGGACGAGCGGAAGTTCTCACTTGCTCGACCGATTGGCGTTCAAGGTGAGTTGCGACTGGTCATGATCCCCAGCTGACAAGTCCAAGAGCACAGACAAGCACACGGACGAGGAGATGACGACGCTCATCGACTCGTTGGGGTCGCAAATCTCGTGCTCGTCGTCGCGCGAGACGATCATGTACCAGTCGACCGTGTTCCCCCAGTCACTCGACCTGGCCATGTCGTTGCTGTCCTCGACTATTCTGCACCCTCTCTTGCTCCCCGAGGAACTCGAGGCGCAAAAGGCAGCGGCCGCGTATGAGATTCGCGAAATCTGGGCAAAGCCAGAACTCATTCTGCCCGAGATCCTCCACACGGTTGCGTTCAAGGACAACACGCTCGGCATGCCCCTGCTGTGCCCCGAGGCCCAGCTCGACGTCCTTGGCGAGGCAGAGATCCGCGGCTTTATGCGGGACTGGTACCGCCCCGAGCGTCTTGTCATTGCGGGTGTTGGGATGGAGCACGAGCGATTGGTGGAGCTCACCGAGCGCTTCTTTGGCGACATCCCGGCGTCGACAGGTGTCGGGGCACCGGCCAGCTCGCTGTACACGGGGGGTGCTGAGCTCCCGGCGGGTGCCAAGAGCTTTGCCACCGTTTCAAACGCGCCCACAGACGTTTCGGCGGACTACGCGCGTCTGGCCAGTGCTCGTGCAATGTACACTGGTGGCGAAGAGTACATTCTCAAGCCCGAGGAGGAGTTTGTGCACCTCTATGTCGGCTTTGAGGGCTTGGGTGTGCACGACCCTGATATCGTGAGTAACTACCATGTTCGTTGTGGGCAGTGCTGACGACCTGCAGTATGCGCTCGCCACATTGCAGACTCTCCTTGGCGGCGGCGGCTCGTTCTCCGCCGGTGGGCCCGGAAAGGGCATGTACACCCGCTTGTACACCAACGTCCTGAACAGGTACCACGCCGTCGACTACTGTGCTGGATTCCACCACTGCTATGCCGACAGCGGTCTGTTTGGCATTGCCATGTCGGTCTACCCTCAGTTTGCGGGTAGCGCGGCCAACGTCATCGCTCACCAGCTCGACACGCTCACGCGCCCTCAAAAGGGCGGGATCACGGCCATTGAGCTCAGCCGCGCCAAGAACATGCTCAAGAGCCAGCTTGTCATGGCCCTGGAATCGCGTCTGACTGCCGTTGAGGGTGAGTCGGGTCGTCACAGCGTGCACACCCTGTACACGGTACAACGCGCTGACAGCCAGACCTCGGTCGCCAAACCCAGATCCACGGCAAGAAGGTGCCAGTCGAGGAAATGTGCGCCAAGATTGACGCACTCACTGTCGAGGACCTGCACCGGACCGCGACGCGCGTCCTGCGCCCCAGCTCGCGCACCACGCCGCTCAACTATGGTCTTGGATCGGGCGAGCCCACCATTGTCGCGCAGGGCCAGGTTGAGGGCCTCGGTGACGTCAAGGCGACCCTCAAGGCGTGGGGACTGGGACGCCAGCCCTACTAGTCTGACTGATCTCGAGTTCCGGTGGATAGCCTAGAGGCTGGCCAGCGCTTGAGTAACGATAGACATCTTGTTTTGTACTACGCACCACGACGCATTATGCACTGCACTCTTCGACAACTTGGGAAGCTGGAAGACGACGATTAGGCTCACAGGTGGCGGTGCAAGGAGTGTTTGCTGGTTGACTTGTCGACTTACGTCTCAACCGTGTCCTGCTGGACAATACAGATTCGATCAACACAGGCTACATACAGTTCTTGCACAAGCTATCTGGAGCCCAGCGGTCGCCGGTATGCATGGCACAGGCTGACGGGAATCTTCAAACATTTTAGCTACGCAAACGACCCGCACAGTGTGTCAGGCTTGAATAGCCCCCCTCGTGGCCCAGGCTCCGCGCCGCTTGGCACTGCTCCCAACTGAGTGGAATTCGGAACGAGAATTGTCGTGTGACTTCTCACCCTCGCCCTGGCATGTGACTACGTTGAATTACACCTCCATATCATCCGGGTCCCTGTGGCTTGTCAGCAGAGAACGAACGCACCACGCACACCTTGAACATCCAGCACATCCCATCCGTATTGTGGTGGAAGTCGATCGCTGGCTGGTCGAGCTTTCTCCTCTTGCCGTTGTGGCCTTCGAGCCAGCGGATGGCGGGTGCGTCTTTGGGCCAGATGGTGTATGCCTGCAAATATCAGTTATGTGATGACAAGAGTAGACAGAGCATGAGGCAGGCCAAGAGGCGAGCAACGTCCGGATAACAATTACTGTAGTTGGACCACGTACCCCGTATATTCCTCTTTGTGCACCCACACCACCGACTTGAACGCCACGGAAGACAAAATTCCAGGTGCTGTCACCTTGGGGGAGACTGTCGGATCTTGGGTCGGTGATAACTGCAATGTCCCACCTCACTTGCGGTGGGTCATCACTCGTCAGGTAAACGACGCCGCACATAAAATCGTCACAATCGGACAAGCTGTTGTAGAAGTAGAGTGGTGGGATGGCGTGCTCGTCAAACGGGTCGGGCTGGAGGTCGGGTGGAAAGTCAGAAAGCAGCTGGAGGCCCGCAACACTGTTGGGCGTGCCCCGATTGTCGGCATCACTGTGGACCGCATCAACCTCGTCGGTACCGAAACGCACGGCGTAGACGTCGAGGATGGTCGCGAGATCTTTGGCAGGGACAAGGTGAGGGTTGAAGTCCACGAATTCGGGTGCTGGTGCCTCGAAACCTGTATCGCTGAAGCCCCCAATTGATTGCAGAAAGTGCCAGTCGCCCTCGACAGCCGCCCAGTCCCAGACCTGCCTCGAGCTCAGTGTGCGGGGCCGTCGTAGATTCGAGATCCCCCGGCCCCATACAGCTTTGATACCACCCTTGATCGCGCCCATGGCAATGGCATCAAAAGTGTCGTCTCTGTCAGGGTCAGGAAGCGGCCCAACCGACCCAGAAACGATTAATCGATGCTCTGGGACAGTCAACTGGGGTATGCACTAGACGAGGATGAGACGTACTAGCAAAGGCAATGTCAGTGGCAATGCCCTTCCAGTAGGTCTTGTCTGGCCGTGGTGGATTCGGTTCCAATTCGCCGAAGGCGCGGTCACCATGATAGGCGCGGAACGATAACTGGCTAACCAACCGTACGTGGAACCACCGTCCGCAGTGGAGCACTATTGCAAGCACATGGTCGACAATTCCCTTGTCGGGTGCGTCCGGGAACGCATTAGAAAATTCGTCGGACTCTAGGATGTGCTCAAGGATCGAAATGTTGCGCGACGGATACGGGTATGGCGGCAGATCGAGAAATAAGTCGAGGGTTGTGTCCAATATCTTTGGTGGGACTCTCTGAACATTCAGTGTGCTGCCCTGACCTAACGCAAACGCTTACTCACCTCGTATTGTTCATAGTACCATTCGTACCACTCTATTTCGCGCCCGGCAGCTACCACACTTTCTGGTACCTTTAGCGCACTCATCTGCAGTACTCAGTCAGCAATGTCAACTTGCCTCGACACGAACGGTCACTCACCCGTTTATAAACTGCGCTATGTTCATAGTACCCTGAGAGCATCTTTGAGACCTCCGCACGATCAATCACACGCTGTCTCCAGTCGAAGCACGCTCTCGGCTTGAAGAATGCGCAAGCTTGGCGAGGATCATCGTAGAGTGTGAGATGTATTTGTAGCCAAACATCATGATGACTCTGCGATTGTCATCCACGGTCAGTCGCCATTCTATGCGCCAGCTTACTCTCAGGACTCACGTATAGTAGTCTGTTGAAATGTTGGCATGTCTGAGCAACACTGGCCAGTGTTTTGATGTCGTCCAGTCCTGCCAGTGTTAAGATAAAGACCTGGAGCTGCAGGGTAAGCACTACCCAAGCCCGAGCTACACGCACCTCGTCGGGAAGGAGAAGGAGAGCCATTTGAGCAATTGTCTCTGCGATATTGACAAGGATCGAGGAACAACGACAACGACAAGCCGCTCAAAATGACGTCGAAGGCGTCGACCAACATTTTACGTAATGTATCGGGCAGCGGTGTCTTTTTCACAAGTGCGACCCGGAGGCCAGCGAGGGCTCAACAGAATGTACAGAATAAGACGCCTTGCAATACCTGTCCTGAAAATCAAAAGACCATTACAGCCGGTTGATGGTGTTATGCTGCTGGTTGAGAGCCTCTAACGTCCAGTAAACCGTAACTGCATGAATTGGATGCTGAACTGGTCGTTTGTAACGTTCAACATTCAGCAAGCACATCACTACAATTACAACAAGGAGTTCATTTCAGGTTATACATATGCCTCAAATGCTAACGCCTGCGAGTCAGCAAAGGATTAACCACGCCACGCACGGCTTGAATAACCAGATCATTCCTTCGGTATCTTCAGAGAAGTCGACCTCCCGTTTGCTGAGTCGCCTCTTCTTTGTACCCTGAACAACCTTTCTTGGAAGCGGATCATTTGGCCACACTTTGTAATCCTGGAGATACGAGTCAGACGACGCAGGGCAGTGACGAGAGAGAGAGAGAGAGCGACATACCCCGATAATACCTCTTTGAGCGCCATTTCCACCGAGCTGGACGCCACGAAACATGTAGCTGTTCGAAATGCTACGTCCCACAATGGCCATGTCCCATCGCACCTCGGGCGGGCTGTCGTTCGTGAGGTAGACGGCACCGCACAGAAACGCATTGGTAGGGTTGGATGGTCTGTTGTAGAAGTAAAGGGGAGGTAGTGCGGAGTCCTCCGAGGGATCGGGCGAGAGAAAGGATGGGAATTCGTATAGCAGCCGTCTACCGACTTCGCTCTTCCCAGGTCTCGACATGTACTCGTCCACAACGGCACTGATGTCCTGGGCAGGAATAAGTTTGCAAGCGTGATCCTCGAAATGGACAGGATCTCTAAGATTTCCCGAGGTAGTGAGACCACCACGGGATTGAACGATATGCCATTCGGCCTCCACGTTTGCCCAGTCCCACACCTCGCTTGGTATGAGGGAAGCAGGCCGCTGTAGACCAAGAATCCCTTGACCGCGGATGGCATCGATACCATCGCTCAACAATGAGTGGACGGTCGACAAGGCGAGTACCTCGTGGTGCCGCCATTCCGTGCCTAACAGTTGGTCGGCTAAAGCCGTCAGAGAATGCTGCGCGCGTATGCCCTTACCTGCGAATGCGATATCAATGCCAACACCTCGCCAATCGGTCCTGTCCGGTGGTGGCAGCTCTCCTTCCGCACTTGAATATTCGGGCAGGCTGGATCGCCAGTCACGATGATAAACCGCAAAGGAATGCCAAGGGTTCAAATCCTCATTGAACTCCCTCACGTGGAATAGCAGTGCCTCCAGATGGCTGACCGTATCGTCATCCGGCACAACACTGAACATGTACGCGAATACGTCGGACGCAATCATGGTCTGAAGCGCGGTAACGTTACGCGACGGAAGTGGGTACGCTGGAAGGTCGAGGTAGAGCTCGAGTGCCGTCCGCAGAATCCACGGAGCGTTCGTTTCCTGCTGGCTTAGTAGCTGACCTCCCTGTGAGTTGACGAACAATTGGGCATTGTCGTCCAGGAGAAGACATGGGGGGGTCTCTGTAGGCTGCAACGTTGAAGCCATGGTAGTGGTGTAAAGGTTCTTGGGGTGGGACAACATGCGAGGCGAGGAACTTCGGTGCCAGCGCCCGATCGATTACACGCTGTCGCCAGTCGAACGACGTTCGCGGGGTGGGAAACGCACAAGCGAGACGAGGATCGTCGTAGAGAATGAGGTGCAGTTGAAGCCAAATATCGTGATTGCGCTGAAGCAGCAAATGGCGTCAGAACTGTGAGGAGCTGTACACTATCAATGTTGATACTCACAAGGATCATATCCCTGAAATGTCGACATGTTAAGGCCACGCTCGCCAACGTCGTCACATCGTCGAGGCCGGCAAGAGTGAGGATTGATACTTGTAGCTGTGTTCATAAGCAACGTTGGGAGTGGTCCCAGTGCGTACCTCGTCCGGAAGCAGGAGAAGAGACATGTGATGTTGAGCGATGAAAGAGCGACAGAGCACAGACTGTGTCCAGAGCACAGTTATAACCGTGTTATCACGGGACTGTGCGTGCACTGGACTTCCTTACGTAAACAAACAGGATCGATCATGAAACGTCAGGAATACGCACCCTGCTTTGGTCCGTGCGCTTCCTAGCACAGCCTGGTTCCTATTTGGCTTCATGCCTCTTCGAACGTGTTGGGTGAAGTCTGGGCGATTCCGCCTTCCAGGGAGACGAAAGCTTAATGATGTGGTTGTCGACAAGGCATGCCTCGTCGAAACAGTCGTCCCTTGATGTGGCGGTGAGCGGGAGTACAGCAATGCAGTGAACGAGGAGCACAGCAGTGGCAGTCTACGGGCAGCCTCGGAGAATAAAAGGTTTGTACAGCCTTGGCAATTGCTAAAAGAGATAATACTGAATGTCAGCCTGGCTGCACCGCTCTGGAACACCTCACGCCAGCTTCTTCCAACTTTCAGGCCACGAGAGCATCGCCCCCTGATGGCTGTGTTGACGGCTGTGTCCAGCTCACGACATCCGAGGGCTGCCACTGGCCAGTGGTCTCGGACAGACCTGAGCCTGGACCGACAGAGTTGAAGGCAACAGGAAGCAACGTGACTGTTCAAAGGTGCCCATGATGAAACGTAGATACCGTCCCTGCCTGTCCCATAAAGCGATGAGCATTGGGTTTCGTCACCGCCTCATACACAAGCTGTGAGGGTTGCGTTTCAGCGTCACCGCCTCGCCAACTTCAAGGCCAACGTCTCGGTGCTGGGCTCCTCACGGACAAATAATTTAAAGGCCTGAAAAAGGGCGGTCTTGTCCCTTGCCATCCTTCCACTTGAGCTCCTCCATCGGACGTCAACATCCAAGCATTTCTGCGAACGACTGCACAATTATCCACCATGCCACCCAGTAGTTCCCCACTCTACTATATTCCGTCGCCTGAGCGTCAGGATATAGCTGCCCAGCACGGGAAGTTGAGCAAGATGCTGTGTCATAGAAACGTACAGTACGTAGGATCGAACATTCAATGAACACTCAATGTACTGATAGCAGAATGCTCCTTGACGAAACCGAGCTCTCTCTGTCTACCCTGATCACAATTCGCAACGAACAATTCGAGGTTTACGTGGACACCGGCTCGAAAGACTTGTTTCTCCTTGGTCAAGGGTGCAAGTTTTATACGGGCAAACGTCGCGTCGATTTTTCGCCGACAAAGTGGTTTGTACGTCGACCCTCAGATCCGGAACCACACCAGAACGTAGGTGGAGCGTTCATCGGTGGGGTGGGACTTGAAGGAAAGCATGCTTCGGAAACCGTGCAGCTTGGTTTGGGGGAACCGATAGATCATCAGCCCATCGGTTAGTCCTCCTTATATCAAAAATTGCGATTTGGCTGATGTTTCCTCAGTGGATGTTCGAAAGGCCACAAATTGGCGTTATGAGCAGCCCGAAGTCTCGGGAGTTCTTCCAATGGGGCCTCCCAATCCTCCCGGATGGCAATCGCCTGTTCCGTTCTGGCATCGTATCTGCATGGCGCATGGGAACCCCACATTTGGGGTTTTCATACGCCCGCTCCGGCGAATGGCTCACCCGCCTACGGTGACATCCGAAGGCACTTATGGCGTTGATGGCCACCTTGTCGCATCGACGGTTGCAGTAGCTACCCAAAGGAAGCTCCCTGCCGGTGAGCTCATGACAGGGTGAGCAAGCTGGACTTTAATTAAACCAACCTCATGCTTAATGATCAGAGGCTATAACACCGACCTTATCATGCCCAAGAAGGACAGGCATGGCCAAATCGTCTCAGGTCAATTCGAAATTACGTGGTTTCCAACTACATCTTCCGGCAAGACGATGCCCCGTTGGGGTATTGACTTGCAGCGCTTCCGTGTCACGGACATTCGCACGCGACGGAAGGTAAACCTTCAACCGCTAAACCCCACTTACGTGGTGTTCGACACTGGATCGAGACGCATTATTGGCCCTAAACGTGACGTTCACGCTCTCTATCAAAGCGTGGGGGGCATGTTGATCAAGGGCAAGGGCCGCATGTCACAGTATGACGCGTACTACATGCCAGATGACTGCCCTCCTTTTGAACTCGAATTCACGTTTAAGGGGGCAGGGGGCACATCGTTCAAACTGGATGCGCAGGATTCCCTCGAGCGAAGGTCAGATGGACGGCACCAGGGCATCGTCGTCGGACAGGATATGTGAGCCATTCAACTCGACTTGATATCCTTGAGCTGACTCCCACAGCGATCGATGGGTGGTGGGAGTAAAATTCCTCCAAAACTACTATACCATCTACCACTGGAACATGGGCGAAGCAACGGGCACGATGGGCATTGGCGAGCTTTCTCCATGGGCTCGCCATCACGCTTAGAATCTTGTCGGTCACACGCTCTCGGCCCACAGTCATTCGTCGTCTCGTTACCGCACTAGGACGACGGCATCTGATCATCTACTACACAGGGGCACGGGCTCTCAAGGATCCCTCAGGTTCCTTTTGGCAACCTCCCAAATTTCGTCATTGCCGACCCATTCCCCAACTGTTGTCCCACAAGTTTCGACAAACCACCGAACCAACCATTCGCAACTACCTGAGTCCGCCAGTCAGGCGACCCGGCTTTGTTCTCGCCAGCAACCTCCTTGGAGAAGCCAACTACGTCATCCCACGGTCACGAATTGCCGTTTCTCCAGCCTCATCCTTCTGAATCGCCACCATCCATCGTCATTCTTGAGCCCCGCCGCGATTTCAAGCTCTTTCACCGCTGTTCGATTCCCCGCCAAATGCCAGGACTGTGCCGACGGCCATAGCCGAACTGTAGCCTCTGAGACATGCTCCGCAAATGTGCATTACCTTAGAGATGCGAGACGAGTCACATGCTAGCGCCGCAAGCCGCGCCGGATCGGTGCGCCAATCTTACTTACCCACCCGGGGGCCTTTTCAAACCCATTCTTTCCGCCTTGATAATCACGGAGGGCCTGGACCGCCGCCTCCTTCGAGGTCACAACAAATGGGCCTTGTTGGACCATGGGCTGGTTAAGTGGCTCACCGGCGGCGATTATGAAGCGCGTCTCCGTTCTCTTGGCAGTGGTGGACATTGCGGGGTCGGTGCGAAGACGGACACCGTTCTGTCCCGGCTCGGTGGTGAAGACGACACAGTGGTGTGGCTCGGCAGGCTTGATGGGCGTCCCTCCTTTGCCTGCCTTGGTAACGTTACCGCCGTTCCCCTCGCTGATGCCTCCACTGTCGGCATCGTCTCCAACCACCAGTCCTCCAGTGAGCACGTACGCGAACGCCGTCCATCCATCGGGTAATGGCTGCCACACATCCGCCCCGGGTTCGAGGCGGAAATCCAGAAACCAGCATCCAGCGACGGGGCGTACCAGCCCGCGGGCGCCGTGCGACTCGCCAGAGATGACCGTCACTTGTCCCCCGGCAAACGTGGCTGTCTGCAGTGCACTGGCGCGCTTCTCCTGGTACGAAGGCTTGATCATCTTCTTGGCAGCCGGGAGATCTACCCAGAGCTGCAGTGCAACGGACGCGGGCGTTTCCTTGCTCTTATCACGACGACGGTTGGAGCCCCCGTCATCGTCGTCGTCTTCGAAGAGAGGCATCTCTGAGTGAACGATCCCGCGGCCCGCGGTCATCCACTGCACGTCGCCGGGGGAGAGTTGACCCGAATTGCCTAGAAAGTCCTCGTGTTGCATTTTGCTGATCTGATTAGCACACCATGGATGTTTACCGCAGCCGCCGCATGCCGTCTGCTCATAAAGCTTACTCACCCCTCGAGCACCTACAGTCGTCAGCCTCTCTGCGATCTACCACAAGCAGCACTCACATAAGTTACAGTCGACATGCCACGATGTGGATGATCGGGGAATCCCTCCCCTTTCCCCACCCGGGCATAGTCAAGAATGAGGAATGGGGAGAGATTCCACAAACTGGGTGTGCCTATAGAGCGGCGGACACGCGCACCAACTCCCTCGGCTGTCTCGAATGCCTTGACCTGTTTGGCTGCCCTTCGGGAGATGTTGGTTGACGCAGGGGCGAATGGAAGGGAAGAAGAGGGCGAGGTCGTGATGTCGTTCGTCGATGTTTGAGTGTCAACGGTCTCGGCATGTTCTGGAGGCGGAAAGGTTTCCGCTTCGACCTGCATGGCTGTCAAAATGAAAGCTTCGGAGGGAGAGTGAATAATGTAAAGGTTTGATATGGCCAGAACGTATGAAGAGCCTGGTCTTGATGCTAGCTTTCGCAGAAATGAGACACTGGAAGTGGAGGTGACTGTGAATGGTGACAAACCATGGCCGTAGGCCGAGATACTTCCGCTTTATTTGGCGCTCGTCGTAGCGTTGAGCGCTTGTTGGCGTCGCAACACGCTCCCACTCATTCTCTCTCAACAAGCATCCATATTATTTCATGTCTCATCTTCTTATTCGAGGTGGGGTGCATACCGGAACGCAAGTCAAAGTTCTTCATGTTCATCAACACGTTGCCAATGTTGATCCTGGGTGGAGGTCTTGGGGCGTGACCACCCTTCCAGAGAGTCTTGTGCCTTGTTAGGCATGTCATAGTTGTAGCTCGACGTGGTAAGGCGGACGCCGCTACCATCGGAAGTTAGGACGAACAGTGGCCTGCTGGGTGCATGATGGAGGAACAAACGTAAGGTACCGAGGCGAGCGGCCGATGAACGGACCAGCTGAAGGGTCACCGAGTCTCACAGTTGGGAAACTGGGACCTACGCTCCGGTGTAGTAGTCTTCATAGAGTCCTTTTGCTGCTGTAGCACCCCTTGGTAGCCTTAGTGCCCACGAAAGTAGGCATATTTGCCACGGCGTAGGAAGGTGGGACCAGGATTTCATGGCTCGTCGTCCGAAGCCTTGCAGAGGTAAATAAAGTGACCTTGTAGCGAGTGCCGAAGGAGAGTTAAATGATTCTGTGCGCAGACCTCTTGGTGCAGTGGCCATGAACCGATTTCCTGAAGCTGAGAGCTCGTACGAGATCATAGAGATCTAGACCGCTGAGTAAGTGACGCCGAACGGCATAAGGAGCATCCATTAGTCTATGCACGCGTGACACAGTCCCAACGGTTGCCCCAGGACCTCATCCCCTCCCTGCAACTGTCAATGTGTGACATCTGAGCTTCAATGAGGTGATTCTCAATACTTCAGTCACCACCTTACTGTACCTGCTACGAGTGAGGCAGGCAATGCAAGCAAGCCGGTCAGTGAAGGCAGGGCCAATGACCCCCTCGCTGGTTGACACAGTATATCCGACCTACCGAACATCCTAACTCTCAGTACCGGACCTGGTTTGATTCTAATGACTTCCATGGTAAGCCACAGTGCACTCCAGTAGCGGTGGATGAGGTAAGAAGAGTTACCTTTTGCCCCCAGCGCCTCGGAAACAAATGTCTCGGCACCCTCATGAAGTCATATGTGGCGCACACTACTCACACCAACCTCGGCACACTTTCGCTTGCAGCTTGGCTGTGCCTCCTCACTGCCCACGGTGCACGGCCAACTGCGTGCGCCACGCTTCCTTCCGTTCACACCCGAGGTGTGTGTGCTCAGTCGCACGGTCTGTCTCTCTTTGCCTTCTTCCGAGTCGGATAAACGCTTCGCGTAGCTTCGACTGGCACGGCTAGCACTACTACTCGGCGGGCTTGGCATGCGGAGCGCCGAGTTTGATGAGGAAGCATGCCGACGTACGCAGCGGCATTCATTATGCTTCGAGAAGATCGCTGAACGGAATGGAGATGGAGCAACCCGTCCAGCATAACAGGATACATGGAGCTGCAGGCTCGTCATGTTTGTGATGATGACCTTTGGCCGCTGGCCGCTGGGCGTGTGAGGGGGTGGGTGAGAGCGTGTGACCACACCACACGCCCCTCAGCCCACTTCGTTCAGGGACCAGGCCCTGCCCTGCCGCGGGTCACCTCGGGGCCCGCCGGGGTCAGTTGTGTGCACGGGTGCAGGGAAGGGCAGTCCTTTTGTGGGGGAGCCAGGGGCTAGCTTCGGCCAGTCCGCCGCACCCCCCGGGGCCAAATATTTAGCGCATCGCACGGTGGCAGGGGTCAGCAGGGGGTCAGCAGGGGGGCAGCAGGGGGCGAGCCGCTGCTTTTCCAAACAGGTGCCGCCGGCCGTGCAGATCATGATGGCATCCAAAACGAAAGGCACCCATTTCGCTTACGACGCGAGGGAGGTGCTGGCTGGGTGGCGTTTGGTGGGCACTGTGCCTGCGTGGTCCAATACCAAATCGACGATCGGCCATCTGTTATTCTCGACAAAGTCGCTCGCCTCTGCAGATTCAGAGCCCATGCGTCACCCCTCGGCCACTCGGTGTTGACCCCTCGCAATTGCCAAGCAGCAACCAGGGGTAGTACCTGCAGTCACTCCCTCGCTACCCTCCCGTCCTCGCCATCTCTGCTCTCCACCACCTTCCACCATCCCACCATCCTCTCCACTGCACCACCACTCATCTTCGCCGTCCAGCACCACCCAAAAGACGCGCATCGCCGCCCATCTGCACCGCATCGCCGCCACGCCCGTCCGCGTCCGTGTGCGCCCCCGCCACCGCGCCTGATTGTCGCGATCGTCATTCCTGTGCGCGTGAGGGATTTTTCAACCCCCCCTTCCGTTTCCGTGTTCCGTGGCCACACCAACATCTATAACCCTCGTGACCCGACACCCAACCCCCAACTCTCCTCACCACTGCACTTTGCGCATTCACGACTCGCGTCGCAACTCGTCGCAACTCGTCGCAACTGCCCCACCCAGCCCGCCGCTCGATGCACCCCTCGCCCATGCTCGTGCCCCGCATCGCGCGCATCATCGCGCGCATAAAGGTGCCCCGCGACCCAGCCAAGACGTTCGCCGAGGTGAGTAGATGCACCATCATGGTCCCCTTCGCCGCTGCTGCAGTATCCCCACTACGCACCGCTCCGACTCTGGCACGCCTGCCAATACACTTTCCTTCTCCTCATCCCCTCCCCTTCATCAGACACTGACGCCACAGTCGCGCGCACCAGCACGAACAACACGCACACCCTTCTTTGCGGCAACACGGCGCGTCTCGCCACTGCCCAAACCCACCATTGCGTGGAACGACCACCTCAGCATGGTCTAATCGTCGTCCCCGTACACGAAGGCCACGCCCAGCGTCTGCCATAGATGCTCTGCCCTGTCGGCTCCAACACTCCACTCTCCGGGACCGAAACTCCCCGGCCCAACAGCCACCGTGTCCACACTTCCACCACCCCATCACCACTCGGCATCAAGCAGCGTTGCTGCTCACACCCCCACTCCCACTCACACCCACACCCACACTCTCATCGACTCCATCCCAGTCCCCGTTCTCGCTACGACGACTCGAACGAATACGGAATATGGATACTACACAGGCGCCACCGGCCGCATACTCGGGCGCCGATCAGAAGAAACAAAGTATTTAACATCGACTGTTGTGACTAGCTGTACACCGTATACCGCGTCTACATGATACAAATGTGCAAAGCACTGTCTGCCGCTCTAACGGGCTGAGGGGAAGAGCTCATGATGTTGCTCAGGTAGATGGGCCTCCCTGGAGGATGGCAGATGGGTAGTCGCACGCGGAGTGTGAGCTGTTGGATCTCATCAGCGGCACGCGGCGTGGGTGGTACCACTGGGGTGGTACCACTGTAGCAGCGATGTTGAGCTCAGCAGTATCGAGCAAGCAACACAACGATGTCGGTTCGTGGGGCAAGACTGCTGTGACATCGGTACACCTCTCCTCGACACCATACCTGACCCCCCTCGCCGTTGACTCCGTCACCTGTCCTTGTAAACTATGCCAAGTCCACAAACGAGGAGGAGCTCGGAGTAGCTGTTTGGGGCATGGCTGTCGCACATGGCATACGATAAAATCATGCTACAGTCCAGCGCGCGCATCTATTGAAAACATGTTCAGTCTGTTCGGTCGCAACAGGCCCTCGCTGGTACATTGTTTGAGATCCTCCATCATGTCGAAATCAACTGCATGGACCACACAGACTGTCGCACGATCTAAGTCAACTCCACCACCTCGGCAGATGGGTTGAACAGGCGCATCACCCCGTCAAAGTATGGTATCTTGTACCCGCGCTGGATTGCTATCATCTTGTTTGGATCACGCGGCTTTGGAAGGCGTGGCACACCCGGGGCACCTGTTCGTTCATACAGCTTGTACAGCTGCGAGTAGTGATCAGCTGCGCGGCAACGGTGGTAAACAATGGTCAAGGAATACTCACACCAAAGACGCCTCTGGGGGAGCCCCGTCCGCCGGGCTGCACGCCCTGGAACCGCAGGAGCGTCTCTGTCGAGGGCGACTCGATGACGACATCCCATCGGACCTCGGGTGGGTCGTCGCGCGTGAGGTGCACAATGCCCGAGAGGAACTGGGGAAGTGGGGCGGTGGTGCTCGCATCGTCGCTGTAGCCGTAGAAGTATAGCGGTGGGAGGGCCGAGTTTGGATCGAGATTGGCGCGGGGAAGGACGGCGTGATCCGACGTGATATCGTGGGCAAGTGGCGTCGGGCCAGATGATCCGGTGTATTGGGAGAACACTGAATCGTATGCGGTAGCGACTGCGTCATAGTCCGTGGTGGGGACAATCGTGAACCGCACGGGCTTTTCAGCCATAGGACTTATAAAACTCCCATATTTGCGGTTGCACTTCGCGCCTGTGGCCGCTCCAGGGCTTGTGCGGAGATTGTACCATGTGCCACTCACGTCGGCCCAGTCCCAGGCAGCTTCGGAGGGCAGGTGGGTTGGTCGATGCAAGTCACGGATGCCCATGCCGCGTGCGTAATTGTGGTCTGGTTCGGTGCCCAGCGACCGAAGGCATAGCGGATGCTGGTCGAGTGGTTGCGACTGTATTCTGTTAGCGGGGACGAAACCAGACGTCATCCTTGGCTTATCTTGAAGCCGCCCATCATGACATCCGGCCCACATCCGTGGCAAGCGCAGCAAACAGCGAGGGAATATACCCTGCTCCTACTGCCCCGCCGTTCAGCGTAGCGCTGAGGAACTTTCGCTACTCCTGGCTCTATCCTGTTTCATTTATGGAACTACTCCAACTCACCAACGCTACTGGGACAGCAATGTCCTGCCAATCAGTCTGACCGTTTGCCCATGGATTCTCGTGGCGAGGCTTGTTCCTCATCACTCCGAAGAAGTCAATCCAGGCCTGAAAGTGATTTCGTCCCGTTTCGCTTGCGCGCTGGCTCCATAGAACAACCCGCAGGTGAGGCACAATCGCGTAATGTGAACTGGTCCGGTCGATGTCAAAGCCGCGTGTCATGACGGTTCGCATAGTTCGAAACTCTTTCCAGGTGATGATTTGTTCCAGTATTGGGGAGTTAAGTGACGGGGTGTCGAGTGATGGGAGGTCGTTATGCATATCCAGGAGAGTCGCAAAGACCAATGGTGCCAGTTCCGTCTGAGACGTCAGCTAGGAGTTCCGCTGGGCACCACTCACGGCGAGAGGTAGCTCCATGCGAGGTATAGCAGAGAACGGGTCATCTTCGGATGGTTGGTATTGTCCGACGAGCTCGAGGATGCGGTACCGATCAATCACACGCTGCCTCCAGTCATATTCAACTCGAGCTGTCGGAAAAGCGCATGCGAGGCGGGGGTCGTCGAAATGCGCAAGAAGCAGATGCCTCCAGATGGTCTGTCGTTCCTGGGGGACATGGTCAGACACCACAGCATTCCACGTTGCCGCTCACATAGACAAGATGATGCAGAGACTTGCTGGTGAGAGCTATAGCCGCAAGATCTTTCCAGTTCCCAAGTCCGACGAGAGTTATGACATGTAGAAGGATCTGCGAAGGTCAGCACCAAGACAAGCCTGTGCCATCTCGCGGCCACACGAACATCCTCGGGCAGTGACAGGAGGGACATTCTGAGCAGCTTGATCGGTCGTCCCGGCCAAGGTGATTGGAATGGGGGGACTGGAGGTGCTTGTATGGCAGTGTCGATTGTGTTGATTGATGATGGAGTAGGGTGAAGAGGAGAGAGATTGAGAAGTTGGGTCAACTCAATGCCGTCTATGAAGTCGGGACGGGATGGTGTAGGGGGAGGTCACGTGATGGATATGAACCCTGGGCCAGGGGGTGAAACCAAAACCCCCTCTCGCTTGACCCCCTCATCACACAACCCCTCCCCCTCTTGGTCCATACGTGCGTAACCCCCAGGCGACCCAGACACCTGGCCGCGTGCCCCGTACATTCAAAACGAGTTGGCTGAAACGGGGCTTGCGTTACAATATCCATGCAAATGACAAATCTGTGAATGCTACAAAACTGAAACCGCTGTGCTCTCTATGTTGGCAGTGGCCCGTGCCCCACCTGCCTCCTACGCCCCCGTGGTTCAGCCGCTTGCGGTCGGCAGCCGACCATTAATTCAGCGAAGGGGCGTATCGCTGTGGTGTACGGTGTGTCGTTGTTCGTTGGTGGGGGTGGACTCCTTGCACCAAACCATTGGGATGGGCTAAAAGACCACGAGGAATTGCGACAGTGCGATCGCGATGGCCTGGGATGCCCGCGGCGCTCTTGAAATGTGGGGACGATCGATGTTGGATTTGTTGTGCGTCCGGACGCTGGGTGGAAAATGTGGGATGCTGTGTTGAAGACACTGAGGTGTGGGCCGGCCCCGAGATAATGGGCGGAGGCGCAGGCGGATGCCGGGGCTTGGCTAGTCCAACTTGTCGCCTGGTAGAGTCGTCAAAGATGCAGTAGTAGTGTCTGAGAAACAGTAGGCCAATAGTCCACTCCTCACTGTCGAGTCAGCGCACACTGTGGGATGGGGGTAACAAACACGAGTGCACGCACGGAGCAGTGGGACCAAGCGGGAAAATCAAGCTGTCACCATTCCCATCTATACAATCGTCGAGATTGAGAGAGAACGTGTATCCACCCAGGCAGAGCTCGATTGACCTTCGGAGCGGTCGGGCGGCTGGTGCAATGGCCCAACGGCCATTGTTCGGCTTCTTGGAGGCGCCCGGGACGTTGTGGAAGATCAGGTCAACCTCTTCGCTGGGACCCCATAAGCCCACCGTTCCGGTATCGAGACACGCCTTGGAGTGCAGCGGGTGACGGTCTGAGGTTTGGTTGTCGACGCAGGTAATGCCCATCATTTCAACGACCCATTCACATTCGTCGTCGTCGGAGGCTGGGAGGACGTCCAACCAGAGAATCTCTCCGTCGTCGCGGTTTACTACTTTGTTCACATCGTAGCCACTGGGTGGGCGAGCTGACGCCATCATCGTCATACGTACCCAATCATCAGCTCTCCCTGATCAAGGCCGTGAACGAACGCCAGCCAGTTGGCATGCGGTTTGAAGTAGAAGGCAAACACGGGTTGCCCCACGCGTTTGGCAATGCGGTACCAGAGAGGATCGTCGGGCTGGCCCGTCATCCTCTTCCAGCACATACCCAAGATACCCGAGATCTTGGACTCGGATTTGTCGAGGGAAACAGAAATGCCCGCTGTGCGGTCAGCAAGATGTACGAGTATCCATATTTATTGGTGCTTACCAAGCCATTGCTCTTCAACCTTTTCACCCGCCATAGTGACAGTGTCGGTGGCAGGGTAGCCCCAACTCGTCTCGCCGTCCATGAAGCCAAATGGTTGGATTTCCGATCCTTGTTGGGTGTACCGTGCCCCTGACATTGCGGGTTCATATGTGCTGTCGCGCGTTCGATTCACTTTGTAGGCGGCGATCACCTCCCCGGAAGATGGATCGGCGGGGAGGAGGAACGGGTCACCGCCCTCGGATTGCTCCATCGTGCCGTAGACGCAGTCGTGCCGAAAAAGGAGCAGGTCATCCGACCCAGTATCTACCAGTACGTTGAAGTCCTTGCGCTGGCCTTCGATGGTGATCTTGGCCGTGAGAATGTAGCTTTCTGGAAAGCCAATACTGTGGAAGTTTAGCTCGTGCTACTGTACTGTTCAACACACCTAGTGGTCCGAGGGGCACGCCTCTGTTGGTCGATGTCGATGCCTTTGGAAACTGTGCAGCCCTTGCGGACCCCAGGGCCGCAGTTGACGACCTCCAAAGGCAGAACGATGGGCTCCTTGCGAGTGCGGTGCTTGCCAAAGTGCATGTTTCTGGGGTGACAAGAATGAGAATGTTAAGATGGTGGGGCAGTTGGGTTCATGCCTTCATTTTATGTCTGGTAGTTTGGTACATCCAGAACAGCTCGACACTTGCTGCAACGCTAGGGTGGCACCTTGTCCCCTCGGTCACCAAACCTACCCCTCACCCCTTGCCGCGTACAAGTCTTCGGTGTGCTCCTACAGTCGTGTATACTTGGGTTGTAGATTCCGGGTTAGAGATTGGCGACCTGCAACTCTAGGGGTGTCTCTGTAACAAGGGCCCCTGGCAACCCCAACCAGTCTGAGAGTTACGCGATCTCAGCCTGAAGCGTGCAGATAACGTTGGGTCAAGGTACTACCAGCCTTGTGTCATTTGCAAGGAAAGTAGACCATACCATGCATCGCAAAACATGCCCTGCAACGCTGGAGGGGTTATTTTCGCAGTTTATTTCAAACTTGAGACGTGAGCTTCGACGACGACACAGCAATGTGTCAATGTCGCGCCAAGCTGTGTACGTGAAACGAGGGGGAGGAGCCGAGGACTGGAGGTCGTTTCAGACACTCTCAAGCCCGAACCCAGTCGCAATCGACATCAACGAGCAAGGGCTAAATACCTACCTCGCTGGAACCCGTAGTGTAGCCATAGACGCATCAGGCACGCACAGCCCGGTGATGCCTGCGCCATAAAGTCAGTGATGGGTTACAAGCGGTGAGCGCCACAAGAGTCATTGGGTTATCCCATAGTGATTTGTCCCAATCCTCGTTCCTCGTTGGGCAGTAGTAGTGGTGTATATCAGTATCAGATGGCGATACCACCTCACCGCCAAGAGATGATTGATCGTCGTGCGGGCCCGACGCTGCCCACCGCGATCCGTCGTCATCTGCCACCACCGTGATACGCCCACGAGATAAGAGGCCGCTGCTGGCTGTTGGTACTGCTGTGGGGCATGTCCGCTGTGGGACTTACCACGTACACACACACAGCCACGCGGCGCAGGTTGCTAGCTGCTGCGTGCAGACTCACCCGCCAGAAGAGAGGGCACCAACATGTCAGTTCGCTCGGTGGCTGTATCCCGCCAACGGGCTGTGGTAATGATACATATCATCGAGCCAAGCTCGGCATGCTGCTACTAGCTGTAAAGCTCGGGTAGGATGCGGTGGTACAATACCTGTGGACAAGGTGGGCGGCGCGGACGTGCTTGCGGCGTCGGATATCGGGCTGGCCGTTGAGGGTGTGTCGCGACGTTCTTCTCCACAACTTCCTCCACTCTTCTGCTGTCCTCTCCACGACTCTATCCTATCCACTTCCGGCCCCTCCTCTTCTTCCCCTTTCCTTCTATCTCTCTCCTTCCGAAAGTCCCCTCCTCCCCACTACCAATCGTCGTAGTTGTCATCCTCGTAATCGTCAAACATGCCCTTGCCGCCCTCGCCCGACCCGCCGCCACCAGTCGTATCCCGCTTCCACGTTCCGATGGCCGGCAGTGTACCCGGGGGCGGCACTTCTTCCTTCTTTGCATCCTCGACTTTTGCCGCTGCTGTCCTGCGGCGGGCGGGTGTCGAGCCGTCCGCAGTCGACTTGCGCCGTGAACCCCCCGCCTTGGGCTCTTGGGGGTCCGGTACGCCTTCGACGAGTTCGCGGAGAAAGTCGAATTGATCGCTCTTGTCGATCATTGCTTTGCTGATCGTCAGCTCTGGAGCAGTGGTCCCGGTCGTGTGGTAAGAGAGCCCTGTTTTGCCCTGCTGCCGCGCCCCGCGTCGCCCCTTCCTCGCGGTCTTGTGGTTCGGCTCCGGGCTCGAAACGG
Source organism: Pascua sp. PH4015B (assembly GCA_025502685.1). NCBI lineage: Eukaryota > Fungi > Basidiomycota > Tremellomycetes > Trichosporonales > Trichosporonaceae > Pascua > Pascua sp. PH4015B. The sequence goes on along the minus strand of JAMFRD010000056.1, from coordinate 63,300 downwards.
TCCCCACCTATCCTACACACAAGAACCAACATCCCATCTCCCAACAACACTCACAGGTGATATGGCACCATCTTGCGCGACCCCCGCTCCCGCGTCTCCTTGGCCGTCTCGTCTATCAAGAGCTGTAGGAAGCACTCGAGAGACTTTGCTGCAGTGTGAGCTTAGCGACTACGACGAAAAGCTCACATATCATCACTGGCGTAGCAGATGCCAACTTGCCGACCTCTTCGTCCATCTGCATAATCTTCTTTATCCGCGCCTGGAAGGTTAGAGGGGACATCCATCACTCTCGCGGCATCGGTCAACTCACGACGGGGAACTGGGTCTGTCAGCAGGAACACGAAGCGAGTTGTGGCTCGGCAGGACAACTTACGCGCGACGTCTTGGATCGTTTGGTCAGCTTTGGCGGCATGGTGGTGTGGATGGATGTGTAAAACGAAGAGAGCAGGAAACAATAAACGCAGAGCAACAGAGTGGAGTCCGAGGTGGGTGGATGTCCTTTTGGTGGGTGGAAACATGCGGCACCAGCCTTGGTACCTTGGTCAATATTGATCACGTGGTTTCGTGCCTGGACACACAGCCACACTATCGCCCATTAGAAAATGGGGTCCTGGCGTTCAAATGAGCAGAAGTTGCACGGGGCATTACAAAAATTGCTTCCGCTTCTAAGGGGCTTGTCGGGACGCGTGAAGGGGACGCGCTGGGCACATGGGACGATTCTTGGGTGGATAAATTCAGGGCGGGCAAAGTATCGTCTTTCGGGGCGCAGCCTACCTACTGATTGTTGCGTTGCATTGCATCTCTTTGTTCTCTCTGCTCCCTTGTCCACCTCGATACATCGATACCCACCACAATGTCCGACAAGGCTGCTATCAAGGCCGCGAGGCGCGCGCGTTTCGAGGGCGTGTTCGACCAGATTGCCGACGAGCTCATCGCCTACCTCAAGGGTGAGGGCATGCCCGAGGAAGCCGTCGAGTGGTACAAGCGTGTACGTGGACGTGGATGTGAACGTGCCGGCGGTGTCTGGATGGTACTGGGGTCTGTCCCCGCTCACCAACAGCTCACGGCTCGCTGTCACCTGTGTTAATTTTGCTCTCACTGACACGCGCAGAACCTCTACCACAACGTCCCCGGCGGCAAGCTGAACCGCGGCCTGTCGGTCATTGACACGCTCGAGATCCTCAAGGGTTCGCCGCTCACCGACGACGAGTACTTCCGCGCCGCGCTTCTGGGATGGTGCATTGAGCTCGTGCGTGTGGCAAAATGACAGTGCACTGATGACGCAGCTCCAGGGCTTCTTCCTCGTCTCGGACGACCTCATGGACGCGTGAGTTGAGGCCTTTCTGTTGCAAGGACCAACTCACACTCAGCTCGATCACGCGCCGTGGCCAGCCCTGCTGGTACCGCATGGTAGGTTATCCAACAAGCTACACCCGAAGACACTGCTAACGCCCAGCCCGGCATTGGCAACATTGCGATCAACGACTCGTTCATGCTCGAGGCGGCCATCTACTACCTGCTCAAGAAGCACTTCCGCCAGCAGCCATACTATGTCGACCTGCTCGAGCTCTTCCTCGAGACGACGTTCCAGACTGAGCTCGGCCAGCTGATCGACCTCATCACTGCGCCCGAGGACCACGTCGACCTGAGCAAGTTCTCGCTCGAGAAGTGAGCTGGCCCTTCCCGTAGTTGTCAGCTAACTAACACCCGAGGCACCACCTGATTGTCGTGTACAAGACTGCCTTCTACTCGTTCTACCTGCCCGTCGCGCTCGCGATGCGCGTGCACGGCATCAAGGACGAGGCGGCGTACAAGGCAGCGCTCGACATTCTCATCCCAATGGGCGAGTACTTCCAGGTCCAGGACGACTACCTTGACGCGTACGCTCCCCCCGAGATTCTCGGCAAGATCGGCACCGACATTCTCGACAACAAGTGCTCGTGGAACGTCAACACGGCCCTCAAGTACGCCACCGCCGAGCAGCGCGCTGTCCTCGACGCAAACTATGGCAAGAAGGACGCCGAGGCCGAGGCCCGCGTCAAGGTCCTCTTCTCCCAGGAGCCCATTGCCATCCCCCGCCGCTTTGAGCAGTACGAAAAGGAGAGCTACGAAAAGCTCACCGGCCTCATTACCCAGATTGACGAGGCAAAGACCGGCCTCAAGCGCGACGTCTTCACCTCGTTCCTCGAAAAGGTCTACAAGCGCCAGAAGTAGAGCACGTAAACAACGTGCAGTATCTCGTATCGTACCCCATTTTGCATAGACCCATGCATGGATTAATTCTAGACGCAGGAGTTTTACCGGCCACCATCGGAATTTTTCCCAAGGGTAATCTGTCCTCGTCTCGTCGTCCCACCCATTTATCGCACCTCGTCTTTCTCGTCTGACTCGTCTAGCATATCTCATCTCGCTCGTCTTTCTCGTCTACCTCATCAGCACTCTCATTTCGGATGTGTCGTTGCGTGCATAAATGGGTGATGCATGAAAGCAGGCTGAACAGATAGCAGACAGAACGGATAGCAGGCTGAACAGCAAGCCCATGCCAATCGTATCGCTCCGAACGACCGGCCTCTTTCGTGTCTGTGGACATGAGGGCACAATCGCTTGCTGTCTGGCAGAGCATGTCCACCATGATCCTACTCTGGGTTGGGGCCTAGAGTCACAAGCATAAGGAGGACGTTGGACAGGGGAGAATCTCCCCAGATTCACACTATCGGCCCTACTCTCCCGTCCATCACGCCTCGTCTCACTCGTCTAGCGTACCTCATCTCACTCGTCTTTCTCGTCTACGGGATCAGCATTCTCGTTTTGCATGTGTCGTTGTGTGCGTAAACTTGGGTGTCGCATGAAAGCAGGCAGAATAAAACAAGGCTGAAGATTGCAGGCAGAACAGATAGCCCACGTCAATGGTAATCGCTCTGAACATTGGTAGCTTTCGTGTCCGTGGAGATGACGTTACAATGGCTGCTGTGCTGCTGCTGGCAGAGTATCTCCACTATGACCCAACTCTGGGTTGGTTATGACACCCATTGGGGGTGGTACAGCATGCAGTACATCAATCTACAAATACTACAAAATGTCCTATCCTACGCTATGCGCCTCCTCCAACTACGACGACTCAATTGCGCCAGACTGCACAATGTTCTCGCGGGGCAACGGCGTGGGCGACGTATCGCGCTCGCCGTCGTGGTGATCCTCGTGCCCAGCCTGTTGGCGGGGCTGCGGAGGCGTCGCGCGCGGTGTGGGAGGGAGGAAGTCGAGACCGGCAGGTGCCGTCTTTGCGCGCTTCTTGGTGGGCGTTTCGGGGTCGTCGCGCCGGCGCTTGGGTTTGCGCTTGGTCGGCGTGGGTGTGGGTGTTTGGGTAGATGGGGGCTCGTCAGTGTGCGTGTTTTGCTTAGTGGGTGTGGACGTTGTGGCTGCGGCGGCGGCCTTGTCCGGGGTGGGACCTGGTGTAGCGAGGCCGTTGACGACGGCCGTCTTCTTGCGGGGTGTCGATGCCTTGCGCTTGGGCGTGGCGGGGAGGGGCGGGGCAAAGGACGGGTCGGCGACGAGAGCTGCGAATTTCTGCACATCGCCACGGACCCAGACGTCGAATACACCCTCCCACTCCGCGGGCTTTGCGGGCGCCTCGTTGTTGACGAGGATGGTGCGGATGGGCGGTCCGGCGCCGTCGCGTACGCCGCTGGCGGGGCGGGTTGCGAGCGCCTTGGCCATTTCCTTGACGATGCGCTTAACGCCCGGAATGGCGAGAGAGGTGCCCGCGACGACGAGGAGGTCGACGCGGCCCTCGCGCTCGTCGCGCCGGCCCGTACCGCGCAAGTCACGCTCGACGGCCGCGCCGATCAGGTCGCCCTCGGGGTGTTCCTCGCCGTACAGGACGACACTGGCGCGGAGGGTACCCACGCGGCGCTGGCGCTCCGAGAGCGCAGAGCGGATCATGGATGACTCGTCGCACGTCGGACACGCCACAGGCCCGGGAGGTAATGGCAGGTGGTCGTCGATGGGCACCGACGCAGAGCACAGGTGACAGTACATGGCGTTCAGGAGCCCGTGGAGCGGGATACACCGCGGCGTCGGTGGGTGCGTGGGCGCGGCGTTCAGCGACGTCGTGCTCAGAGGCGTCCCACCCTCGGTGCTGTCTCCGCGCTCCATCTCGGACGACACTTCGGGCGTCTCCGTCCCCGACGGCGTCGCAGACGCAGACACTGAGGCAGAGTTGGACCCCGACGCCGTCGCAGACGCAGGCAACGAGGCACTCGACGCAGCTATCAATGCGTCCTTGAGGTTGACGCCGCCTCGCGCTTTGCCCTTGCCCTTCGCGCTCTTTCGTGGTGGTGGCACGCCAGTCCGCAGCCCCGCGCGCTCTTCCAGTCCGTCAATATTTTGCGTGTAGCATCGCAACAACCGTCCCTCCGCGTCCATCGTGGCCAGCATCGAGTGGAACGGTGTAGGTTCTGCCTGCGAGGCGCGGTGGCACAAGTCGGTGATCAGTTCGTGGTGTGAGGATAGGAGCGCCGGTGACTGTTGTTAGCAGGCATTTCATGCAGGCACAGAGGCGACAGCTCGGTCTCGCAAGGTCCGTGCCCTCTTTTGAGTGTTGTCATTCGTGTACGGCAACAATAGGCGTACGACCGTAACGTACGAGCAAAGTAGACAACACATGCGAAACGAACGGGGGTCTAAGACATGTGATGGGAACAAGGACTCACACTCAAGCTCTTGACGTGGAACAGGTCCTTGACTGCATGGCCCTTGGAGCCCGAGAACAATCCGCTCGCCGAGCGAAAGTCGGGAATCGCCGCTGCGGTCGACACGCCCGCGCCTGTGTGTCAGTGATCAGTGACTTCTCGCCGCCACAACAAATGGCCGTATGCGGGGCCGGTGCGCCAGCCACCTTTGCAACACGGCTCACACGGCGTCGTCTCACTGCTCGCCCTGCGTCGACTTCGCACTGCCAGCTGCCAAGTGGCTCCCAGACACTCCCCACTGGCCCCACTGGCCCCAGTGCCACTCACCGATCACGACGACGGGGCGCCGCGCCCCGCGCAACCGACGCACGACGGCCTCCATGGTGATGCCCTCAGCGGGCGGATCAGGTTCGACCACCGGCTTGGCCGACTTTGGAGGTAGCGAGAAGCGACATGGCGGGTGTGCCGGGTCGATATCGATGATGGTAATCATCGCCGCCGCGCCTGCTGGGGGTGGGCGGCCGTGGCCAACGGGGTTGGTGTCGTGGAGCGCGCGATGCAAGATGGGGAGCGTGGCAATGGAGATGCGAGTTGGATAGTGTGCTGGCGTACAACCGGCGATTCAAGATGCCTTGGTCGGGGTAGAAGAGTAGACGAAGATGGAGCAAGGATGATATGAATGAGGATAGGAAGATGAATGATGAGGGAGGGAGGGGAGATGGCAAAAGAAGAAACAAGATGGCTGGCTGGCTCGTGCGGCGTTGGCCATTTGCGACGGCGGTTCATGGCATGACACGGGTTGGGTGGGGGTTGGGTGTGATGGGTTTGACAACGGGAATGGCTACTGTACGTTGGGTGGAAACGTCAGGGCCCAGTCGGGGTCAGATGTCACTTTCAGGGTAAAAACCGTCAATTAGGTCGACGCTCCTGCTTTTCCAATGCCATCCCACGCCACGCACAATAACAATACTGTAGACTTTGGGTGAGAGAGCACCCAGCAACGATCACCATCACAGTAGTAGCGACATGAGAGCTGCCCCCGGTGAACATGAAGTCACGTTGTTAGCGTGTGCATGTGAACTCTGCGTTCATGCGGTCAACATTGGGCTGCAAGTTCACAGCAACATCAGAAACTGGCGCGCGGGCCTGTCCGTCTACCACCGCAAGTGCACGAGGATGGTCCAGAGTGAGGTTCTGTCTCGCCAGTGCCCCATTCGCCGTTCAAGTCGGCCCTAGCTATACCAGCCGTCCACAGCCGCGCCAGCATTGTCCTACCATCGACGTATTTCCAGTCCTGTACACCGTCGGCTTCAGCGTTCTCAATTGATGGATCGGGATGGTGAGGAGGCGGAAGTTGTATGAATGTCACTCTCCTATTTGTTAATGATTTTGGGCAAGGAAACATAGGATCGGCCGTGTCCCTAGTTAGAAGGTCATGGCTATCATTAATCAACTTTACGCCAGCCAGGGTAGCAGACTCGTAAAAACGGATATTAGGTAGTCCTACCATTGTGTGCCCGGACGCTTGTTCGAATCCACTACCCGGCTGCATTCATCCCACGAGTGCCCAACTCCAGTATGTCGCCAACAGTCTAAGTTGGGGTTTCTAAGACCAACACATCACAACATTGTCTTTTGGGTTGTTTCGGCAGAGGCTGAGAAGGGAGACGTTGGCCTGGGTGTAGTTACCCCCCGCATGGGACACTTCCCGTCAACGACAGGGTGCCATGGGAACAGGCCTGGTTGCTCGGTGGAGGTCTGACAAGTTCGAAGCGCCGGTGGCTAAGGGCTTTGGTGCTGCGGTTACACACGTCGCAACTGACGTGTCGCATCTTGTCGTTGCACACTTGTCAACATGTCGACGGTTCGCGAACGCAAGCCGCAGAAAGCACAAGGGGAGGGTGAGCGGACCCCAGAGGGTGTCTCGCAGGCCACCACCCAGCCGCAGGTACGTAGGGGGCTCCTCTTCCACTGTCCGGCGCCTGACATTTCCAGGCACAAGGAGGAAGGGACCCAATCGAGATTATCCGGACTGTTCTGTTCGCCCTCGCTGTCGGTGGGGCTCTCTGGATGGGCTATCGCGTGAGTTCTGCGCAGTCTTCAGCGAGCTGATGGCAGGCGATAGGTCTGTTTGGAGGGCAGAAGCAGCCATCAGGCGAGACGGAGCAGTTCCACCTCCCAGGCATGCGGTATGGACGGCTCAACCCCGAGGATATGCCAGTCGAGGTTGGCACGCACCTTGCGGCAGACGTCGAGAAGCGCGATGCGATCCGGGAGGCGTTTGCGTGGAGTTGGCACGCGTATGGTGAGTACCTTGGGCGCATTGGGCAATCGATGACATGGGCACCGCTGCAACGATCGTCCTGTTGTCCGGTAACCGACGGCACTGACGATCGCAGAAAAGTGCGCGTATGGCTCAGACGAGCTGAACCCACTCTCGTGCACGGGGAGCAACCTGACCTCTGTGGGTGGCGTGGGGTACACGATTGTGGACTCGCTCGACTCGCTCCTGATCATGGGTTTCAAGGACGAGTACCACCGCGCCGCGACGTGGTGCAAGGCCAACCTCGACTTTGACAAGGATGCCACCTTTCACACGTTTGAGACGACGATCCGCGTCCTGGGCGGTCTCCTCGCAGCGCACTACCTCTCGAGCACGAGCGACGACCCGGCCATCCAGGCCGATGCGCCATTCTACCTCGAGCGCGCTACCGACCTCGGCGACCGCCTCCTCGGCGCTTTCACTTCGCCCTCTGGTCTGCCCTACTCGATGATCAACCTGCACACGCGCGAGGGGATCCCGGACCGAGACAACAGGAACTTGGTCAGTCTCGCAGAGGCAACGACTCTCCAGCTCGAGTTCAAGTACCTCTCCCACCTCACCGGCGACAACATCTACTGGCGCAAGGCAGAGCGGGCCATGGAGGTGGTACGCAACCAGCCCTTATTTGCTGAAGGCATTGCGCCCATCTTCCTCGACCCCAACTCTGGCCTGTTTACGAAGTCTGAAATCCGCCTGGGATCTCGCGGCGACTCGTACTACGAGTACCTCTTGAAGCAGTACCTCCAGACCAACAGGCAGGAGCCAGTGTACCGCGACATGTACGACGAGGCCATGGCTGGGATCAAGAACCACCTTGTTAGGCGTACCAAGCGCAAGGGCCTCCTGTTTACCCAGGAGCTCATGCCCAGCCAGGACAACAAGTACGTTGTCCTTGTATCGCTGTGATGGCTGACCCGGACAGGTGGGGTTCGGTTCCCAAGCAGGACCACCTCGTGTGCTTCCTGGGCGGCTCGTTGATCCTCGGTGTGACCGAAGGCGGCAACAACAAGATTGACTGGACCAACCTCGACGAACGCGACCGGGACGACTTTTTAGTCGGCCGGGGCCTCATCGAGACCTGTGTCGACACGTACGATACCGAGACGGGTCTTGGGCCCGAGATTGTCGTATTCGTCTACCCGCACGAGGCAAATGCTGACCAGATGGACTGGTACATCAAGCCTGGCACCAACCTGATTGACGCACGCAACATTCTGCGCCCAGAGACGGTCGAGTCGCTCATGCTCGCGTACCGTCTCACGGGTGACGAACAGTACCGCGAGTGGGGGTGGAAGATCTTCCAGGCGTTCCAGAAGCACTGCCGCGTCCCGACTGGTGGCTATGCCAACATCAAGGATGTGCGCATTGTCCCACCCGAGCAGGATGACCGTATGGAGACCTTCTGGCTGAGCGAGACGCTTAGTATGTGGGCTACAGAGAACGAAACGCTGACATTCAGAGTACCTGTATCTCCTGTTTGACGACTCGGACCACATCCCGCTCGACAGTGAGTCTTGAGATTTTGCTTGGTGGTTGCATGCTGACTGTCAGAACACGTGTTCAACACCGAGGTGCGTTGCGTCCATTGGGTGGACAAGCGCACAGACTTTGCTGACGTCAGGCGCACATTCTACCCGTTTTCGAGCCCACACAGCTCACCCCATTCTCCACATCGTGATCGTCGCATTGTGGATCATGATCTACATGATAAACACCGCCATATCGGACAATCTTGCCAGTGTTTATACAGTTTCTACAAGTTATTGTGCCAATGTCATCATGATGCCGATTGCGACATGGCCTTGGGCAAAAGGGGGAAGAGCCAAGAGACTTGGCCCAGTAGTCAGGGTTAGCCGCCTTGAACCGTGAGGCGCATGAGGGGGGGGGGCATTGTGGCTGGGCTGCCTACCCCGTCCCCTGATCTGCAAACGCGGGACCAGTCTGTACAGCTCGACACCGACACCGCCGGCAAGGGAGCGCCTTTGTGCCTTGGTTGCTTGCTCCATTGCCCCGTGCAGTAGGCAGCAGCCAAACGTCACCCGCGACAACCACCCCACCAACCCCACCACATCGCGCTTTTTCCTGCGCTCTTGCTCTTCTTGCTCAACCACTCTTGTGCCGATCACTCTCGCTCTAGACTCGTTTGATCTCGAAAAAGAGAGCTCCACGCGCACCGTCGCACCCTCACCGCGAAGCGCCTCTTATCTATAGCGTGTCCCTTTCGCGATGACTGCTAAGCGTCTCCAGAGCAAGCTCTTTGGCAACGCGCAGGCCAACGGTACGTGCTCTGACAGGGGGCCATGGGGGGCAGTCACCCGGATGTCACCACCGTCCTCGGACGCTAACAGCACAGCGCCGTCACGCACGCCGGCGCAAGCACAGCCTTCGACCCCAGCCGGAGAATCTGGCTCTGGCACGGCGACGCCTGTGCCAAGCCAAGTGCCGCCGGCAGTGGCTGAAGACAGCGCGCTCAGGATTAACATTCCGTCTGCGCCGGGCCTTGCACCTGCGGCACGCGAGAGGTGAGTCTCTTCGTCTGTCGCTGTTCTGTTCTGACCCCAGCCTGCCCAAGTCGACGCGTCCGCCAAGTGCGCAGCCGCCGGCTGCTGCTGGCGAGGACAAGACACCGCCCGCAGACCCCAGCAAGCGGTCGCGTGAGTGACCGTCCATTGTCAAGGTACTAATTCCAGCGCACCCGGGAACCGGCAGTGACACGGACACGCCCCGCGAGCACAAGGTGAGTGGGCATCAAGGCGTGTTGGCTGACGTTAGTCACTGCGCGAGCGACTCAAGGCTTCGCTGGGGCCGCGCTTCAACTCTGTCGAAGAGTACCGCCTCGACCAGGCGGACCGGTACGAGGTGCACTGGAAGCGCTGGGGCCCGTACCTTGCCGAACGGCAGTGGGGCACTGTGCGCGAAGACTACAGCGGCAACGGCGATGCGTGGAACTCGTTCAACTTTGACCAGGCCAAGAGCCGCGCATACCGCTGGGGCGAGGACGGCATTGGCGGCATCTCGGACAACCACCAGCGGCTGTGTTTCTCGCTGGCCATGTGGAACGGCAAGGACGACATTCTCAAAGAGCGCGTCTTTGGCCTCGCGGGAGACCAGGGCAACCACGGCGAAGACGTAAAGGACCTGTACTACCACGTCGACTCGACGCCCACCCACTCGTACATGAAGTACCTGTACAAGTACCCCCAGTCGGCCTTTCCCTACAACCAGCTCCGCGAGGAGAACGCGCACCGCAGCCGCGAAGTCAGCGAGTACGAGCTCGTCGACACGGGTGTCTTTGACGACGGCAAGTACTGGGACGTGTTCATCGAGTACGCAAAGGACGAAGAGGACGCCAATGCAATCTCCATCCGCATCACGGCCTACAACCGTGGCCCCGAAGCTGCCGACCTGCATCTCCTCCCCCAGCTCTTCTTCCGCAACACCTGGAGCTGGCCCAAGGAGCTGCCCAAGAACATGCCCAATCTGCGACAGGAGGCAGAGGGTGTCATTGCCGTCGAGCACGACACGCTCGGCAGCACGCGCCTCTACTGCACGCCCAGTCCCGCTCCCGCGGCACCGACCAACGGTGGTGTCGTTCTTGTCGACGGTCCCAGCGTCGTCCCAGAGCTCTTGTTCACCGAAAACGACACCAACTTTGAGCGCCTGTACGGCGGCCAGAACCGCACGCCGTACACCAAGGATGCGTTCCACTCGTACTGCATCCCGTCGTTCCGTCCTCCCATGCCCCAGCCTGAGAAGCAGGAGCCCGAGAAGAAGGAGCCGGAGACAAAGGAGCCGGTGAAGGAGGTCGCCAAGGAGGATGGTGCTGCGGACGACAAGGAGAATGGCGAGGTGAGCGGCGAGGAGAGCGACAAGGAGAATGGCGAGGCTGAAGAGATCGACCGCTCGCCTACGCCCACGCCGGAGACCCAGTACTACCCCGCCGACAAGTTCGTCAACCCCAACAAGACGGGAACCAAGGCGGCTGCGCTCTATACCTTCAACGACGTCCCGGCTCGCGGTGGCTGCGTCGTGGTGCGCCTCAAGCTCACGCCCAGTGCGCCAAGCGAGGACCCCGCAATCCTCGACGAGGAGCTGTTTGACAACACTGTTGAAGACCGACTCGTCGACGCCGATGAGTTCTACGCCCGCCTGAGCCGTGGAGGCATCCCCGACGACCTGCGCAACGTCATGCGGCAGGCACTGGCGGGAATGATGTGGACCAAGCAGTACTACGGCTTCATCCAGAACGAATGGCTCAACGGTGACCCGGGACAGCCTCCGCCCCCGGCAGAGCGCAAGTGGGTCCGCAACAAGGACTGGAGACATCTCTACGCGTCGGACATTCTGTCCATGCCCGACTCGTTTGACTATCCATGGTTTGCCTGCTGGGACACTGCGTTCCACACCATTCCGCTCGCGCTGGTGGACCCATCGTTTGCCAAGAAACAGCTCGATCTCATGACTCGCGAGTGGTACATGAAGCCGGACGGTTCACTGCCAGCGTACGAATGGAACTTTGACGACGTCAACCCGCCCGTCCACGCATGGGCAACCTTCCGTGTGTTCAAGATTGAGCGCAAGATCTATGGACGCGAAGACCTCGACTTCCTCGAGCGTGTCTTCCAGAAACTCCTTCTCAACTTTACGTGGTGGGTGAACCGCAAGGACTCTGAAGGCAACAATGTCTTTGAAGGCGGTTTCCTTGGTCTCGACAATATCGGCCCATTCAACAGGTTAGTTTTGAGCAGCAAAGGCAATGCTGACCCGGCAGATCCGAGCCGGTCCCAGGAGGAGGCACGCTTCGTCAAGCCGACGGTACCGCGTGGATGGCATTCTACAGCTTGCAAATGTTGACGATTGCGCTCGAGCTGGCCAAGCACAACCCGACGTACGAGGATATTGCGTCCAAGTTCTTTGAGCACTTCCTCTACATTGCCGACGCCATGACGTACCCCGCCAGCAACGACCAGCACCTTTCGCTGTGGAACGAGGAACACAACTTTTACTTTGACGCCATTCAATGGGGATACGGCCATGCGCAGCACTTGCCAGTGTTCTCCATGGTCGGCCTCATTCCTCTCTTTGCCGTCACAGTGTTGGAGCCTCAGACCTTGAAGAAGTGGGTTTGCTGGACGAGTTACTTGGATTCTTAGCTGACATTTCTCAGGTTCCCAGGCTTTAAGAAACGGTGTGTTCCGCGTTTCTCCAGTCATGACCAACTCTAATGCCACAGTCTCGACTGGTTTGTCGCCAACAGGCCCGACATTACAAGCCGTAACATTGCCAACATCCGAGGTGCGTCATGTTAAATCGTACAGTCGCTAACGGCACAGAACGTGGTCGCGGTGACCGTCTCCTTTTGGCGCTGGCGTCCAAGGACCGTGTGATCAAGATTGTTGAAAGGATGTTTGACGAGACCCAGTTCCTGTCAGACTATGGTATCCGCAGTCTGTCAAAGTACCACCACGACCATCCGTTCTCCATGCACATGGACGGACAGCACTACGAGGTCGCATATTGGCCCGGAGACTCAAAGTCTGCCATGTTCGGAGGTGAGACTGGGTCTGACATAGTCGGCGCTAACGGAAGGCAACAGTAACTGGCGTGGTCCCGTGTGGGCTCCAGTCAACCACCTATGTAAGCATGGACGCTACACCGTCTACCTCATACACTGCTGACACTCTCCAGTGATTGAGAGTCTTCAGCGCTTCCACCAGTTCTTCGGCGACTCGCTGCAAGTGGAGATGCCCACCGGCAGTGGCTACTTTATGAACCTGGCCGAATGTGCCGAGGAGCTCCAGCACCGCCTCACCCACATCTTCAGCCGCGACGAGTCTGGCCGCCGTGCAGTCAACGGTGGCAACGCAATGTTCAACCGCGACCCGCACTTCCGCGACTACATCCACTTCTTTGAGGTAAGCTCCGCATCCTTTCAGCCCTCCTGACACCAGTTCTTCCACGGAAACGACGGCCGCGGCCTCGGCGCGTCGCACCAGACGGGCTGGACTGGATTGGTCGCCTGGTGGATCTACCAGACTGGCGAATACTGTCGTCTGCCAAAGACGCCCAAGAGTACGTCCTGACTGCTGTGTATGTCGATATCGCAACTGACGCACACCCAGCACCCCGCAGCATGGCGAGGCACTACTTTGACGACAATATCGTCACGCCAAGCGAGTACGGCGACGCCGACTCGTCTCTCTACTCTGCGTACACGGATCGGTCGGAATGGTGCGTTGTGTGGATCGAGGCACCCGTGGGCGCTGCTGACATGGCAGGGCCGAGCCCGAGCCGGAGGAGCTGTAAGCTGCTCTGTTCACTTATATCTGGCAAGTCGCCACAGACAAAGAGCATGCGATATAGAGATTTCCGTAGGTTTATGCAACGCCTACAATGTTTTGCGTCAGTGACCCAGGAGTTAGGATGTGGAGAGTAGAGGAACGTTCATGGCATTCGGCGAGCTCTGGTGGGGGCGCTCGTCCTGGGCATGGGATGAGAGTAGACGTCAATTGTTGCTAAGGGTGTGGTGTGTGACACTCAAGGTCAATCTCGAAGAAGTCACACCCATCGCATGTTCAGTTGGCGAAAAAGAGTGGTACTGGGCAACGTTTCAGTGGCGATGCACATAGCTGCGGTGGCCACTCTGGAAACAAACAAACGCCACCGTGCGTAGCCCACCAAGCGCAGTCGCCGTCGGTACGTCGGCCAAACGATAGATAAGGGTCAGAGCAGGCTGGAAGTTGTTGTTGCCAACTGTACTTGCACTCGGCACAGTCCCCCAACCCAACAACTAGCGACTCATTTTTGCCATGTTCCGTCGTAGTAAGCGCAAGACCCAGGTAGATGCCGCGTCCGATGTCAAGCCCGATGTCAAGCCTGACATCAAGCCCGACACCAAGCCTGACACCAGTCCACCCCCGTACGCCACCGACGCTGGCCCACGGCGCGCCGACGCACCCCCGGAACCGCTCACGATGCACGCCTCGTTCAGCACACCGGGCGACGTGCTGCTTGCGTGCCGGGACGGCGCTGTGTGGACGGGGTTCAATGTGCGCTCGGCAATCCTCGTCTTATCTCTGTACGTCCCCACCCCTTCAACTTTTGCACCATCTCCTCTGACGCTACAGGGCCTACTTTTCGGCACTGCGACCCCTCCCACCTGTTCTGATTCTCGACACTACGCCGTCCGACATGCTCCTCCTCCTGCGCTTCCTGTACGCCGGGGAGACGCGGTTCCGTCACACACCCCTGCGCCCCAGCCAGGCCAAGCTCGCACACCTCCATCGCCTGTTGGCACGTTTCGAGGCGCGGGGAGACCAGTATACCCTCCTCACGATGGCCGCGGCGCGCGTCGCGCCCGACCTTGTTTCCGCCCTCGGACCCACACCGGACACAGAGGCCGTGTGGACCCTCCTACGCCTGGCGAATACGCTCAAGAGTGTGGACATATGGCTGGCTGCACAGACCGCGCCGAGATGTCCCGGGTGGGACGTAATTCACGACCCATGGAGCCTCAGCGTCGAGGATATGGGGGCGGATGTGGACCTCCTCCGGGCCGGGTTTGCGCTCGCTCGCGTCAAAGCGACCGCGACGAGGGGGTTGTATGGCGACTGGCATCCGGATTTTGGGATGGGGGTTAATGGCGGGTCGGGATGGTTTTATGTCTGGCAGTGTGAGATGCCTGATCTGTAGGTCATGCGAGTGCCCACCCTGCCACCTGGGAACGGCAAAGGGCGTTAGGGGAAGGGTTACATGTCGCGATCCTGGTGAGTAGACTTGCCAGTTCCATCTGCAGTGCCATCACGAAGCCTTTCGGACTATCCCTACTCCCCAAGGGGTCGGGAAGACGCCCCAGAGAGCCGCTCGGCGAACCGCCGACATTGAACATGCCAACATCTTCCGCAGTGCGTGTCCAGCGTAAGATCCAACTTCCGCCCGCACCGCAATCACCAACAGTCGTGCTATCACATACAAGCCCGACGCCGACATGACCTCGGCCATCCATGGCCGAGGTGTTGCTCCCGCGGACGATACCTGGCATCAGTTATTCTGGGTATATCGACCCACTTTAGCGTTTTGGGTTGAGCTGCAACTGACTTTGTGATAAACCTTGGTCTTCAGGAGGGTTGGAGCCGGACCGATGTCCGAGATGGACGCGCTGCTCGGCGTCATGATCGCCGATGTCAGAGATGCAGGCACTCCCTCGGCTTCGGTGTGATGATCGCCGAGGTTCGCGGCGGTCTCCACCACACCATCTAGTGTCAGGCGTATGCCCAACCTTTACGCATTCCTTTTAACGGGTGCTGCAGATTCGGCAGCACTTCCGACGAGTAAGGTTAGCACCATGGTCGGCGTGACAATAATGGTCCGGTATCATGCGCAGTGTCCTGTGGAGCTCGCTCGGGTTCCAAACCGATATAAATACGCATGTCTTCTACTCGACTACCTAATATTCTAACAGTGCGAATCATGTCTTGCATCGGGAATGGTAGCCGCGACCGCAACGGCAACGGCAACGGTAACGGTAACGACAACAGCAACGGTAACGACAACGGCAACGGTAACGACAACGGGAACGGCACCAACAGGCCCCGCATCGAGGTTCTCATCGTGGGAGCGGGGCTATGTGGTCTCGCTGCGGCGTGCGGCTTGCGCGAGTTTGCCAATGTCACTGTGAGTTTTGCGGCCGATGCGAGCTGTGTCCTGGTCCCGTTGTTGAGTTTAGTCACGGCCCGGGTCTACACATTTCATCAGCTTGTCAAGCCAAGGCAAGACTGACGGCAGATTCTCGAGAGCACACCCGAGCTAGGAGAGGTCGGAGCCGCGGTCAACCTCACGCCCAACGCACACCGGATCCTCAAGGCGTACGGATGCGATCTGGTGCGCAACGGAGCTGTCGAATGTTTCAACTACAAAGAATGTGAGTGCGACCTGCAGCGACGGCCAGCTCAGTCGCGTCACGGCACGGATAAACTGACACCGTTCCAGGGTGGACAGAGGGCGATTCCGTCAAGAAGGAATGGACGTTTGACCCCCTCGCGTATGGGTGCGAGTGGGTCTTGTGCCACCGTGCAGACCTCCAGGCCGAATTGTACAACCTGGCCACGCGGGAGGGAGGGCCTGGGGAGCCGTGCCGCGTGCTCTTCAACCAGCGCGTCGCTGCCTGTGTAAGTCGCATGACTATATCGTGGGAGCACATCACTAGAAGAAATGTCGCTAGAAGAAACGCGGCTAGAAGAACGTCGCCAGGGCCATCACCTGCGGGCCATTGACTGCACAGGACCCCGAAACAGCAACCGTCACAACAACGACGGGCGACCAGTACTCAGCCGCCGTCCTCATCGGCGCCGACGGGATCAAGTCGGTGATCCGCGCCGCCGTCGCCGGCGAGGCGTCCACCTCGTCCCCGTCAGGCCACTCGGCATACCGCGGTCTCCTGCGGGCGCAAGCCATTGCGGCCGACCCAGAGCTTGCCGCCCTAGGCCTGCTGGATCACCAGTTCACGCCCGTGCACGGCCCCGACCGGCGGATCATCACGTACCCCACACGCAACGGCGAGGTGCTCAATCTCGCTGCCATCCTACGTGAGTCTTGGCCACAGCGTACTGGTACAGGACAGTATTTCAGAAAAATAGAACGAAAACAGAGCACAGCTGACACAACCCAAGCCGACTCGGAACTGCACGAGCTCAGCGAGGACAGGTGGAGCGCGCCCGGAGACCCCCGGAAGCTCGTCCAGTCATACTCGACCTTTCCGGAGAAATGGACACAGCTACTCAGGTGAGAAAAAACCAGCAAAATAATAGTATTGCCAAACCCCTCCAACAGCTCACGCCACTAGCAAGACGGAGAAATGCGGGCTATGGCAGCTGCGCGACCAGGACGCGCTCGAGCACTGGGTTGCGGGCCGGACTATCATCGTCGGCGACGCCGCGCACTCTAGTGAGTCCTAATCCCCACGAGGGACTTGGATTGTGTCAAGGGTCTAGGTTGTCGTAGCTGATCGATTCTTTAGTGCTTCCACACTCGGGCCAAGGCGCCTCCATGGCAATCGAAGACGGCGAGGCCATTGCCGCCTTCCTTCACAACGTGCCGCGCGATTCCAAGAGCGTCCACGCCGCCCTCGGGCGGGTATTCAACGTGCGGTACAAGCGCGCGACGTATGTGCAGGAGCTGGGCCGCAGGAATGCCCAAGCGCTGCACCACAAGGCCGAGACGGGGGACACACTCGAGCCACAAGGTGTGTCGACGCCCGACGACGCGTTCGATCCGATGCAGTACCTCATGTGGGTCTGGGATTATCATGGGGCTGAGAGGTGGGAGCGTGAGCGGCCGGAATGGGTGCGTGCCGCCGATGTTAAATGCGAGAGGTAATGTGAAGGTAATGCTACTCCTGGTACAGTCGATAGTCTGGCGATAGCGAGGTATGAATCAGTCTCAGTAAGCCTCGCAGGAAATCACCGATTACATGGTCATGGGAAGTTTGGTAGCCCTGTAGGGGGTTTCACGCGCACTGTCGTTTGCAACTAATGGTCAGTAAACGAGTATGAGCACGGTGTGTGCAGCGGACGGAATGCCGCACCACGATCAGCACCTGTGTGTGAGTGTGGCCCACTTCACCAAGTGGATTCGCCGCAGCCCGTCACTTAGCTCCTCGAGTTTGCTGCTTCCAACCAGCAGTGGTAGGGCTGATGTTACCGTGTCAGACTCCATCGAGGACAGCATCCCTACCGCTTGGGCACCCTACACGCTGACGGGCAATCCGGATCATGCGAGGGGCAGTGGGCAAGGACCAGGTGCATGCTCACGCCCATGTGGGCTAGTGCCACTACCCTGTCCACCGAGATATACGCGACAACATCCAGGCTACATCCCTCGGTGCGTCGGCCCGGGGTCCGGCGTGGCGTGCGGCGCGGTGCCCGGAGTGAAGTCATGCCGCTGCGACCACAACCTGCCAGACCAACCTATATAACAGGGCTGCACCCATGTACGACGTGGAGCTCTCTCAGTCTAAGCCTCAGCCCCGTTGACCGCACTGTTCTCAACACGGAGTTCACAGAGCTTAATCGCCAGCAAACAGCAACAAACGACAAGAACAATGGCACTCCCCCCTCCCTCGCGTCTCGGCCGGTACCGCCTCCTGTCGCCCAACTGCGGGCTGCGCGTCTCGCCGCTGCAGTTTGGGGCCATGAGCCTGGGCAACGTCGCGGCTGCGCTCGGGGCGATTACAAAGGAGCAGGGCTTTGCCCTGCTCGACAAGTACTATAAGCTGGGCGGAAACTATATCGACACGGCGAATACGTACCACAAGGGTACGTACAGGCGTGTGGCAGGAAGGAAATGGGGGAGAGGAGGGGTGCTAACGAGCGACACAGGCCAGTCGGAAGAGTGGATTGGCGAGTGGATGCAGAAGCGCGGGAACCGCGACGAGCTCGTGCTGGCGACAAAGTACACGAGCAACCCGTTCAACGGCAAGGTGGGTACCGTCGTGGGCGTTGGGTCCGGGGGAAGGTGGGGGTGAGGAAGAGTTGTTTCCATGCCGACCGGGGTTGGCGGTCAGGGAGTGGTTATTGAACATTGGGAGTGTGTTTGCAGTGTTGTGTGCTTTTGCCCTGCTTGCGGGTCAGAACATGCTCATCGCCAACCTTTGACGATACCTAATGGTTTAACCACATCCCTGGCTTCGTCCTCGCGGCGTCTAGCCCACACCGGAGCCTGTTTGACACATGACCCCAAACTAACGCCCAGACCGACGAGCACCCGATCCAGGTCAACCTCGCTGGCAACTCGTACAAGTCGATGTATGTGAGCTTTGAGCACTCGCTCAAGCGCCTGCAGACGACCTATGTGGACATTTTCTGTGAGCAGCGTGCAGGGTGCGATGGCGGGACTGACATGCAGATGTGCACTGGTGGGACTGGACGACGCCGATTGCCGAGATGATGCAGGGCCTCAACAACCTCGTCAAGCAGGGCAAGGGTGAGTGTGGTGTGGCCTCGGGCTCGAGCTGGAACGGTCCTGCGCGATCGAGCAGACGGGGATTTGGGGGAGCTGGGAGCTGGAAACCGACTGACGCCAAGTCCTCTACCTGGGCATCTCCGACACACCCGCGTGGGTCGTCTCCAAGGCCAACGAGTACGCGCGCGCACACGGCCTGGCCCAATTTGTGATTTACCAGGGGCGGTGGTCCGCAGCGGCGCGCGACATTGAGCGCGACGTGCTCCCGATGGCCGCGAGCGACGGTATGGCAATTGCGGCATGGGGCGCGATGGGCCAGGGCAAGTTCCAGCGCAAGGCGGACCGCGGCAAGAGCTCCGAGGGCCGCAGTGCTAGCTCTTTGTCGGCAAAGGACGAGGCGGCGTCGGATGCGCTGGAAAAAGTCGCCGACGAGCTGGGCGTGCAAAACTTGACGTCGGTCGCGCTCGCGTACGTCATGGCAAAGTATCCCTGGGTGTATCCCATCGTCGGCGGGCGCAAGGTCGAGCACCTCGAGGCGAATATCGGCGCGCTCGACATTTCGCTCTCGCGCGAGCAGGTCCTCGCTATCGATGCTGCTATTCCCTTCGACTACGGAGGGCCCATGGTCGAGGTGAGTAACACGTGTGACAGTGGGCAATATTGACCCGGCAGTTCGGCCTCGACCCCCGCACCTGGGGATACCAGCAGCACTTCCAGATTGCCGCTGCCGGCCTCGTCGACTACGTGCCCTACGCGCAGCCCATCGACATGACAAAGGTGCGCGAGAGCGACGCGGCCGCAAAGGAGGCAAACCCCGTAAAGGGTCTCGGCATGTAGGTGTAGTTAGCTCGAAGATATCTACTAGAAAGCGGCTCCAGCTGTGCTTGATAACTATGCAACTCGTTCAACTTGCCAGTCAAAGACCTGTGAAATGGAACAGTGGGAAGGGATGCAGAAGTGCCAAGAACCTCGACCCATCTCCAGTCGCAACCTAACCCCAGTCGCAACCTGGGATGCGCCAAGCACGCCGCCCGCCGTCTACTCTATACGTGATACTACTCTACGCCTTCATGCCCGCGGTCGCCACCTCGCCCTCCCCCGCCATGCGCCGGATGAGCACCGCCGCGGCCCGCCGCAGCGAGTCGGTCTCCTCCCGCGTGGCCGAGCCGCAGCCGGCCCAGCGTACCTTTGCGTTTTCGTCCACCAGGAAGACGTAGCCCAGGAGCTTGTTCTCGAGACCCATCGGGCCCGTGATCTGTACTCGTTAGCCCCATGCACGCAACACCATACAGGCTATTCTCCCACTCACATCCAATTCAGACCATTCGCCCGTCGCGATCATGTAGGTGCCCCAGCGCTCCTCGGGGATGGTGCGCTTCAGGCTCGAGACGAAGAAGGAGAGCAGCATCGACTTGAGTGGGTTCTCCTGGTGGTTGATCTGGGGTGTGAGCTGTGTCGGGTGGTATCTGGCGGCTGCCTTCTTGTCTTCTACACGTTTGTGCGATAATGGAACCGTCGTTTCCCATCTCCGCCCTTGGCACAGCCTCTCTGGTGCATTCTTCCTCTCTCGGCGTTCCTTACAGGGTTCCAGACGGCCGCTGGGCCCGACGCAGGCTGGAGCTACGTTTTCTGTCGCGACAACAAGGACATGTCGGTACACCACACGTCTTCTCCCCGATGGTCCACACCGCCTTCGTCTCACTCGACGAGACATGGCACTAGGTCTTCTGTGTTGCCAAGGCGAGTCCATCACCGAACCGAGCATTCTCTCTAGCCACACTTCATTCCCTTCCCGCTAGACAGTGGCTCCTGGCCGTGCCACCACAGACACGGGCCTTGCCTCTCAATATTCGCACTCGAAACCCCCTCCTCATTCCTCTCCGTGCCAGTTGACACTGGAACTGTCTCTGCCACAACGAGACCGCAACTACCAATAACCCCCACCACCCAAGTCATCTCTCGCACTCCAGCCCTTGCTCCTCTTCCCATCTTCAACCAAACCAGATAAGCCTCCCGCAACTGCGTACGCACCTGGACATAACTAAAGTGCGGCTGGCCCTCCCAGTCCTCCAGCACTGGCTCGACAAAGCTCTGGACGTGTTCCTGCCGCCGTCAGCTCAAATCCTGCGTCCCACAGAGACGCACCTCTGAAATGCGCGTGTTGAGAATTGTCACGAGGCTGACCTTGCCCTTGAACAGGTCGGTCGTGTGCACCGTTTGTCCCGTGAGCGCCTTGCCTGTAATGTCTGGAAAGTAGAGTGCGCGCTGGTGGAGAGTCAGCACGCACACCAATGTAAGTAACTAGCGACGACGCACATCTTCACGGATGAGGACATTTGGGGCGACCCACAACTTGCCCCCGTTGGCCTTGCGCGCAAGGTTGTAGTCGTGAAAGTAGCCCTGGGATGCCTGTTTGAACCTACGCGAGCGAGCGTCAGCGAGCGGTCCCCCTAGTATACACTCCCTTCCAGCGCAACTTGGCTGTTCGACTGGGCTTGGGATTACTCACAAAGCACGACGCTTGGCCAAATGCCGCTCGCGATCGAGCATATCCGCCCGTTTCTCCTCCCACGTCTTTTCGCTGCTCGACGGCACAGTACCCACGCCCAACGGCCGGGACAGCGGCGGGACAGCGTAGGGATCCACGTCCTTGTCGTCCTTGTCCTTGCGGCTCTTCGGGACCTTGCCCTTAACCTTGCTGCTCCCTCCCTCGGTCGCCTCCGTGGCCGGCGCCTTGGCTGGCGCCTTGCCTACATCGGCCGATTTGGACGACGACGCCTCGGACGCCCACCGCACAGATGCGACGGGGCGTGTAAGTGGGACGCGTGGGGCGGCACGCACGAGCGTGCGGAACGGGAGGCGTGCGGACATGGTGTGGTCGTTGGATCAGAACTGGCAGGCAGGCCAACTCAACAACATGGACCGTCCACTCTGACCTGACCTGACTTTTCTCGGCGCGTCACCGCAGGCAATTACAAGTTTTGTTAATCGTTCCAAGACCCATTTCAAAATGCCACATGACATTAACATCAGGTTCAAATGAGCATCCTCCCACTAGAATCCACGTCATTTTACACACCCTATCAACCCTTCTTTGACCTGTTCCTCCGACTTTCTGTCCGCCGTCTGCAACCTCAGGAACTCATCTACTCGAGACGGACGTGACACCAACAAGTTATCCACACACGATGCCGGCAAACTCGCTCCGCACGACATTCAGCAGGCTCCCCGTGAGCAAGGCGCTCGCACACTTGCGTACCGGCGAGGGCAGCGCGCCGCTCTCGCCTGCCGTCAAGGGGCTGGCGTTTTCGTTTGTGGCCAAGAACTCGGAGCCGGGACCACGGTGAGTCGCGGAGCGGCGGCGGCGGCTGGGTGGGGCTTGGGGGGAGGGATCCTTGGGAAAGAGGAGGGAGAAGGCGGTCTGGAGTGCGGTGGTGATGGTGGTTGTAGTGGCAGTGGTGGTCATGCAGGACGAAGGAGCTTGGCTTGAGTGGGAACGGGTCTGGGCGTCTTGCTCGTATCGCCTTACGACCTGCTGCCGAGTGCCCAACTATACTGCGCCGGCACCCCATACTGTCTTGGTGTTTACGTCTTGTGCCTGGTGTTCCCCGGGTTTAATGTCGAGCAGGGTAGTGGGATCGAGTCAGGAGCAAAGGCGGCAGCATGAGGTTAGCCCGGCGGCCGGACTGGATCTCTGCTTGGTTGTATTGTCGTCCTTTCGACTGTCAAGTGTCTCGATCTTGACCGGGGCGGGTTTGGTGGATATTCCAACATCTCCATCTGCATCTTGCGTGGCTGCTTGGCAGCTCGCGGTGTGGACAGAGCACCTCTGCCTATCCGGCCATGGTTCACACCTCAATGCCTCCTCCCCATCCTCACTCACTTCCCCCTCACTCTCCCCCCGGCTGCCCGCCCCAGCACGCCCCTGGACATAATGACGACCCAACTAACCCCCCAGCGAATTCCTCCACTCCATCGCACCCCGGATAGCCTACGCCAACCCCTCGCTCCCGATCGCCGTCACGCGCATCCCGGACCCGCGGTCAAAGTCCAAGGACCCCAAGTCGCCAGATGCCGGCGCGCACTGGGAGGGTGGCGTGCAGCCTGGTCCCAGCATGGTGGTCGAGTTTCGTGAGTGCTGTGCAAGGTTTGAAGAGTGTGTGTTGCTGACTGTATCTTTTCCTTTGGTTGCGGCACTCGCCTTCGTTGTTTGTTCGTCTTGATCGTTCACTGCTTCGACTGCGCCGTTGTCCTCCTTGGTTCATTGCCTTTTGCTTTTCGTCTCGCCTCTCTCCTTTCACGTTCCTCTTACAGACGCACGCCCCGCGCAGACCATCCCGCTGCGCCACCTCTCGGCCGAGCAGATCTGGAAGCAGCTCGTCGCCGTCGCGGGCGAGGACACGGCGCGCACGCTCGAGGCACCACAAGAGACCCAGCCGTCATCATGAGCGCGGCTTTAGGTCTGCCGCTAGGTCTGCCGCTAGAACACCACCCACACCCACACCCACACCCACACCCACACTCTATACACACCTTACGCCCCGCCGGCGTCGCCACCACTCGATGATGTGTGCTGCATGCATGCTGTGATATGAACAAAGGCTGATGAGGGGGTACTGGATGGTGGTATTCGGCGTAATGTTCTCGTGACTCCTCTCTGTCTCTCTTCTTCTGGTGTCTCTTGTCTACCGCCACATTCGCCCCCGAGCGACCAGCAACGGGGACTAGGCGTTCTTGCTGAGGAAATTGTCCATTGTCAGCTCGGCGTACTCGTCTTCCGGAGGCAGATCCTCGAGTCTGGCTGTTAGCAGTGTTTCCTTTTTTTGGTCGCGATCCCCAACTCACCCTTCGAGGACCTTTGCCATCGAGCCGCCCGGCAGGCCGGCGCCCTGCTTTGGCTTTGGTTTTGCGTCGCCGTCGGCCGAGACCTTGAACAGGTCGAGGACTTCGCCCGTGTTCATCGACCCGAGGCCGGCGTTTTGCTGCGTCACGACCGACGACGCAATGTTGAGCTTGAACCGTTGCAGGCTGCGTGTTAGTGCCAGCTGTTGTTCTCCCGACCCACCCCATAATCTTCTCCTCGAGCGTGCCGCGCGTGATGAGGCGGTAGACGTTGACGACGCGCTTCTGGCCCAGACGGTGCGCGCGGTCCATGGCCTGCAGGTCCTTCATGGGGTTCCAGTCGTGGTCGACGAAAATGACAGTGTCCGCACCAGTGAGGTTGAGGCCGAGACCACCGACCGACGTGGTGAGGAGCAAGACGTCGATCTTCGGGTCGGCATTGAACGTCTCGACAATCGCGTGGCGGCGGCGCGGGTCCGTCTGTCCGTCCATGCGCATGTACGTGAGCGACGGCATGTGCGACTTGAACAGGTCCGTCTCGATCAGGTCGAGCATGGGCCGCAGCTGGCAAAAGATGAGCACGCGGTGCGAGCCTGTAAACTGGCCCGTCGTGTCGTTCTTGTCCACGGGTTGCGCCTGGCCAAGGCCGCAGTCGGTAAGCAGCTGCTTGAGCGCCTCGAGCTTGGGCGCGTTGGAAATGTCGTGCAAGGAAGGCACCTTGCCGAGCTTGTGTTGGACGGTGGCGAGCGCCGTCGAGTCGTTGCGCAGGACGAGGGCAGGGTGGTTGCACAGCTTGCGCAGGTACTGCAGGCTCTGGAAGACGTGTTGCTGGCCGGAAGCGTTGCCGTCGCCAGCCACCATCTCGCCGGCCTCTTCGGCAGCACGCGAGCGCGAAAACTCGTCGTACAATGCCTTTTGCACGTCGGACAGCTCGCAATAGTAGTCCTGGATAATCTTGGGCGGGAGGTCCTTGAGCACGTCTTCCTTGAGGCGGCGGAGCAGGAATGGCAGCACCTGCTTGTGCAGTGCTTCCAGCGCTGCGGCGGCAGCCTCGCGCTCTTTCGGTGTCGCCTTGCCGTCGCGGTCCGCAAGGATCGGCTTGGAGAAGCGGTCGTTGAACACGCGTTCCGAGCCCAGAAACCCGGGCATGAGAAAGTCGAATAGCGACCACAGCTCGAGGACATTGTTCTGGATCGGTGTACCCGAGAGCAGCAGGCGGTGCTGGCTCTTGACCTGCTTGACGGCTTGCGAGAGCTTTGTCTTTGCATTCTTGATCACGTGGCCCTCGTCGAGCACGCAGTAAAGCCAGTTGACGCGACCGAGTTCGGCAATGTCGTTGCGCAACGACTCGTACGACGTAATGACAATGTCGTAGCGGCCAAGCGACGGGCGCAGGGCCGCACGTTGTTGCGCATTGCCAACGTACTGGATAGGGCGGAGGTCGTCGGTAAACTTGAGAACCTCGTGGTACCAATGGCCTGTGAGCGTCGGCGGGCACACAATGAGCGACGGCAGGTGCGCAGAGTCGATACTGCGCGTTGCCTGGTAGCGTGCCGCGCGTTCGTGGTGCTTTGCCCCAATGATGCAGATTGTCTGCAGTGACTTGCCGAGACCCATATCGTCGCACAGAATCCCGTGCAGTTGATACTTTGCAAGGAAGGCAAGCCAGCTCACACCGTCCTTTTGATACTGTCGCAGGTCGGCCTTGATCTTGATGGGCAGCTCGTACTGCTCGGCACGAGAACCGTCCAGCAGCTGCGCCAGAAAACGGCGCTCCTCGTCACGCTTGGCCAAGAGCTCGGGCGAGAAACCAGGCGGATCAGGGATGCCGGCTTCGAGGGGAACCATCTTGACCAGGGACGCAAACGTCGATGTCGCGAGCAGACGCACACTCTCGTCCGAGTCACTCATGCGGCCGAGTACCGGCACGATGAGGAAGAGGACGTACGGCAGCGCCTTGATGTCGAGATCCTTGATAATGTGGTGGATCGTCTCGACAGCACCCTGGCGTGACGGCACGTGCCGCGCGTCGCCGACAAGAGGCACCACTTCGTCGACCACACGCCGCATCGCGTCCTCGGTCGCCACAGCGCATAGCGCAGCGAGAGCGCGCGCTGCCACGTTGCGGACCACGTTGAATGATGACTGCAGCGCAACGACAAGCGGCGGAAAGAGTAAGTCGAGAACTCTTCCGTGCAGCGCCGGGTCGAGTTGAGGCGCAATCATGCGCAGAGATGTCAAGCTGTCGACGAGCTCTTGGCCACGACCAGCCTCGAGCGTCGCATCCAGCGTCTGCGCATCCTGGTTTGCCAATGTGGCGGCCGCAGAAATCCCATCCCAGAAGCGGGGGACACTGTTCAGGAGAGTAGATCCAAAGCGGCGCGCCACCGCGCCTAGTGCCGCCAGGGCACCACGGCGGGTAATGCGAGCGGCTATCTGCTCCTCGGTCTCGTCGTTGACCGGCACACCCTTTCTGGTCACGGGCACCGGCGCCTCCTTGAGCGAGAGGATCGAGTCGGTCGCCGTCGAGAACACGGGCGTGGTGCTGACGTCCGAGTTGAGAAACGTGAACAGGTTTTTGAGCACCTTGTCGGTCGGGTTGACGGCCGCGGCAAAGTTGGGCGAGCAGCAGTATTCCAAAAACGCTGCAACCGACTCGGCAGCACGCGTCTGGAGCAATTCCGACTCTTGCTTTTTCACAGCGTCCATGACCGCCTTGACGACGGGCCCCAGCTTTGGAGGCATGGTGCCAAGGGCAATGAGCGCGCCGGCGACACCTGCAGCAACCTGCACGTCGAGCCGCTCCTTCATGGCACTAAAGTAGCCAATCGATGCCAATACCTTGCGCTGGCGGTCGCGCAGGTTTGCCAACGCCGCCTTTGCCCCCGCACCCTTGAGGAGGCCCGTGAGCGCCTCAAACGTCGGGCCAACGGCGCGGCGCGCCGTGTCGAGCGTAAACGCGTCGGACCCACCCAACGGGTCGACGCGCGATGGGAGGTCGGGAATAGTGGCCTTTTTCACCTTGCCCTCGACAGTAAACGCGTTGAAGAGTGCCTGGACCTCGCTGTGGATACGCGTGAGCATGGTCGACATTTCCGCATACGTCGCCCGCGGTGCAAGGAGGGGGATGAGGATCTGGCCAAACTCGGTGGCAGCACCTGGCGCCGCAAGTGCCCACTCGTGCACGATCGTGGCAGCGATAAACGCTTGGTGCGCGCACGTCGACGCCAGGTACTGGCGCATGAGACCTGTGTCGTTGAATGTGTGTGGGTATTTGGGCAAGAGGGCGAGGGCCTTGGCAGCTGCGATGCGCGTCTCGAGCACCATGTCGCGGGAGATGAGACCCATGTCGCCAGCAAACATGGCCTTGTCGACGTCGTGTCCTCTTGGGCGACGGCCGACAAACAGCGACGGGTCGAGCGGCGAACCAACCGGGGTCATGACAATGGCATACCAGTCGTCGATGCTGGGCCCGACTGTCTCGTCCGGACGCGTCTCGGCGAGAGCAGCAGCGAGTGCGCTGGCGGAGACGTTGCGGATCTCGGCTCGGTCTTCAAGCACAAGGTTTTGGAAAAGGAGCGACAGAACATCCTCGCGTACCCAGTCACGCGGCAGAGCGGGTACTGTGACCAGGACGAGCAGTGCCTTGACGACAGCAAGGCGGACGCTCGTGATCGGGTGGCGGATAAAGGCATAAATGCTCGAAATGAGTGCATGGCTGTCCTGGCTCGCGGCCATGAGCGCAATGACCTCGTCGTGCATGAGGAGCGCACCCAGGAGGTCCATGACGGCTCCTGTACTGCTACCGAGTTCGTCAGTGCCCTCTCCGAGGCATGCCCAGAGGGTATCGACGATCGAGGCAAGCTCGGGAAGTGCGGTGAGGGTGGCAGTGATGGGAAGCAGTGCCGAGGCGGCGACGGTGCGGACGTCATCGTCTGCGTCGCGCAGTGCCAAGAGGGCGCAGGCGACAACGTCGTGCACAATGATCTCGGGGTCGCGCACAGCGACCTCATACTTGAGGCCTAGGAGGCCAGCGTGCCGCAGCTCCCAGGAAAACTTTTCTCCTCGTGGCCTGCCCTCGGCCTCCTTGCCGCGCTTGGCCCAAGGTTGATGCACCATTGTAACGAGAGCACTGTGGACCTCGGCGGCCTCTTCCGGCGCCTCAAAGCGGAAGAGCACACCGAGCGTCTGCGCTGCTGCCTCGCGGACAGGAGCCATGACAGTGTCGCCGACAAAGTCGCCAAAGCGGTCGAGCGCGAGGAGCGTCAACAGCCGACGGGCGAGCGCGGCGAGGAAGCCTGGGTAGCCTGTGGCGATGTGGGCACCTGTTGAGCGGAGGACCTCCATGAGGCCGAGAGCCGCGCCGTGGCGGACCTCCCATGCGGGGTCCGTTAGGGCCGCCGAGAGCTCGACTGTGACAGCCGACCATGGCGAGTGGCCGTGGGCGTCGAGGTGGAGAACCTTTTTGTTGGTCGGTTCGACTGCGCCGCCCTTCTTCCCTGGGTCGATTACGACGGCGTCGGGCTTGACATCTTCAGGCTCCCTCTTGATATCAGGCTTTACGTCTCGTGGCGGTGTGTTTTGCGGCGTCGACTTTGGTGTTGTCCTCGGTGTGGGTGTCTCAGAGCCGCCACCACCGTTACCGCTGCCGCCGCCATTGGCCTTGTCGTTCAATCTTCGCATCTTGTTGGCCTCTTCGGCAATGTTGATGCCCTTTTTCCGCTTGAGCATTGCAATCTGGCGCGCCGACAGGCCCTCAAAGACGTTGGCCGGTGGAGTGCCGTCAGCCGGTGGTGTGTTGACATTGGATGTGGGACCGCCGTTGGCATTGTCCCGCTCGTCGGCGTCGTCGAGCACCCGGTCCATGTCGCCGCCGAGGTCGAGGCCACCGCCTAGTCCGACCGCGCCCATCATCGCCTTGCGACGCTTGGCTCGGTCCGCCGGTCCAGGTTTGGCAATGTACTCGCGTCCTGCTGACGCTAGCAAGAAATCGTTATTGGCGACAGCGGCGGCAATGTCAAACGGCGCCTCGACGCCCGGGATGGGCACGGGCTCGTCGGGCGCGCTACCCGTCCACGCTGGCAATGTCTGAGCGACGAGGCCGAGGGCGTGGGCGGCGGCATTACGCGTCTCAGAGCTTTTGCTCCGGAGAAGGGGGATGAGCTTTGCAATGGTCTCGAGCGCATCGGGCCATGCGTCGTCGGGGGGTAGTGCGGTGAATGTCTTGAGTGCGACATCGGCGAGCTGACGTGCAGCGGTGCGGCGTACGAGGGTCGATGTTCCAGTATCGAGGAGGATGATGAGTTTTGACATTGTGGGTGGTGGTAGTTGGTGGGGTTGGTGATGACGTGTGGTGTTGTTTTGGTGTGGAGGTCGAAAGTTGTGATAGTGGTGGACGGCCTCCACCGGCGGCGAGGAATGGTGAGCTTGGGCTGTGGGCTGTGGCGAATCTGGCTGGGCGGTGGGAGTCGGTTCTAAGGTCCAGCGAGAGACGCGTCTGTCCGTCCGTCCAGTGTCGGTGTCTCTGGTGCCACAATCCTGCTTTTGCCTGCTTCTTCTTGGGGGGGCTGCTTATATCTACCGTCCTCGTCCTCGTCCTCAGCTCACACAAAATTCAGGGTAGTCGATCAAAACTGCGGAACCTTTTTCTCCTTGCCGCAAACCAGCACGGCGGTAGGTGCAGAGGAAACTCGACCGTCCAGGACCGAATTCGGGTCTGGGCATGAAATATAATGCCGCGGCGATATAACAAGAGGCACTTTGTGCAGTCTTGTGGGCAGTCTGGTGGATGCGGGCAGCCATGGCCGTTGATGACCGAAGAGGCTTGCTCTGATGCTCATGAATCATGTTGGATCCGATAAGGCTCAAGGCGATCAAACGACTCGTCATTGTCAAGCGCGGGGCCGCGTGTTGCACCCAGCCTGCCCAGCATGCCCAGCTATGCCCAGCACGGCTTTTAGAGCACACCTGCGGATACGTAGGTATGGATCGTGTGGATCAACCCGCCATACCCGCCATGCCTCGGTATGATTCATCGCTCCATGGGGACCGTGAACAGGGGATCCGGGGAACCGAACCAGAATAGCGCGTCGGTGCCGTGGATAGTGACATACTGACCTGGTCAGTGATACGCTGTCTGAAACCTACCCACGGAGATATGGAGAGCTCCACAGCTCGCATCCGAAGATTGATGGACAAGCTATCTTTCCTCTTGTTCTCCCGGTCCCTTGGCATGATACTTACGTGCACGATAGGTGACACACACTCGGCGAACAGAGCTCGGGTCTGCTCTGCGTCCAGACTCTGTGCCTGGCATGCCTAGCCCGACGACGGATCAGTAATCATCAGTGGCGGCTGTACCGAGTTGGTCGGGACACGACACGCGTAATGTCGACCGCTCTGCAGCGCACCAGGTGTCCATCATCAGCTCAGCCGCGACCGAGGCGCACCAGTACATGAATGCAAGGGAGCCACGCACTGTGCACCCTGCTGCCTGGTGCAGCTGGACCAAACACGAGTAGCAACCTGGCGGCCTGGATGAACAGTGCACTGATGGCTCACCGTGGCGCCACCTGAAGGGTACACGGGCGTACGCTCAATGCACGCTCATGCCCCCCCCCCCCCGCACTTGCGTGGCCCGCGTCACAGCTGGCCGCACCAGCCTTTGGCTGTGGCGTTTGTTGTCTCACCTCGCGTCTGGCTGCGGCCTGGGGTAAATGGTTGGCGGGTGACTGTCCAGTTAAATCAGACTTCACACTCGGGATTACGGAGGTAAGCAGGCGTGCGTAGGCGGGTTACATGCAATTGAACAAGAGACAGGTAGTGCAAGTGGAACCTATCTGTACAATGGTTTCGGAAACCCGACCTCGGTGTGCGGATCTGGGCGAGACGCTACGGCTCGGGGAGTGGGTTATAGTTTGAGACAAACACCATTCAGTCCGGCCAGGTCGTCGTCTAGAACCGCTAGTGTTGCTAGTTGTGGCTTAGCATAAACAGGACAAGCGTACTGTACTGGCAAGCAAACAACCGCGGCCGAGGAGGACGTCGAAAAACCCACGCCCGCACGGACCCTCGATATTCAATTGAAAGATAAACGCGCTACCACGTGGACGGGCGTATTCGTGGCGCAACGAGGCGTGGCGTGCCTGGCACACGAACGCCTTCTTTCCTCTTTGCTCGAGTAACCTCTGGCGGTTTTCTATTCATTCTCGGCCCCTGCTAAGACCCTGCTAGAGCGGTTGTTGGTAGCGGCGTGTTATGATTGAGACAACAGTGTAGGTCGGTTGCGGCGAGGGGCTGGGGTAGACTGTGCTATCCTGCAGGAAGGTGGCGTGGGGCCTCAGCCTCAGCCTCAGAGTCGAGGTCGAGAGCAACCTGCTACTGGTGCGTCGACTGCGAGTCCCAGGCGCCTCTGGAGCCTCTCAACGCCTCCCAGCATATGTATAGATACAAACCCCCCATCCCCCGTCCCCCCACTGTCGCTCTTTTTTTCGTCTCGCCGTATCGTCGTCGTCTCTTCGTGTATCTCTGCTATCATCTTAGCTGCCCACATTCTTTCACCCCGCCTACTCCTCTCGCCATGATGTTCCTCGTCGCCACCGCCGTCCTCGCGGCCCTCGCCAACGCCCAGTCCGCCCCCGACTGGAACCTCTTCCCCGCCGCCTGCGCCTCGCAGTGCGCGAAGACGATCGAGTCTTCGTGAGTGTAGTTTGGGCGGTCGTATCTCCCCGTCTTTCTAGTCGTGGTCACCTCACCCCCAATCCCTCCCTCTGAATAAAGTGCCCCTGCTGACTCTCAGGTACCTCTGCCAGAACCAGTACGGCGAGGGCACCGCCGTCTACTCGTGCTTCTGCGAGGCATACCCCTCGGACGCCGCCGCTTGCGCTACCTGCCTCACCAGCAACGACGCTGCTGCTCTGTGAGTCTAGTTTCCGAGTGACCTTCCGATGTGCCACCCCTGGCCGGGGGTTGGCAGTCCAGTTGTACAAGCTACGTGTGCTGGACTACGGCCCACTTTACAACGGACTGAGTAAGGCCGTAGTCCCACTGTACAGGGGACTGAGTGAGGCGCAAAGCGCAATCGGACGTGTCGGTGCGCCACAGTGAAACCTCTGGCCTTGGCCCCCAGTCTCTTTCCACCGACGACAAGTCGCGCCCTGTCTTGCGCGACGCGTCTGAGCGCGTCCAACCCGCGGAATGCGCCGATGACGTCTCAACGTCTCGATATGCTCCCACTCACCGTGCGGCCATGAATGCGTGCAAGCGTGCAACGATCAACGCAGCCGTGCACCGCGTACAGCTGCATGCTGGCATCAGTTTCACAGCATGCACCAAGCCTCACTCCCCACACACACCCCCCCCGCCGAGACACTCCGCGCCCCCACTTCCGCACCCCCAGAACCCCCAACCACCGTCCCCACCCACTGACAACCAGCGGCAAGCTCCTCACCGCCACGCAGGCCGACTGCGCGGCCCAGCAGAAGGACTGCAACTTTGCCTGCGCGTTCCCTACCTGCGAGAGCTCGGACATTGCCTGCCAGTGTGAGTGACCTACCCCAACAATATCCCAATATCCCGGGATATCGCCACGAGTAGTCTAGAACTCGTTCCCATCACTAGTGCTAGTTCCGGCGCTAGTGTCCACTAACACACAGGCTCCGAAACGTACCTCGCCAACATCTACAACTGCGCGTCGTGCAACACTGCCAACAACAATGCCGGCAAGACTGGCCTGTGAGTCGCGCTCCCTAGTCATCCAAGTACACCACCCGAATATCCCGTGGCACAGCCTCCGAGGCACACTGCCATTCACAGCAGACCTGGCTGCTCCCCCGCCCACCACAGCCTACTCCCACTGTGCCATGTACCCTTCCAAGCACCCAACTCGCCCACCCCGACTCAACCCCACCCATCTCCGACCCATCATCCACCAACTAACACGCAGCACCGACTTCCAAGCCCTCAACACCTCGTGCGCAAACCAGAACTACACCGGCCCCAACCAGGACTTCGTCACCTGGGTCCAGTCGCCCACGGGCCAGGCAGGCTACACCGCGCCCACGCTCACGGCCACGGGCGGCGGTGATGCCGCGACGGGTACGTTTGCGGCCGCCACGGGGGCAATTACTGCCGCTGTGCCTGGTGCTAGCGGCGCTGGGGCTTCGGGTGCCGCGGCTGGTGGTGCCGGTGCATCGGGCGCTGCTGCTGCCGCTGGTGCATCGGGTGCCGCCGCTGTTACTTCGGGTGCCGCCGCTGGTGGTGCGGCTGCAGGTGCGTCTGGTGCGGCGGCGGGCTCGGGTGCCGCTGGCGCGTCGGGCGCGTCCGTGTCCGCACCCGCCGCGACGGCCACTTCCGGCGCGGGCGTGCTCGCTGCGCCCGTCGCGCTCGTCGTTGTCGCGCTCGCTGCCGTCCTCGTCTAAGCGAGTTATCCGTGACCCGTCGTCGGTTGCCAATTAGCTGTTGGCTGTTGCCTGCTCCCAGTCGTACGTGGCCGGTGGCTGGGTGACAGTCTTTTCCAGTTGCCAGTCGGCTGCTGCCTGTTGGCTGTTTAATTTTCGGAGGGAATAGTGTTCCCAGTTTGCTGGGTTGCTTGTTCATGGATACTGGATGCAAAATTGTCGTGTTAGAATGTGCGCTCGACGTGGGCAGCGGCGCAAGTTGGCAGGCGCTTCGCTTCAGCCGCTCTCGGTAACTCTCTCCGTAGCACTGTCTCAGTAACTACTTACCGTCTCTCTCGCCACACCCTCTCAGTAACACTCTTAGCAAAGCCATGCCCAGCCACGATGTTTGCCTGCAGCCGCCTCAGTGACCTCAGTAATTCTTTTAGCAACGCTGGACTCCCGGCCACATGTACACCCTCCTGCCCGGGATATCAGAGTGGTCGTCAAAAGGTCGCATCGTCCACAGCAACAGTCTATACGCCTCGCCCTCGTGTTGTCTATGGTACACTTTCGCTCTCACCCACCGGCGCCTATCGATCCGTGGCGCCGTGACACCGCCACCGCGGCCCTCGCTTCGAGCCGCTCACTTTTAATCAGTCGCGCGCGCCACGCCGCCGCCCGCCGGGAGACCGGCCTCGCTCGCGAGCAGCGCCGTGTGCTCGTCCACATCGGCGGCGGCCACGACCTCGCCCACCGTCACAATCTGGTCGCGCGGAATGTACGTGCCCTCGGGGACAGTGATGACGCGCCCCGAGCGCGTGCGCTTGTGCCTGCGCGCCTGGCGTGCCGACCGGCCCGCCGCCCACGGCTCGCCCCGACGTGCGGCGAGGCCCGTGAATGTCAGAAAGGCAAAGCCGATCGCGGACGTGAGGCCCGCGGCGGCGCCAAAGTAGAAGGAGCGATCTGGGGTTAGTGGGTGCTTGGGTACGGGTGAGAGGGGGGGGGGGGGGGGTCACCGTGGCGGACGTGGGTGGGGTAGAAGGGGTTGGATCGGCAGTGCACCGCCGACCCGATGGTCCCAAGCCGGACGGCGGATAACGGGCAACGACCCGTTGGGATGCAAACAGACCTCCCAGCCAACCAGCCCTATATGGCACCCCATTCCAGAGTCCTTGGTGCAGAGCCAAAGGGAGGGATCGGAGGGACGTACGGAGACGAGCACCACGTGCAAAGCGATCGTCGGTCGTGTACACGCGCACAATGATGGCAATGGATACCAACTGGAGCAGGCAGTGCACCAGAGTCGCGGCCGACACGAGCTTCCACTGCTTCCTACGGGCGCGGGCGCGGGCGGTGCGCTTGCCTGATTGGGGTGTTAGTACCGACAAGTCACGACGGTGAGACATGGCCACGATCCGACGCCTCTGGGATCGAGATCGGGGCGAGACAGTGGTCCGATACGCATCCGTATCAGGCTTCGGGGCGTCTTCGGTCCCCGTCTTCGGTACCACAACAGCCGAGCCTGGGCACCACCGCCTGCAACGACGCAAACACCTGTCACTCACCCCTGTGCAAGAAGATGAACAGTAGAGACACGAGCGCAAATGCGCATGGCACGAGGGCGAGTTGCGCCGTGTATCCTGCTGTGGACCAGAGGACGCAAAATCCCTCGCCAAACTGCTCGCACTCCGAGCTGCGTGTTAGCACTACCGGCGTGCGCTGGTGGCGGTTTGGGTGGCGGCGGCAAGGGGAGCCAGAACAGAAAAATACCTCGCCTGGCACGCTAGCCCGTAGCGTGTCGTTTGGGCTTTTTCCCAGTGACGCAACAGCCTGCACCCCACAGCAGTACGCAGGTGACGCAGCCTGCCGAGTACGAGATATCAAAATGCCGCACGCAGTTCCAGGTCGGGTACGTGGGTTGGCCATGGGACGAGTGACGTGCCGCACGTCTGAAACCGCTGATTCTCGTGGCGGGACTCACCGGGTGGGGAACTTCTCGCACTCCCAGCGCCCGTGGCGTTCTTTGAGATCGCCAGGCAGCTGAGCGGTCGGCGCGAGGAGCGGCGTCGCGCGCCGCAGGAGTGCTGGGACGGGGATGCTGCGTGTACAGCGCTGGTACAGCCCGTATCTGGTGTGTAAGCAGTGCGATGCGGTGTAGGTAGCGGGGTGGGGTGCGGAAAAGGTGGAGGGGCTTGATTCTGCGTACTTTGATTCGAACGCCGAGGGGCCTGGGGTGCGCACGACGCGGATGAGGTCCGCAACCTGTCTGTCAGCGGGGGTCGGGCGTCGTTTGGGACGTGGGGAACGTTTGGGACGTTGGCCGGAGGTTGTCGGCGGCGGCGTCTAGGCTGTGGGAAGCCGGCCGGCGGGGACCGGCGTCATCCGCCACCCAAAATGCGCACCTTGATATTGAGGATCGTGAGCGCTGCGGCGGCGAGGAGGAAGCCGAGCGAGACGAGGTAGGGGCTCTTGCGCATCGAATGCTTGATGCGCGGAGCGTGTACCCCGCTGCCGCTTGCGCCGGAGCGGTCGCGGTGATAGCGGCCATGCGGCGGCATGTTGGGCGAGGCGATGTCCGATGGGGGAGTGGGAAACACCAAGAGGCAAGTGGGTGGAGTGCAAATGAATCAGGTGGAGGTCGACCATCATGTTGCGTCACTCGTTTTCTCAAAGTCACAGTTTATTCTTCCGCCCTCCCCTCACCCTCACCCTCACCATCCATCACCACCATGGCGGCCGCGCAGCCCCACGACACGGGGGACGACGCCGAGCCAAGCGCACCCAGGCCGATTCTCAAGCTCAGCGCCGACGTCGTCAACCTGATTGCCGCAGCAGAGGTGCGTTGTTCACTTCTGCAACTAACGCGTCAACCCGGCTGAACATTGCAGATTATCCACCGCCCAGCAAACGCCATCAAGGAGTTGATTGAGAACGCACTCGACGCCGGGGCCACCACTGTTCGCGTCACGGTCAAGGACGGCGGCCTCAAGCTGCTCCAGATTGCCGATAACGGTCATGGTATCAACGTGGGTGTGCATGCCTCGACGCGTCGCCACCGTGGTGGGAGAACCGACGCGTCGCGTCGCCCCCAAACACACACGCGGCTTGGAAACACCTCCATACTGACACTCAGCGTGCCGACCTGCCCCTCCTGTGTGAGCGATACGCGACATCAAAGCTTGTGCAGTTTGAAGACCTGCAGTCGCTGGCAACATATGGCTTCCGCGGCGAGGCGCTCGCCAGCATCAGTTACTGCGCGCACCTCGACGTCGTGACCAAGACTCGTACCGAGTCGTGTGGGTGGAAGTGAGTCATGCCTCTGGGGAAGTCAGCTGGCGCCGCTGACAAGCAGGGCGCAGTATGAGAATGGCGCGCTCAAGAGCGATCCACGGCCCACCGCCGCCAACGACGGCACAGTGATCACGGTAAGCCAAAGAAAGGCTTCTCACGCTCATACCCAGGCCGAGGACTTGTTCTACAACATGCCACTCCGAAAACGCGCGTTTCGCTCCGCGTCAGACGAGTATGCACGTATCCTCGACGTCATTACAAAGTATGCCGTGCATAACCCCCACGTCTCTTGGATGTGCAAAAAGGTGAGCACGCAGGAAGGCTTGGCGACTGACGACCAAAGGCGGGAAACGCGCTGCCGGACGTATCAACCAGTGTCGACTCGACCGCCAAGACCAACATTGGCCTCCTCTATACACCCGCGTTAGCAGCCGAGCTACTCGAGGTGCCCGAGACGACGTTCCCGGCCAAGCTCGGCGCAAGCTGCCGTGGCTGGGTCAGTAATGCGAACAGCAACTGGGCACGCAAGGGAGGGTGGCTCTTGTTCATCAACAGTGGGTACAGAGTGCCTTTGGGAGAGGCTGACTTCCAGACCGCCTTGTCGAGAGCTCCAAGATTAAAAAGGCCGTCGAGGGCCTGTACACTGCGTTCCTTCCCAAGGGCGCGTCGCCGTTTGCCTACCTGAGCCTGCAGATTGACCCAGCCAAGATTGACGTCAATGTGCACCCTACCAAGTCGGAGGTGCACTTTTTGCACGAGGACGAAGTCGTCGATGCGGTTGTGGCGGCCGTCGAAAAGGCTCTGCAGGGCGCCAACGTCTCGCGCTCGTTTACCGTCCAGACCATGCTCCCCGGTGCGGATGCGTTAGTCAAGCGCGGTGAGTCGTCCAAGTCGGGATCGGTCTCCAAATCGGCGTCGGCGTCGATCGTCGGGACACAACGAGCGCGGCCGCCAGCGCCAAACTACAAGGTCAGGATGGACCCGACGAACCGCACCCTCGACTCGATGATCACTGTGGTCGCACCCTCGCAGATTGCAGGGTACGACGAGCGACCCGCCAAGCGGCGAGCGGTCGGCGACGGCGACGATGACGCTATTGACGTTGATGACGAGGAAGATACGCCAATGTGGGATGCGACGGCAGCCGCTACCGAGCCGAGCACAAAGGACATTCCAGAGAGCGTGTGCGATTTTACGAGCATACAAGAGCTGCGCCGTGCGGTGCGGAAACGCGCGAGTGCAGGTGGGTTTGTTGGAATCACAGCCGGTGTTGACGGCCAGAATTATCAGAGACTATCGCCAAGCACGCGTTTGTCGGTGTCGTCGACCGCCACGCCTGTCTCTCGCTCATCCAGCACTCGACGCGTCTCCTCCTGGTCAACCATGCTTCGCTGGGGTGGGTTTGGTCTTCTTCATAACGGTGATGCTAACCCATGCAGAGACGAACACTTCTACCAGCTGGGACTGCGACAATTTGGGGCGCTCGGCCGGCTACGCCTCGAGCCAGCACCCGCACTGGCCGACCTGCTGCGCCTCGCTGCCGAGGACGAACCGGGCATCTCTTCCAACGGGCTCACAGTAGACGGTGTTGTCAAGGTGGGTTACGGGCATCGCATTCCTGCTAACCCGACAGAAAACAACAGAGCTCCTCCTCTCGAGACGGGACATGATCGACGAATACTTTTCCCTCGCCATCTCCCCCACGGGCGATGTCGAAAGCATCCCCCTCCTGCTGCGCGGGTACACCCCCAACCTCGACCGGCTGCCGCATTTCCTCCTGTGCCTCGCGACGCGTGTGGACTGGGACCACGAAAAGGAGTGTTTCGAGACGTTTCTGCGTGAGCTCGCATTCTTCTACTCGCCGCGTCCCTTTGACGAAGCCAACGAGGACGAGGCCGACGACGACACGCGCGACGAGGTCGCGCATCAGCTGTGGCAGCTCGAGCATGTCCTCTTTCCCTCGTTCCGGCGCCACACGCAGTGGCCGCGCACGCTCGGGGAGCGCGAAGTGAGCCAGGTGGCCAACCTCCCCGACCTGTTCCGTGTGTTTGAGCGTTGTTAGCGGGTGGAGTCAGAGTTGGCGTTTGGGCAACAGGCGATGACGTGCGGTCTCGGCTCTAGGTTCGGCTACGCATTCGTCTGCACTAGAACATAGTTGTTGTTATGTACACCTTGTAGAGCATCGGCGGAGAGCATGTACGAATACGCCGCGGACGGCATGCACGGCACCCGGCGCGGCGCCGGCGAGAGCCCATGTCCGCGGCTACAGGTACCCCACAGCGTGTCGGGCTTGGTCGGCCCAAGGGGTCCGCGATTGGCCAACCATGGACGCGTATCGGGGGGCGAAAAGCGTACCGGCGGCAAGTGGGTGGGGAAGCAGGGTTTGGATGGGCCGGATATCGACAATGTCATAGGCTCAGCATGCTCAGCACGTCACACGGGGGGCCGGAATGAACAGGGGGCTCGAGGCTGGGAAACCAAGGTTGCTTGCACAACCCAGCCAGCCAGCTGCAGCCAGCCAGCCATGGCCCCCAGAAGGCAGGGGGGCGCGGCACACCGCCGACCTCGGCACTTGCCATCAGCCCACGGGCCCAACTGCTACGGTGCACCCTGGCTCGCTGGCGTCACGACCACCCGAACCGATTGACATCTCTCCATCGCTCTCCTTCCCATCCTTTCATCCTCTCCACCCTCCTTCAACTACTCCAACCCACAAAACCCCGTCAAAATGGTCCGCAAGTTCTTCGTTGGGTATGTCTAGTTCCTTGTGCATGTCTGGTCTCCGTCGCCGGCCGCCTGGGCTGGCGGAAGGCAGTTGGGCCTTGGCCCCGATACCCGACCCGCCCGCGTCCACGCCGACGCCGGCACCCCCACCGGCACCCATACCCCTCGCCCATGGCTGTCTGCCCTCAACTTACGCTAACGCGCAGTGGCAACTTCAAGATGAACGGCTCGCAGGAGTCGGTCAAGAAGATTGTCGACGACCTCAACGCCGCCAAGCTCGACGGCACCAACGGTGCGTGCTGCTGTGTGCGAGTACCCGAGGCGGTGCGGTGGACGTGGGAGTGGGAGTGGGAGTAGCCGACGCACGAGTAGACGTGGAAGTGGTGTGCCGGGGTGTGTTGTCAACACGCGCACGTCGGCGTCCCTTGCGCGTCGTGCTCTGCCGGTTCTCTCCGCGGCTGTCTTCCACCCGATCCTCTCAACCCCCAACTACCCTCCTCCCACTCCCACTACCCTCCTCCCACTTCCCGAACCCCTCTCCAAACCCGGGCTTCCCCCCACCCCCCAAACTAACCCCCAGAGGTCGTCATCGCCCCCCCGGCCATCTACCTCCTCGACGTCGTGCGCGCCGCCAAGGCCCCCATCGAGGTCTCGGCGCAGAACGCCTACCTCGTCTCGTCGGGCGCGTTCACGGGCGAAATCTCCCCCGAGCAGGTCAAGGACGCCGGTGTTCCCTGGGTCATTCTCGGCCACTCGGAGCGCCGCTCGCTCTTTGGCGACGAGGACAAGGTCGTCGCCGACAAGGTCAAGGCCGCCCTCAAGGCCGGCCTCAAGGTCATTGCCTGCGTCGGCGAGACGCTCGAGGAGCGCGAAAAGGGCATCACCAACCAGATTGTCCAGCGCCAGCTTGACGCCGTCGCCAAGGCTGTTGACGAGAAGGACTGGCAGTGAGTATGACCGCGAGGCGCAAAGCGCCGAGCCCGAGGTGACGGTGGGAATGGAGTGCAACGAGGTGGTGTTTTGGGTAGTTGGGCAAGTGCGCCTGCGCCTGCGCCTACGCAGGCCGTGTGGGGGCTCATGTGTGGCCAGTCTCTGCCAACACCACCCTCATTTCCAAGGCTGTGGTGCTTAGCTGGGAGTGGTCTATCTCACGCCTGCGGACGGACCTCGGCACGGGTGTCATCTGTACGCGTGTCACCGGCAATGTCTTCCTTGCCGGCCGAGTGTACACCCAGACCCCCTAGTCACTACCCTGTCGCCCGTCCCGTGCGGCCTCCGCAACTCCCGCGGAGTGCCAGCGTTCCTATGCCCGCTCCCCTCCTCTTTCTTTTTTCTGAACCATCCTTTCCGCGCTCCTCCACTCCCCACGCGACCCCCCCCCCTCCACCCCCACCGCGGACGAGGGAGACGGAGATTGGCGGACTCGAGGGCGAAGGTGCAGAACTCGGCACTCAGCTCGATATCCTTCAAGCTGGGTCACGTCAATCCGAGATTGCGCGGCTTCGGAAGGAGAACGACGATGCCAAACGAGAGACCACTGCACTGGAGAGGGAGGCTGCAAGCCGGACCCAAGCTGCCTCGCTCAAGCACACCGAGCTGTGTGCAAAGCTCAAGCACCCCGCTTGATCTTAGCCCGGAGATCCTTAACCTGGGTCTGAAGGCTATCGAGCTGAGTGCCGAGTTCTGCAGCTTCGCCCTCCAGTTCGCCAATATCCGTCTCCCTTGTCGGTGCCCCCGCGCGTGCTCGCTTCGCTCGCACCCGCTCGCTCGCCCGCTAACGCCAGGAACATTGTCGTCGCCTACGAGCCCGTCTGGGCCATCGGCACCGGCAAGGTCGCGACCGTCGACCAGGCGCAGGAGGTCCACGCCGACCTGCGCAAGTGGCTCTCGTCGACTGTGAGCCCCGCCGTCGCCGACTCGGTCCGCATCATCTACGGCGGCTCGGTCAACGCCAAGAACTCGGCCGACCTCGCCGGCGCGGCCGACATTGACGGCTTCCTCGTCGGCGGCGCTTCGCTCAAGCCCGAGTTCATCGACATTTGCCGCACGGTCAAGAAGTAGGCAGGCACCGGTGGCAGAATGAGGCTGAGAATTAGGACCGCCAGGGCGAGGATGTAGGCAAAATATCGTAGATATGCAGTCGTGAGAAAGACGGGTGGATGGGAATGCGTGCGGAGCGGACGAGCATGTGCGAGGTGGGTGTGCCGTCTCGGGTTGTGTTGAGTCGCAGTGCTGAGTCTCGCACAACCATGGCATTGAATGCCAGTACCCAGACGGTGGGGTATGACCCGCTGTGAATAAGTACGAGGGAGCAAATGATCTTCAGGCCCGTTTGACAGTCTGTGGGCACATCGCCGGGCGCGTTAACGGAGACCGCGCGATGTGCCCACGGCTGACACATGACACTTGGCAACGACCATTGCGCCAGCTGACAGAAGGACGCTGTACGGCAACCAAGGCCTGGGCCAGTAAGGCCAGCAACATGATTCCCCCTGCGTCGTCGTTTGTTGGGTCGAGCTGGCTTAGTCCGTCGCATCGCAGGACTGGGTATACAGTAGGACATGGGGCATGTGAATCATCAACTTGTAGTCTTTCCCTCCTGTCGTTAGTCCTCGTCGCAATCGGCTATAAGGTACGCCGAAGGTTGACGAGACGTGCCAACTCGTTTCCATGTACCGTTCTGTCCTTTGACATGCTTGACGGCGTGCTGTGCAGTCTGCGTTGGGGCCTTGCCACTTGGCCTTCTCGACCTCGCTCCATGACGTGTGTAATCGAAACCACTGGGGCCCCACGTCCGCCACATCTCAAGACGGCACGCATGTCCCAAAGCGCAATGACGAGCGAATTGTTGCTTCTGTCCATCGCCATACCACAATGTTGCCTCCCCCCGTACCCCGTCCGTCGACGCGTCTTGTGCACCCCGACGACGCGATCCGGTCCACGGACGACGATGCCGCCGCGTCACGGCTGTGAGTGTGCGCGGGAGGTGTGGCCGCTGTTACCAAACTGTCCACGATGGCTCGTCTTTGCTCTGTCATGCTCCTGTTCCTTCGACGTCGTTGTCGTTTGTCGACGGCAAATCAACTCTCGGATGAAGAGAACCAGAGACAGGCGCTTCTTCTCACAAACCACCATCCCCCTGACCCGTCCAACCACTAACTACCCACCCCAGCTCGGCCGTCAACCTCGGATACCTCACGGACCCCTACGTGTCGCTCCTCTACCGCCCGCCCCGCATGGCCGGCGAGAGCACGCGCAAGGCGCCCCTGATCAATATCGGGACACACCACCGGACGGCCGCGCTCGACAAGGTCGTCGAGTCGTTTCTGGGCGCGGCAGAGTCTGAGGCTGGGGCGGGAGTGAGCACGAGTGCGAGTGCACCGGCCGACGCGAGTGGAAACGGAACACGGACACCGCAGAGGACAGCGCAGATCCTCTCTCTCGGGGCGGGTAGCGATACGCGTTTCTGGCGTCTAGCTGTGGGTCCCACAGAATCCCACGTCTGAGTTCATGCTGATGCC
The DNA here is from genome assembly GCA_025502685.1 of Pascua sp. PH4015B. Classification (NCBI taxonomy): domain Eukaryota; kingdom Fungi; phylum Basidiomycota; class Tremellomycetes; order Trichosporonales; family Trichosporonaceae; genus Pascua; species Pascua sp. PH4015B. Next base: position 20,573 of record JAMFRD010000056.1, on the reverse strand, counting down.
GGCGCTAGGGCGAACACCCAGGCCTGCACTATGTCGAAGTCGACTTTCCGCACTTGACAGCCACAAAGGCGCAGCGGATTGCGCGCAGCCGCGTCCTCACCTCTACCCTCGCTGCGTCGCCTGTACCTTCCTCGACCTCTGCCCCGTCAACCCCCTCCAACCTCCCAAACAACCCATCCCCAGCCTTCCCCGCCATGCCACCACCCGCGCCCAAGCCGTACACCGTTTCGCACGGCGGCATGGCCCTCACGTCCTCGCGCTACGCGCTCCTCCCCCTCGACCTGCGCGATGCCGCGGCCCTCACAACGCTCCTCGAGTACCTCGACCCGGCGGTCCCGACGCTCCTCGTCGCAGAGTGTGTGCTGTGCTACATGACGCCAGAGGCGAGCCGCGCCGTCCTCCGGTGGTTTGGCGAGACGTTTGCGCGCAGTGCCGCCGTCGTGTATGAGATGGTCGGGTTAGAGTGAGTGTTCTGCATCGTGGGGATTGGAGGCCTGTGTTGTTGGCCGTGGCATTAGATCCGGTTGCGTCATTGGAGAGTGCCGTTGGCGGCTTGCCATTCGTCTCTGCAGCCACTATCGTCCCCCTCTCCCGGGCACGTTGTCCCTCGTGTCTGCCATACGGCCCTGGTGCGGTGAGGCCTCAACTAGACACAGGCCGTTGGATTGCGCCTGCAAGCGCATGTGCATGGCCACACTTCTCTCCTCCACGTTCCTCCAAGCTGTGCCCTGTCACCCTCTGCCAACTCAGCACTAACCCCAGCGACGCCTTTGGTCGAGTCATGAAACGCAACCTCGCAGCGCGCAATCTCTCCCTCCCCGGCGCGACGTTTGCGACGCCCGCGGCGCAGGCCGACCGGTTCCGCAGGACGGAAGCCGCGCTCGGGGACGCCGGCTTTACGGACGCCGGTGCAATGAGTCTCTGGGAGGTGCGGAGCAAGGTCGTGCGCAAGGATGAGTTAAGCCGGTGAGTGTCCCACGGGGGTTGTCGAGATGTCACATTGGAGCTTGGGGAGGATGAATCCATGGCAGTCGCTGCTGTGACTCTGTCATGGCACAATGACACCACACGGATTGAGCTACAACAGTAGATGGTGGGCCCTGCTGCGTCCATGTGCACAAACCCACAGTCCACGCAGAATACCTGCTGCTCCCTGCGCCCACACCACGCGCCCCATCAACTTGGCTGACTGCAGGATATCGCGTCTCGAAATCCTCGACGAGATCGAGGAACTCAAGCTCGTCCTCGACCACTACTGCGTCGCATGGGCGAGCAAGGGCATGGCCGGCGTGGGCCTGTAGTGTGTGCGTGTGCGTGTTGTGTGTGCGCGGTAATAGTGGTCTAGGAGCGTTCGCTCCGATGCATATGCTACTGTACACTCCAAACGTGGCCTTCCCAGCCCTCGTGGCCCCCCCCGTCCCACCATCCATCCCACCATCCCAACCTTCCGGGCCTACTTTGTCCTCCGGATCTTCTCCAACAACATGTCCATGCGCGCACTCATATTCGGCTGGCCCCGTCCGCCCGCCCCGCGGTGGAACTTGCCAAACGCCTCTTTCTTGAGTACGCGCATCGACTCGGCCTGCGCGTGGGGAGCCCGCGCGGCCTCGGGCGAGAGCGCGCGCACGCGCGGTCCCTTGGACTTGAACGAGCCTCTGCGTTCGCCGCGTTCGCCGCGTTCATCCCGGTCGTTTCGGTCCCCGCGCTCGCCCCCATCCCTCCCCTTGCCTTTGCCCTTCTTGCCATCAAAATCTCCCCGCACACCGCGCCCACTCCGATCCCGCGCCTCAACTTCACCCTTCCCCTTACGTTCGCCACCCTTGCCTCCCCGCCGCTCCTGCGGCGTCCCCGGCGCCGGCCCCGCACGCGCCGCGGCACGCATCGCCTTGGCCTCGTCGGCCCCAAACCGGACGCCGAGCTCGGACGACGCGTCCGAGGCAAACGATACGTCTGAGCCCGCGTCGCTTGCCGAGTCCGAGTCGTAGTCGTCGGCCAGGTTGTCGTCGGGGCGGGGTTTGGATCCTGGGGCGGGTCCCGCACGCCCACGTCCGCGATCACGCTCGCTGCGTTCGCCTCCGGGTCGCTCGCTGTGCTGGCCGCGCGCATCGCCCAGACGCGCCGAGGACATGCCCTCCTTTGCGAGGACTTTGGCGTACTGCTGCTTGATCTTTGCGCGTTGGATTAGGTCGGCCTTGATCTTCTGCGCTGGGGGTTAGCTTCGTCGGTGTAGTGCATCTCTAATGGAGGCTTTGCTTCACTACGCCTCAACACCTGGTACAGTGTCGGCACGTAACAGCTGCCCCGCTCACGCCACCGCCCGGGGTCTCGTACTGGGTTCAAACTCACCTTTGCCCAAATACGCATCCTTGCCTGCGCGCGCAGGGACGACGTTGAACCCCTGCTTGCCGCCTTTCTTCCCCGCAGCACCGGCACCGCCCTTCTTGGTCTTGGCCTTGGCGCCCGGGTGACCCGCCTCCTTTTGGCGCCGCGTGATTCGGGGCATTGTTGGGGGGGGGGGGGGTCGTGTGGACGAGTGGAGAGTGAGCGAGGGTGCGAGGGAGGGAAGATGGTCGCGTTGACGACTGATAGACGAGCTGAGGATGACGGGTCGACAAGGCTCGGGTGTGGGAGTGTAGAACCCGCTTCAGCTGAGTTGAGGTCGAGTTGGTTGAGTTGGTCGAGTTGGACGAGCCACGGTTGTCTTGTCAAGTGTGGTCGTTGTGAGAGACCAGGAAAGTGCCTGGGCGAAATGTTGAGTTGCCACCCATCTGCGGGTGGAGGTGGTGGGATAAAATGCAAAAATAACGACGAAACAAATTCTCCCGCCAACGGACGGTGAGCGTCATCTCGTACGTGTCAACAATGCATGCCGTTTCAGGCTGCTAGGACGCCAACTGGTGCTCTTGTGGCTACAGAGGGACCATGTAACGGACTTCATAGACGATGTAACCCAGCGGATATGCTGGTGCGAGACAGTGAAAGGTAGAGATGGGGATGTCGAGTATTGTAGAAGGGTGTCTGCAGACGACGTACACGATAAATACACACGCATTCGACCTCGACAGCGTCGCATCTAACACCCCAGGTAAAACTCCTGGGAGCTGCCTATGGAGACAAAGTATGGGCCGAGCTGGCGGAAAAGCTCTGGGGTCGTCTGTAGTCGTGAAACAGCATCCGTACTTCGCCGCGGTCTTCGGGTGCGAGGCGGTCCTCGTCATGAACGAACCAGATGAGGCCGTCACTCGTGTCCCAGTGAGCGGACTCGTCTACAGGCTGGAGGTGTTTGACGAGCTTGAATTGCTGTAGAGTTAGCAGAAACACCCAAGGGACACTGGCACAGCACGTCGCAGACGAGGCTATGCCGGCAGATACTCACACCGACAACGCCTCGTGGTGCGCCTGGTCCACCAATGTGCGTCCCACGCAAGACAAAGGGTTCGCAGTCGTCGGGGTCGGATGTCACTGTGCGCTTTGGACACACAAGGGCATGCCAGCGTACCTCGGGGGGTTCGTCCCGAGTGAGGCATACGACACCGATCATATGTGCGTTGTCACCGTTACCGAGGAAGTAGACCGGCGAAAGCCCATTCTCGAGGACGGGTTCGAGGAGGCGAGGGTCGCAGCCTGCACCGCCATGTATGCGCTCGCACTGAGAGTTCAAGTCCTCGATGCCAGAGGCGGGCGTGACTTCAAAACGAACGGCATTGGCAAACTGGAGTTCTTGGCTTCTAAGCTCGCCGCGCTCCAACCCCCAGGTCACCGAACGGGGGCGCGAGCGCATAAAGTGCCAAGTCCCTGTGATACGCGCCCAGTCACCGTCGCCGTCGAGGCCGACGAGTCCGTGTCCGCGGACGGCAGACATGCCGCCTTCAAAAAAGCGGGCAAGTAGGTCTCTTGGAAGGTTGAATCCAACCCCGTCCATGTCTTCTGTTAGCCGTCCATGTACGCATGTAGCTGAGGTACTCACTGTAAATGTAATGCAAGTCGACCTGGAGGCCATACCAGTCGGTCTTGTCCAGGCTGGGAGGTGGCCGCTCTGGGGGTATGGCGATGGACCGGTAGCCACCACGGTGGTAATTGCTAAAGAGCCACCACCTGTCGCTGGTTATATGCATACGCTTGAAGTGGAGGAAGAGAGCCTGGATATGGCGCCCATAATCGTCGGCAGCGTAGTCGCAGAGGAAAGAGAACGTTTCCGAATTGACAATGGTCTCTAGAAGAGGTGCATTACGGGACATGGCCCCAAGTCTTGGGAGATCGAGGCACATGTCGAGCACCGTACGTCGAATTCGGGCTGCGTGTTTGATCTACAGTGTGTGTTAGTCTTGAGGAAAATCACACCATGGCCGCATGCACTTACCAGATGGGATAAATCGGGCAGATCTTCTTCCTCTGGATAGTAGTCGGCACCCGGCCAAGGGTAGGTTTCTATCACATCGATACGGTCCGCACCGAGAAGGGTATGCGTCTTGAGAAAGTCGATGGCGAAAGCCCTGTCAATGACACGTTGACGCCAGTCGAATTGGCTCTCACTGCGCCGCGACAAAAAGGCACGCGCGTTGCTTGGGTCGTCATAGAGAAGAGCATGCACTTCCCTCCAAACAGCGTCACTTTCTTGCAGCAAGTCGTGCAGGGTCCGACAGACACTTGCTGCGTTGCTGAGCGAAGAGATATCTTGCGCACCCGCATAGGCCAGAATCGGAACGAGTACCTGTGGTTAGCAGAGTGAGAGTTAGACTCCAATAACGCACCTCGTTGGGCAAGTCGAGTAAATTCATCGCGTGGTTCAGATGAGTGTGGGGTGGCAAGTGGTGCCACTGTGGGTGAATGAAGGGCGAAGAGGAGAATGAAAGGATGGAGAGGTGAATGAGTCCACTCGAGAATTGGATGTTGTTCCTGTGGTTGGGACTGGTGAAGAGCACGTGATTCTGGTGACGTAAAAGGGATACGTAACATGAAACCACATACCCCCAACTCCTGCATTCCCCTGTGCCCCCTTACTACTGTGTCACCGTAAGAAAAGCCCCTGTTGTCCCATCCACTGCAGCGCTACTCCTCCTCCCGTGTCACCTCACTTGGGACTCTCCGGCCACAGCCCCCGCACCATTCACCCCTGGCATTCACCCCCTAATGTCACTCCCCTTTCCCCTCATGTCACTTACTTGGGCCCCTCTTGCCTCCGTACCCTCAAGTCTGAGCCCCTCACGTTTACAGTTGTCAAACAGAACACTCCAAGTTTGTGAAGAGGAAGGAACGAAACGCGAGCCACATCACCTACCCCCAACCCCCTCCGTCAAGTCACTCATACGCTGCCCCCTTGCATCGGACTTGACTGGGGTTTCTTGAACAGGACTCCAATGGGGCTAGGGAAAGGGTCAAATGCTAGTGAAGTGTGGACGATCGTCCTTCCTATGGTCGGTGGCAACGATATGACGATGTATATAAAGCGGGTACAGCTATCAAAGCTGAGACGACACATCCCAACATGGCTACACGACCTTATTCTCACCCACCCTCCCACATTGTTCACTCTCGCCCAGCGCTGTCACGATGGCAGTCAGAGCCGGCACCCAGGACAGTCGTCAAGGTGCCGATCTCAATATATCGCGGCGAGAGGCGATGGTCGTGGCCTTTCATTACGTGAGTTCTGTTTATGTTGGAGGCAGGGGCCAACACTGATTTGCTAGTGCTTGGGCCACATTTACAGGCTCCCGCCATAGGTGCGTATGGAAATAAACACTCGGAGAGGGGAACTGACTTGTCCTGCAGACTGATGAACGAAAGGGTGTTGGTGGTTGATATTCGCTCTGGTGGCCGCAACTTCCGAGTCTTCCTCGACACTGGTTCGCATGACATGTGTCTATTCGGGGAAGGCTCGACTCTGGACGATTGCGGCCAGTTCGAACCCAGGCCGTACCGGCCGGGACCACATGGACGGGCTAAACCAGGACCAGACGTCGTCAACGTGTTCGAGGGTGGTCACCGCATTGACGGTAAACCTTGGCAGGACGAGGTGACATTGGGCGGTGATACCGTTCGGGACCAGCACTTTGGTACGTTTGGGCTGTTGTCGAATGTCTGAGACGCGCACCGTTAACATTACTGCAGTGAACGCCTATTCCGCCCTAGGAACCAAGATTCCAAGAGGCATCGATGGCATATTTGGCTTGGGCCGTGTGAACGCGTCGACCCACGCCACGACGCTGCCCTTCTGGTGTCGAGTCGCGCAGGGCGGGAACAGCGTCATGTTCAGCATTTACGTTGGACGCAACCAAGATGACGGGTTGTTAACACTCGGGTAGGTCTCGCACGCGTACACCAACATACAGCCAAGGTATACCCAAGCCCTGCGCTAATAGCTTTAGCGGTTACGACCCAGAGCTGGCCCGCAACGGGGTCATTCGCTGGCTACCTGTCCAGTACAATGTGCCGGGGCAGGACAAGCCTCATTGGTATGTCCGGATCGAGGGCGTCATTGTCAACGGCCACTATGTCCGGTTCAACGAACGGACATACGCCGTCCCCGATACCGGGTGTACAACAATCGATGGGCCGGTGGACCAAGTCGAACAGGTTCTCAACCGCCTTGACGCTCAGCACCACGGGGACAGGAACCAGAAACGCAGTTGGCGTATCCCACGCGCTACGGCGCAAGGGATGCAAATCTCGTTTGTGTTTGCCGGCGGTCATCAATTCTCCATCCAGTCCGACGATTGCTTCGTCCCCACGCAAAACAGGAGGGTCCGCAGCACGATTAGGGGTAGCCTGAGGCCCGCCCTGTGAGAATGACTTGATCACTTTGGAGGACAGCTCGTTGCTGACGCCGCACAGATCGAGGGTCTGGGTCCTCGGCCTGCCATTCCTCCAAAACGTCTATACCGTCTACAACGCGCAGAACGGCCAGCACCATCTCGGTCTCGGTCAGGCGGCACACACCTAGAAATCGCCACTTAGGCGGCCAAGGTATACCCCCGACGCAGTTAGGTGGTTTAGGCGGAGGCGGGCAGGCAGGTTCTCACTCGGCAAGGCGACAGGAGCGCCATCGAAAGAACCAAATGCCCAACATTAGCGCGCAGCCCTGGTGGCCGCAACATGTAGAGAAATAGAACAAGTGATGCACTGTGCAGATGGAACAAGCCAGAGGTCGGGCGAGCTGCAATGCACATGGTGCACCCTAGCTATTCTTGGCAGTCAGACTTAACGATCCAGAGTTACCCCGTTGGTGAGAGTCATAAGCAATCCGCCACAGATCAACCGAAGACACACGTCTGTCCTCACGTGTGGGGTTCGAGGTTTCGCAATTAATGCTCCATAATCCAGCAGATCCAGCATCCAGACACACCCACCTCGTTGAACAAGACTGCCTCTGCTTCTACTCGGTTTGTTCGACGCATGCATATACAAATCGGTCTACTACAATCAGGCAATTTACTAGATGGGCGCACGTTGGCGCCGTTGTACAGTTTGTGCGTGCTGCGCAGTGTATGCGTGGCGTGAGGGGTGTTGCTGTGGGTAGGGCAGTTGTCTATCGGGTGGATGGACAAAGGGGTGAGCTAGAGTTGGGTTTGTCGGCTAACGAACGACTAGCGGGGCCGTCATTCGAGCCAAGCCGCGCAGGTGTCGTTTGGGTTGTAACGTGTGTCTAAGTGTTGTGCGCCGGTTTAAACCAAGATCAAGCTCAGCTGGCCGTGGATGGTCATGGTGAATGCCGTGCCCTCCTTGTATCCCTTGAGGGTGACTTCGGACTTTACGAGCACGTCTGCCTCCTCCTCGGCGACGTCGTCGTCGTCCGAGTTGTCGCTGCGCGAGTAGCCCGGGGCGGGGTCAACGGCGGCCTCGTCGTCCGAGTCGACAATCGCGCCGTCAAAGTAGGTCGAGCGGGGCGAGGCCTGGGCCCGACCCGCGTGGCGGCCGACGGGCGAGAGGTTGCGCGGCGACGCGACGCGGCGGGGACCCGATCCCGTGCTTGCGGCGGCCTCGGACGGGAACCCAGTGCTGGCGCCAGCGCTGGCTGGCGTGGCGGGGTCGGTGCTCAGGCTCAACTTGCTCGGCGAGGCGGTGCGTGCTGTCGGAGCACCAAAGGAGAAGCCGGCGGGCGACGCGGGAGACGCCCCACGCGAGCGCGAGTGGTGGCGGTGCGCGATCGGGAACGTCGCGCTGCGCGGTGTGCCGTCGGCGCACACGGGCTCGGGCTTGACAAAGCTCGTGCGGCGGCGGTGGGTGCGCACACCGACCCCGGGGGAACCGGGGGTGTCCAGTACCGACGGTGTGAGGCGCACACAGCCGAAACCGACCTCGGTCGAAGGGCGGCGCGCCAGCAGGCGGTACTTTGCATGCAGGGCGTGCGCGTCGGCCAGGTGCGCAATGAGTGTGTGCGTGTGTGCGAGTGTCGTGTCGCGGAGGGCGTGCAGCGTCGAGAGGTCTGGGGTTAGCGTCGAGTTGTGGTACGGGCAAGCAGTGGAGGGGATGTGTTTCGGGCATGTCATGCGTTGCCGATATGGGACGCGAGCTCTGGGCTCCCGCCACCAGAAGTTTGTAGCTCCCAGGACGCCCAATGCTGCGCTTCTGGCCGTGCCGACAAGCAGGATGCACCGAGTTATGCAGCCCGCAGCACCAAGTGATCACGAGGACAACAGGCGCCCGGGCGCCCCACATTTCGCGGGCCGGGGCTGTGCGGGGCGCCGTGCACACGGACGGCAAGAAGGGGGAAATGTAATTCTTGTCGCTTCGTCGAAGCACACACTTGCGATCGCACCTGCAGCCGAGGATTCAGAGACGAGCCGCCGCACGCACACACTGCTCGCACGATCGCAGTGTGCTTGGCGCGGGCGTCTGCTTGCGTGGTGGGGTTCCGAGGCAGGCTGCAGCCGCAGGCAGGGTCACGCGACCGGCAGTGGTAGGCAGTGAGACCTGGCGCCGTGGCTTGGTGTGTATGGTTGCCTGCAGCGGCGCCGGCACCCTCGGCCTGGGCGGACGTAGACGTAGAGTGGGACAAGAGATGACAGTGGCCAGGCATACTCACCAGAAAAGCAACCGGCGCTCCAAACAGGCACGTCGACGGCAAACTCGATCAGGTCCTCGCGGCCGCCGGGGGAGCGGGGCGAGACGCCGAGCTCTGCGGCGCGTGCGCGGCGGGCGCGGACAATGTCTGCAATGGCCGCTGCGTACTCGCGGGTGGCGGCGTTGACCTCGCCGCGGGGGCGGGAGCGGGAGCGCTCAAGGCGGGGGCTGGCATACGGCCTGTGCGTGGTGCGCGCGCGGTCCGGGGCAGGCGAGATGGAGGGCGAGCCCGAACCCGATGTGGGGCTGCTGAGGGAATGTGGGGTGGTGAGCGGGGCGGCGAACGCGACGAGCGGCGAGGTCGTCATGGTGGGCAACTGGGCTGTTGGCGTGGTGGGTGGAAGTGGAAGGGTTGATTGGTGGCTGGTGGGCTGGTGGGCTGTTGATATGTGGTTGTGGTTGATTGTGGGTGACAGGGGGGGATGAGTTGCGGTGAGTCGGTCGGAGGCGGTATTGTACGGGCGAAACAAGGGCAAGATATAAATGCGGGGGTGTAGGACGAAGGAGAGACGGCCGAATACAGCGGGAGCGGGGCGCAGGGGGCGTAATGTCAGCACAGGCCAACAGGAGAGGATAAGAGAAAACAAAGATGTCAAGATGCCGTGGGAGGATGATCAAGCAAGATCATCCACCAGCATGCACAGTGCCCGCGGCGACGGCGAGGAATGACACAGCGCCCACACCCGGGAGGTCTAGACGCGTGTGGTGACGGAGGAACGGGTCCGGCTACAGTAACCGTGGCATGACACGCTTTCGGTCGTGCCCGTCGTCGCGTGACCACGGCAGCAAACGTCAAACCTTTGTTGCCGCGCGCGTGCCGTGGGCAGGCATCGTGCGACGCCGACGACGACAGCAGGAATGATGGGCACCGTTCACACGGCTGTGCACACGATAACACGAGTGACGATCCGTGACGACACGGGCGGGCGCGACGGGGGAGAGGGGAACTGTGCCCCGCAACTCTGGGGATGACGAGTAAAAGAAACGGGCGCTCACCTGGTGTGTGTGTGTGTGTGTGTGTGTGTGTGTGTGTGGTGGTGAGCTCGAGTGGAGTGTCGTGTGCTGCCCAAGATGCAAGTCGAGTGTCAAGAGACGAGGCGGTGGAGAGGGTAGTAGTCCTAGTGTCGTCGTAGGGGGCTAGAGGTGTGGCAACAAGAGACTAGTCTGTGGCGGTTGTGGATAATGTGGATGGTGGTGTGAATGTGGCAAAGTCATCAAGAGAGGGTGCGTCCTGTTCGAACAACATTCAAGACTTTTGTGCATTTGCATAATATCGCTACCACCTGGCCCCCCCAGCAGCCAGCAGCCAGCAGCTCGCACCGCCGTTACACACCAGCAGCTCGGCTCTCGTGCTCGTGCTGGTTCGGCTCGGGCCGGGTGGTCCCGGCAGGGGCCCAGAGGCCAGAGGGGGGGGCCAAGAGGGGCCAGAGGCTGGCCGCAGGAAAAGGGGGGCGAGACGGTGTGGCGCGTGTGTCATCGAGTATGCTGCAAAGACTAGACGCGGGTGTACGGATGTGCTGTGCGCTGTATCGCCACTGTTCGGGATCAACAAAACCAGGGGTGTGCGTGTGCGCCGAGGGAGAGAGGGAGTATTACGGGGGGCCATCGGGACCAGCACCGCGGGGCGCCCGGGCCGCCGCACAAGGACCAGACCAATGCATAATAGCCTGGGTGCATGAGGTCAGAGATACGATACAGGTGGCAGGTGGGTACGAATGGGAGGCATCCGGGTACGGCGCTCGGCAAAAGTGGACCGGATCATGAGCGATAATCTGTCATTTTGCTTCCGCTCGGACTGATTTGGGACCCAACAGTGTCCCGATAGCCCGAATCATGGCTCAAATGCCACAATGTGCCACATCCATTGCAATGCGCGCACGCACCCGATTGCCAACATCTCCGGAGGCGGAGCGCCGTCAACCTGGGCGTGGCGTGGCGTGGCTCTACGGCGGCCTCTGGTCCCAAAGTCTATTCTCCTCCGGCACTCCCCACTTCTCCCCACCCAACGCAACCCATAGCCCACCTGGCCCACCCAGGAGCCACCGGGTGTCCATGGTGTCACCGCCATTACGTTGACGCATTCATTTTGCATGCATGCACGCCCCTGCAGGCGCACACGCACGTAGGTACGTCGGCATGCCTCTCGGAGGGTTGTTTGCCCGAATGTTTTTTTCTAACCTCTTGGACCTGCTTGGCCCGTCCTCTTGGCCCACCTTGGCTCGTCCCATCCTCCCTGCCTGCTCTCACTCACGCTGGATCGTTAATGCCCACAATACAATGCTCCCCGACACCAGCACAGACACGTACGTCTCTAACCAACGATGCAACAGAAACATTCTATGTAAATCAAACGAGTGTACCAGAGGTCCAGGCTTCAGCAGCGAACAGCACCTTGTGGCGCTGCACACTGTTCCACCCATGCGTCACCTCACGCGCCGCCTCCCGACCTCCCAGGCGCCGCCAGTCTCCGTGGCCAGGCGTAATCCGGGCCACCATTGTCCATGCCATAATTGGCACCAACTGATCTGACACTGATCTCACACCAGCGCGTCATGAATGCCGCCGGGGCGGCGTTGGTGCCCTCCTCGTCCTCCTCCTCACGCCGCTGCCTCTTGTCCGATACTCGCCGAGCCACGGTGTGACTTGGCTGTTTTCCGGTTGGGCAGGTGGATTCGGGTAGCGCCATTTACTTGCCACCAGTCGTCTTGAAGGTCACGAGACCAGCAAGCGAGATTCTACGACAGTCAGTTCCTGCTCGACACGAGATGAGACACGAGATGAGACACGAGATGCGAGACACATTTGGCGAGGTCCAGACACGCTCAGGAACCACCACACAATGGGACCGTGTTGCGCGCAGACCCCGCATGCCTGGCCATTCTCGCACACAGGCCGCGCGCACTACCTCAAACTCACGAGTAGCCAAAGACCTGGAGCGCGGTAATCTCCGAACCAAAGGCGATAACGGAGCCAGAGATAAGGAGCTGCATCGAGTCAGCACGCCACATGACGCATTTGTTCACGCCTCGTGAGTCACTTACAATGTCCTTGAGGACACCCGCAAGGGTGAGGATGAGACCAGAGCCGACGCTGATGAGGAAGACGGCAGCGACCTGCGTGTTTGTCAGCTACAACACCTTGAGTGGCTGGCGTTCAACTCACGTTGAGGGCAAAGGCAATACCGGCGTTGGAGAAGAGCACGAGGATGCCGACGCGGTGGAGGTTGTAGAGGGGTTCGAATCCCTCGACGAATGGCATGATGATCGCGTTGATCACGGCGCAGACGGGTGCGTAGTAGTGGAGCGAGACGATCGGGTCCATCTTCATGCCGTGCAGGAGAATCTGGATCATGACAAGACGCGACGCCTCGAACACGACAGCGGCACACTGGCAGATGAAGCCCATCAGCTCAAAGTGGAGCTCGCCAAAGGCGGCTACGGGGGTTAGCGGGCGTGCAAGTTGTGGAGGAGTTGTTGGTCATGCCAAGAACTCTGGGATCGTCGATGGGGTGACAGCTCCGATATGACCGTGGACACTGCAGGATGGCCACGGCATGGCCACGACATAGCAGCGCATCCGTGCAGCACCAGGATCGACTGCGTTTTGCGCCAGAGAGTATGCAACACGTCACCCCACTTGGCCAGTCCACACCACTCTCTGGTCTCTTCTGGACTCACCAAGGGCACAGCCGACCGAGATCATCATAACGATAGCAAGGAGGCGGCCAGAAGGCTCCTGGAGCTTGAAGGCAAACGAGATGAGAAGGATAGCAACGGGGTTGAACGCCTTGAGCATCTGGATGAACGAGACGCTGAGGGTGAGGTAGGCGTAGTTGGAGAGGATGAGCGAGCCCGAGAAGAGCGCGCCAATGGGAAGAATGGTCTTGACCCAGCGCTCGCGCTGCATGTCAGCTGGGATCGGAGGGTTTGGAAAGCGGGCGTGGTCGTCGTCGCTGCGCCGCACACGGCTACAAGCCTCTGTCACAACCCCAAGGCGATTGAAGGCAGTCACAGTCTATCCTGGGCGAGCCAGTACGACCGGAATTGAGGCCAATAGCAACAATCACAGTCTACCCGGGGCCAGTACGTCCGTGACTGTGGCTGCGATAGTGGTGACTACACTGAGACAGGCATGGCCTGAGGCAGGCATGGCAACCACAACTAGAACACTTCTGTAGCCTGGCACAGGGGTTCACCTCGAACGTCCACGTCACGTAGCAACGACGAGCTCTTGTACTCACAGTCATCTCAATGTCCTTGGCACCGTCGACGAGCGTCGTCGTGCGCTGCAGCACGCGCGTCGCAATGGCCTGCGAGTCAGTGGGCTAACAAAGCAAGCACTTCGCATTACGCACCGAGAAGAAGAGGTGCCAGGTGGTGAGGAAGATGGGGTAGGGAAAGTGGAGGGTAGAAAAGACATATTCTGCAGAGGTGTAAGAGCGCGTTCCTTGCGGTTAGTTGCCATTGCGCCGACGTACTGTTGTAGAGAATGACGCAGATCGAGCAGGCCATCCAGATGGGAATGACTGCGGGTTAGTGTGAGTTGCTGTGCCGCCATCTGCTGTGGTTGCTGCTGTCCGGGCGTCTCTGCTTCGCGGTACGCTGCGGTTGACACTCACTGACGACGCCTGGGATGACAATCTTCTTCTGCGCCGGCCGCGAGGTGTTGGCGGTGCCCCTGTTGGTCAGCTGCTGCGAAAGTGACACTGTGACACGGAGATGCGACCGGGACCCGCGGGGCGTGTTCGAGAGCAACATTGCGGCCACGCGTGCAAACACCTGCCGCGGGGTGTCTCGCAGCCTTCGCAGACGCGTGTTGAGCTCGAGTTTGCAGTCGACACTCTGAAGTCGCACGCGGTGCGAACACGAGATCGCGGCGTGGCCAGCTGCGGACGACTACGGTGGCGCATGGGGCGAGCACGCCACGGCATCGCGTATAGACTTACTCCTCAGCCTTCTCGAGCATGGCGGCCTGGTCTGTCAGCTCTGCGCGTGTCCTCATGGCTGGCGTTGAAAGAACGATTAGGGTGGGTGTGGGGGGTGGTAAACGAAGTCAAAGTTGATTGCAGAGTGGAATGACACGACAAGGAGTCACAGCGCAGGTGTAACACACTGCCAAGGCATGCAAGGCAACGAGTGCGGCCGGCCGCCATTCAGTGCACGTTTGCTGGAGCCCCGAGCCCAGACCGACACGCGCCAGACACGGTCCACGCCCGAGCGGGGCGTCGGCAAGACGCGCCATACGCGGGGGTATGCTACGCCTGGCGCGTGCAGCGTCGCGGGTTCTGGCCGCGAACACTAGCATAGCACGGCGTACAGCGGAGACGCGAGCACTGCATGGGAATGGTTGCGCTCGCGCTTGCGCGTTTGCACGTTTATGCAGCCATGGCCCACCAACTAGTCTGCAGCGGCGGGAGACCTAGACGCGCCCAAAAGGGGTGGGGGAAAGATACGCACGCTCGCGTCGTTGTCCTTGAGGTCGTCGGAGGTCATCGTGAAGGAGAGTAGGTGGGCGATGAGGGAAGAATAAGAGGGGGAGAGAAGGTAGGTTTTGAACAAACAAGAGGACAGAAGAAGAAGAAGAAGAGTTAAACAGAAATGCTCTTGGTGGTTTGGCGGATGATAAACGTAAACGTGACTCCAGTCGACCCGTGTCGCAACGAGCCGCGCCGCGAGCGCACACCGGGGAACCGCTGGGAGGCAAAGCACAGGGGGTAGGCAGTGGCATGGCGGCAAGGCTTCCAGGTTCCCGCTCAGCGTGCCTGCAGGCCCACAATACACACGCACTGCTGCCGTCGAGGTGCGCTGCTGCGGCGGCTGCGGCTCTGGGGATCGACCAGTTGTCGCAGGCGGCCTGAATTTTGTTCGGCAAATGCTCTGCGTGCCCCGCGACCAGGGCGCTATCCCACCCGCTGCCGTTACGCCGCCGCCGCCGCCGCCGCCGCCGCATGTTTTGGCCCCTCCTTTCTTTTTCAACGAGAACGACCGCAGTGTAGCTAGCGCCTAGTGCATGCTTTCTGCTTACCCCCAGCTCGTAAATTGCAATGTACCATAGTGCGCTGACTGGATCACTGGATCTCTGGGCACCTGTGGACAAGTCTAGCCTGCTGCGTTTGTCGTCCTTGAACGATTGATTGATGTCTACCTAAATTCTGAATGGGTGGGTGCTACCAATCTTGGTGCACGCCACTGCGCCACTTGCGCCACTGTGCTCTTCCCCCTTCCCCTCCCTCCCCTTGCCCGCTACCGCGGCTCGCTCGGCTGCTGTCCGGTCACCCAACCTGACAACCATTTGTTTGGCACGGGGCGGGGGCTGATTACGCCCAAGGTTTGTCAAGAGCAAGAGCACAGTCCGGTTCCTGGCCCTCGACTTTCCGTGTCCTGTCCCTTTTCCCCCTGTCCCATGTCTCTCTTGCTCTTGGTCGGCATCCCTCCATTCTGCCCTCTGTTTCTGCTTCTGATAAGGGTCCTTGTCCAAAATTCTCCTGCACCTCGTAGCCTCGTCGTCATGCTTGCCTTTCCCTTTCCCTCCCTTCCCTGCGTTCCCTGGCTCACTGAAAAGTCAATCCACGTGCACAGTCAGACCGGGGATCCGGGGAGATCGAGGAACGAGGAGACAATCCCACTTAGAAAACACGCAATAACCCACGTGGCCTCATTCCCTGTGATAACACAAGCCCCGTCTCGAAAGTTGGCTCTCTTACCATTCGTTTCAACCTCCTGTCCGCGGCTCAACTCGAACCCAACCGAGCTCATCGCTCACAAGGTTGTCCACACCACACCCATGTCCCGCACCCTCCGCTCCGCCCTCACCTGTGCGTCACCAACCTCGGGATCTCCCACAGCAGCTAACGTACAGTGGCCCAGGGCCTTCCCGGGCCATCGCGCCCGGTTGTGCGCCGCGTCGTTGCGCCTGTTGCGCCGATGGCCATGCCCCTCGCTTCCCGAACGTGTGTATCGATATCGTGTCCAGTTTCCATGCGTGGAGGCTCGGTGTGGAGACATGCCTGTTGCTAGAGGAAACAGACTTGGAACATAGCTCGGCTCTGGTGACCTTGCTGACGTTCAGATTCTTCAACCTTGCCAACTTGCCGCTGCCCAAGTCTTGGCGCCGGGCTGTACGCAAGGACGAGGACGCTCCCAAGGATGGCGCGGCCGAGACCACACCGGCAGCGGCCGAGTCAACCGAGGTGCCAGAAGTCGCGGAGAAGGGCCTGTTCGAGGACATGGTCGACGGACCCGTGATCGAGCGCCGTCGGTCCGGCAAGGCGCACGAGGTGAGTTTGGTTTGTGTACATGGTAGTGCGGATTGACAACGCCTACTTGACCCAACACCCCCAAACCCACTGGCGTCTCGTATGAGCTAACCCCCAGCACAAGTACAAATCGGGCTTCCACAAAATCTCGCACCGCAAGCTCAACGACCTCTCGCGCCAAGTGGCCGGACTGCCGGTGGACGAGGCGGTCGTGCAGCTCGCATTCGGCGCCAAGCGCGCGGGCCGGACGTGGGTCAAGAGCACGCTCGCGCTTGCGCGCGACCACGCCGAGGACAAGGGCATGTCGCGCGACAAGCTTATTGTCGCCGAGACGTGGGTCAGCAAGGGCCGCAAGATTCCCCGTGTCGACATCAAGGGTCGCGGACGCATGGGTATCAAGCACCACCCCTCGGCGCGCATCCACTTTGTCCTCCGCGAGGGCAAGACGTGGCAGGAAAAGCAGGACGAGAAGCGCCGCGTCGCCCTGTCCAAGGTCCGGAGCGCGGGTATGGTTAGGGAGGACGGCAAGATTCGGCGCAAGTTTAACCACGGATGGGCGTGGTAGTGAACTAGTGCGAGCGTCAGCGAGCGCGAGTGAGCGAGGGTAGCAGCGGGGCTGAGAGGGGGTTTAGGTGCCAGCGGCACGGTCTGAGAGAAGAGGAGCATAGGCCAGGAACACTGGATGCATCACTACTGCATAGCTTGTTGACAAGGCGGCGTGTTTGTGGAGCATCAGCAGCGTTGGAGGTTTACTTGGCCATCAACTTGCTATCATCCGTTGTTGACTTGACCGCTCTCTATTGTCGTACATCCGTCTCCTTCAGTACATTCTCTGGTCTCTGTTCTAGCTGCCATCTACTCTCCAGCGCCCCGCAGCTCACGCTCACGACGACATGGTTCAGGAGGCTCCTGGCACAGGCCACAGGATTACCTGAAAAGTCACCACCAGCTCTTGAATGGCCACTTGCCCACTCTCCCACGGTCAACCACCTCCATCCGTGCCTGTCTGATATTTTGCCGCCCAAGCAACGCAAGCAACCGTCAGAAATCGCAACTAACCCAAGCACAAACTTGCACCCAACCACCTCCTCAACCCCTCATAACTTAGTCACAATGGCCAACCCCCGCCAACGCTCCAAGGCCAAGTCGCACAAGACGCGCAAGCCGTCGCTGTCCCAAAAGAAGCGCCTGCACGCCAAGCTCCGCAAGGCGCCGGCGCTGCGCGGACCCGAGGCGTTGCAGGAGGCGTGGGATCGGAAGAAGACTGTCTTCCAGAAGTGAGTAGCGGCGAACGCTTGGGCAGAGTTGCGGAATTGTTGCCAAGGTGTCGGGAAACTGTCGAGTGGGGAGACGAGGAAGGGGACGATACTGGGGGTTTGGAGCACTGGGCAGCTGAGGATCCGGGTTGTTTGGGCGTTCAAGTGTGGTGTGTAGTGTCCACCTGGTTGCGTGCCGCTTGGCGCGGCCATGCGACCGTCAGATGCCACCACTTGGATGCCAGTACAAGCTTGAGCGCCCGGGGGTCACGGTGACTGTTTCTCCATCTTGCAGCTGGATTCGCAATCTTCTTTGTCTACCACCCCTCCCAACGGTGTTCTGTGGATCCAACACTCAACCAAGCCGCAAGCAGAAGTCGGACCACCCTTAACACCAGGGTCACCTTCCACACCTTCCCCCCCTCCCTCCTTCTGCACCCCCCTCTCACCCCCGGTCTCCATCTCCCCCCTCTCACCCCCCCTCGCCCGAGCCCGCACCCCCCGTCCCCACTTCCCCGCTGACCCCAGCTACGCCGCCCTCGGACTCCTCCCCTCCATCCCCGTGCCCAAGGGCCCCTCGACGCGCGTCAAGCTCCCCCTCTTGCCCCCCACCGAGTCCGACGAGGTGGACCCGGCGGCGCCCAAAATCGGCTTTGGACGGATTATCCGCGACGACGACGGCAACGTCATTGACATTATCATCGATGGGGAAGAGGACGAGGACGAGGACAAGATCAAGCCGCTGAATGAGGTCGAGGCCGAGAGGGCGCCTGTGGTTGCCAAGACGGCGGTTGTTCAGGGTGAGTTGGAGGCGGGTTGTTATTGGAGATGGGGTTGTTGTTGGAGGGTAGGGTGATTGGGGGGAGGCTGGGAGATGGGAGGCTGTGGACAGGAAGAGTAGGAAGGCAGGGATGGAGTGTAGGAGAAGGGGATGAAGAGACGGTGGCGGCAGAAAGGGACCACGGATGGCAGGGGCAAACAGGACGCGACAACCAGATTTGGGAGGGAAAGGGCGTGGGTAGGAGGGGCAGGCGACGGCTAGACAGAGGGCGCGATTCATTGGCAAGCAGTGAACCGAAGCCTGCGTGCTTTCACGTTGCCAGCGGCGTACGATAGACGTTGCCACGAGCCCTGGTCCCAGCCAGGTCAACTGGAGGGGCAGGAAACTAGCCTGCGCCCTAGTCGCCTCCCCCTGGTGTGGACGGCGTTGTCAACCAAGTGTGCACCCGCAGTCTATCCGATGCACGCTCGCCTGCAGACCAGTTTGACACTTGCGGCCACTGTGACCTGCCTCTGCTTGTCCTTCACTGTTCGCCGGTCGAGGTGGCCGGCCTCTGCTTGTCTTTCATTGTTCGCTGGTCGAGGGAGCTCCCATTCCCATACCATTGCCCTATTCACTTCTGCATGCTCCTTCGCACTCTTCGCCCCCCTTTCGTAACTTTACACCCAACGCCTCAGCCAACCCACGTCCCTCCCCCACGCCGGATACACCGCTAACACCCCAGAACTCGAACGACTCGCCGCCACCGCCGCCCCCGTGGTCCGGCACACGTCGTCGGCCGAAAAGCTCTGGCTCGCCCGCCTGACCCACAAGCACGGCGACGACTACGCTGCGGCCGCGCGCGACCGCAAGCTCAACGTGTGGCAGAAGACGCCCGGCGAGCTCAAGCGCATGGTCCGCAAGGCTGGGGGTGTGGAGGCGTTGGCTATGATTGAGTAGTGTGGAAGTTGAGTAGGACGGACGGGAAGACCAAGGGGGGAATGGTGGAGGGGTGTAGGTGCAGGGAGTCAACGGGGCCGGAGGTATGGGGTACGGCCAGGAGAGTGTCACCAGTAGGCTGAGTCACGCCGGTGCGCCGGACACAGTGCCGACAAGCGTCGGAGAGATGTACTATACATAGATGCCATGATACCACTACGAAACGCCCGCATGGTCGAGATTCCCAGTTCCCCCTCGTCCAACTACTATCCATCACCAGCCGCCGTCTCGCTGACCCCCGATGGACGCTTAGCCACACTCAGCGCCGTCCGAGCCGGGCCGCAAGTGACGACTGTGTCTGCGACGCCGTCTGCGGGGCGGGATGGCTCTCAATCCGGTCGGCGTACATTGTTCTGCCGTCAGCTTTGATGCGTGCCGTGACCAAGTGCTGGTGCCTGCTCTCCCTCTGAGCCTGGCCCTCTCTTGAGCGTCTAGGTAAGCCTTCCAGGTCGCAGCCATGGCTCTATCCCTTCCCCTCCGGGACATCATACCAGTGATAGTGATGCCTCGGCGCGTTGCCTCGTCGAGCTTTGCAAACCGGCCCTGGTGTTGCCAAGTGCACGCCGGCTTCACTCTCACTGGACGGTAGACGTCACAGTACCTTGCCCGTCACCCGGTACACCATCGGCACTGCCATGAGAGGCATGCCCCAACAGTCACGAGAGCCATGAGCCAACACGTTCTGTGGCCCACAACTCGCAGCTCCTGCAAAGGTCACCCCACATACACCTCCAGCGAATCGTGTGCCTCCGCCAACCCCTATACCTCCCTCGCAACCAAACGTCAACTCCCCACCCGCACCGGCAACACCGACACCTTCTCCCCACCTGCATCTGGCCTCGCCCACCCCACGCACCACCTAGGGTCACTCACCTTGGCTCATCCCGCATCCGCGCCCCCAACCCCGCCCCCCCATTCCGCTCCCCACCAGCCCCACCCCGCTCCCCCCGCCCCTCGCGCTCGCGCACAATCGTCACGCGCAGCCGTTCGCCGTCGGCCGCGACGCCGTCGTATTGCGCGACGAGGGCCTCGGCGGCCGCGCGCTCGGGCACCTCGAGCTCGACGGTGGCTGTCCGGTCGCCCTCGCGGGAGGTGAGGCGGGCCGATGTGATGGGGGTTGGGGCGAATGCGGACTGGGGTGTTAGTTGTGACGAGGAGCGGCCCGGGGGGGGGGGGGGGGCGGTGGGGAGGGGGGCATGGTTGGGGGGTGCGGGGGACGAGTGTGTGCTGTAGCGTCCAAGCA
>JAMFRD010000055.1:84854-208565 GCA_025502685.1 Pascua sp. PH4015B | reverse complement strand
CACACACCCACTAACACCAGGTCGCATCCATCGGCATCCACCTCCGCCACCGAATAACCTCCCACGGCTTCGCAATGAACATCACCCCCGAGCCCACCGCGTGGTTTGACCTCGTCATGGCGTGCGGCCTCGCCGACGTGCGCGCCGTCTCTTTGCACGACCTCATCAGTCGTCTCCCCTCAGCGTCCCGCCCGGCGTTACCCTCGGTCAACGACGTAGCACAAGCCCTCGTCCCCCGCTTCTCTGAAACGTTCCAGCGCGAATTCATCCCCCTCGACGCCCCCGTCGCCGAGACCGAGCGCGCAGAGGTCGAGGGGATCCGCGCGATTGTGGCCGAGGCGGAAAAGGAGGCCGAGGTCGCGTTGGAGGAGGCCGGGGGGTGGCCGACCAAGCCGATCGTGAGCTCTGCATAGGGGTCGGTGGATTGGTGTGGTGGGGATGGGATGTTTGTGTTGCTGGTAGATGGTAGATGGATCGAGATGCTCTGGATCGCCGGTTGGTGTAGTGGCGATACCAAGGTCGCAGCACTGACACTCACGCTTCTGTTGAATTCGCTGGGGCTGGGACTGAGAAGGGTCCCCTCGTAACAGCAGTCGACAGCTTGCCGGCGCTTCAGTCGAGCTTGGGATGTGGCGATGTGGCGCATGTGGCTGGAATGGTCTACAGCAGGCGCGCATGCTGGGTGCCATCACAACCTGCCATCGTGACAAGTACTGTGGCTAGACCCTTCCATCGGCTTCCACGGCGTTGCCACGTATCACCCTAGGCTGATCCCGGGCTAGCTCTGAGCTTGGACTATAAGGGCAGCAGCTCTAGCGGCTACGAGGTCGGTCGCGTGACCAAAGCCAAGCTTGTGCGTGAATAACAGTTAAAAGTGCTCCGAGGACTGCGTTTCGTGTTTCAAGAATGCATTATAAAAGACATTGTTATATCAAACACTTCATAGTATATGTGTAGGGAGGGTGCGTGGCACTCTTGCCATGGCTGCAATGTTCACTGTCCGTCGTCCATCGTCGTGTCAATCGTCTGGGGTGGCTCTGGGGAGCTGGCGCCGAGGATCCTCGGCGGTTTTTGTTTTGTGGTGGTATCACGTTTTGTAGAGTTGTTTATGCGAAGGTGCGGCTCTTCTTCTTGCGCGGTGTGGGGGTAGTCGGGGCGGCAGCCTTGGACACCTTGCGCGGGGTAGGCGTGGTGGGAGCAAGAGTGGCAGCCTTGGACACCTTGCGGAGCGTCCTGGGCGTGCGGGGAGTCTTGGGCTTGGCCTTGGCCTCGTACTCGCTCTCGCTGTCGTTGTCGTCGCGGCGCTTCTTCTTGGGCGAGGCCGTGGTGTTGTTGCCACGGCCGCCGCTGGGCGCGACACCGGCGCAGAGGAGGTCGGCGTCGTCCACCGTGTAGTTGATAAAGAGGAACTGGCCGGGAGGCGGCGGGGTGGGCTCACGGTGGGACGCGCGGCGGTGCGGGGGAGTGGCGATGTCGCGGTAGTCGTTGATCGGCGTCATGGGCGTGCGCGGGGAGCGCGGGGTGGCGTTGCGGTTCTTGGGGGTACGCGGGGTGCGGAACGCCTCGGGCGGAGGAGGACCGAGGACCGAGCCCTCGTCGACAAAGACGTCGCAGCGGCAGTTGCGGCACGTGCTGGCGCGGCGACCCTCGGGCCTGGGCTCGGGGCTCGGGTACTTGATAGTAGGGGTGCGGAGCGAGAGCGCCGAGAGCGACAGGGGCGATTCCTCAGTGCGGCGGAGCGGCGAGTCGTCCGACTGCGTGCGGCGCAGGGGTGTCATGGGAGGCGCGCGGCTCGGCGTGTGAGAGAACGACGCCATGCGGGCCGGGATCGCGGACATGGGGGATGAAAGGACGTCGTGCGATGGGCCGGCGGAGGCGTTCCGCGTGAAGTACGGCTGCGACATGGGCGACGGGCTCGGAGTCGACGGCGACGGCGACTGGATGGCGTCATTGCCGACGAGGACGGCCGGTGAGATGGTGAGAGGGCTCGTGGGGCGCGCGGTGCGGTACGCCGCAACGGGCGTGGAGGGGGCAAACCGAAGGGCAGAACCCGCAAGGAGCGTAGGGTCAATCTCGGCGTTGCCGAATGCGGCGGGAGCGGCCTGGGCGTGCTGGTTGACCTGCGGCGGGACGGCAGTACCAAGGTGGCCGGTGGGGGAGTTGTTGTCGCCGGTAGGAGAGGAGAAGCCTGAAAGAGCGAGGATCTCGGCCACCTCGGATTCCGAGAGCTGGGGCGAAGGTGCAAGCGTCGGGTCGTTGTTGGTGACGACTGCGGTCGAAGGCCCAGCGCCAGCGCCAGGGGGCGTGAAGAGCTCGAGCGGGGGACCAAGAGCCGACGACGAGATGGTCGTGCTGCCCGGCGGCGTGACCAGGCGCTTGTGGGGGGACCACGACGGCGAGCCGTCGGATCCGGAAGCGGATAGCTCGGGAACGGACGACATCTGGAAGAGCGTAGAGAACGACAGGTAGTCGTCGAGAGTGGGCCCGACGGAGAACGGGTTGGTGTCGATGTCGGAGAAGAACGAGTGTGAGTCGAGCATGGGTGCGGGTGGTGCGACCGAGGGGGAGGAGGTCGGTTGGGGTGAGGACGAGGTGGGGTGCGGGTCGGATGGAGGCGACAAGGGGTGTGCCGAGGACAAGGTACTTTGAATGAAGGAGTGGTGAGGGAGTGACGGCGGCGAGGGAGGTAGGTAGGGAGGAAGGAGGGTTAGGGGGTAAGGAGAGGAGGGAGGGAAGGAAGGTCGGTAGGAGAGAGAGAGAGAGTGGGGAGGATGTCTACAAGAGACGAAAGACTATGGACAAAAGGAGTGAAGAGGAGAAGAGGTAAAGAGGTGGACGGTTGGAAGAAGGTTTGCCAGACGGCGACGATATATACATGGCACTCTGGCACGCACCCGGTGGGCAGGTTCCCTTGCCACTCGTGGACTGTCTCTGTGCTGTTCTGCTGCCTAGTCTGGTGCCCTTTGTTTCTCGCACCCATCTTTGCGACCTTCTTGCAATGTCTCACACGCTAGCGTAGAATGGATGGATGGATGCGGTCGGTCTAGGGTGGCGAGTTGTCGTCTGCACTTGGCACCGACGAGCTTGTCAACAAAGGCGATCCCAACGGCACCCTAAGTTTGTAGTCTGGGGCGCACGTCATGCACACACATGCACATGCACATGCATACACAGAGTGATCAACACGCATGCACAGACGGCGGTGACTGCGAGGCAAGGGGGAAAGAGAATGTTTGCGCAAAGGGTAATAATGTGGTTGTTGACGGTTGCGGAAACGACGGTTGCGGCGACAAACAACCAATTCATGGCGTCACTCTCCACCATCACCTTCCCCTCCCGGCACTCACCCCGACGACACACCTTTTGCGTCTCCACACTGGTGCCCATGGTTGCATAGCATGCATGGGGATCTGTGCACCCCACATGCATACTGTTCGCCATGCACTGCGTCACCTGGCGACCTGGGTGCGATCCACTGGTACATGGAGTGAGCTCTTTCATCATGGCGTCAGCTTGTCAACAGCTCGTCCGTTAGACCCTCTGGCCAGGAACATGGAACAAGAACGTCTAATGTGTATTGAGCGTGCGGGGTAGCAACGGCCCGGGCACGGTGATGAACCACCGCCCGCCAGTGATCCAGTCCACGACTTCGCACACGGATCAATCTTGCGTGGAATCCAGAAGGCTAGCGTACCGTACCTTGGCCACCGCTAAACTCGTACACTCGTACCTTCGTCTGCTTGGCGTGCCTTACAATGCAGTCCCTAGCAGCGTACTAGTGTCATGCAAGTAAGGAAAAGAAAACTTGCAAGTGTGCATCGTCGACTGTCCAGCTGGCAGATAGGCTAGCTGGGTCGTCCATGCCAAACTGCACATCCGCGAGCACTGCATGACCATGCTGTCACAGCACACTCAAACTCACATCCAACCATGCCCGACGTCCTCTGCCAGGAAGCACGTCAGCATTGCCATCGGCATTGACGATCAGCGGCGCGGCGGTTAAGTTTAGCCTCAGCAGGCTGTCATCATCGGATCGGCGTTGCCGCTCGTCTGTCAACCATGCCAGGAACCGTGGCGGTCATCAACCCGGGTTTCGCTGGCCTTCGCCATCGCGCATGCCCATGTACATGCCTGTCGAGTAATCTAAGAAGCAACGCCATGAGTCCGATAGTGTTTGTTGCACACACACCTGTCCACTGCATCGCCACCGTTGTCTGTGCCTGTTCCGACCACTGAAAGTTTATCTCCGTCAGCGTGCACTGTACCTCGATGATCGAGATAGAGGCGTGATAGCGATAAACCCTGCGAGGGTCGATAGCCTAGCCGTGGGCGCGAGATGTCGTCGATGGCAAACCTGATGAGACGCTTGCCCCTCTCCTTCCCTATCCCCCGACCACCACCCCCACCCCACCCCACCCCTCCACCCCTCTCCAGGCCCCGCCGCCAAGCCCGCGGACGGCACCAGGCCAAGTTGGCCACGGGACAGCGGTAGGTTGCGACAACATGCCATTACACGAGTTCCCACCTGTGCACCTAGACTGCCCAATGTCGATGTGAGACAGAAACACTCGATGACGTCGAAGCGCACACTAGCGTCCGTCGTCTGTCAGTAGTCGGTCATCTGATACATCTGAATCGTCTAGTGCAAGTTCCCATGTCTTGGAGCCTATTCGAGGCACTGTGTCAACTTGGGCATGTTAGGTTCCGACCGAACCGAGGGGACGTGGAAGAAGTGGTGGTCTCCGCCCAGCCACTCCCCGGCTTGGCTGTGGGGGTTATCATCGTAGAGCCACTGGGCATCGTGAGCCTAGGCTGGTCAGTGTACCAGGGTGGTACGTCAGACCGTGCCGAACCAGTTGTCTGGGGTGCGTACTGAGCGGCACCGTGGTGTTGCCGTCAAGCCGTCAATGGTAAACGGCTGTGAGCTGGGCGGGAGTCTGGCATGGTTCCTATACTTTGTATCTTTGGACCTGGCCCATATTGTTACCGCCACGGCCCGTATCGTGCGATCTTTGAGCGACGCAACAACCCTGTCGTCTCTTTCATGCTCACCACAGCTCAAGTCCTTGCCTTATGGTGAGGTCGACGACTCGTCCGCCGCTCTCGCCCGGTCGCTCGCCGCGCGCACGCTGCTGCTGGACGTGCTGTCTGCCGACCGGGCTGCTGGTTTCTGTCAACAAGAGTGAAGTGGGTCATATCTGTAGTGCTGTTAACGCCGCGGCATACCAATGGCCCAATGTCCGGCACCTACCACACCCGCCGCTTTTGCCGACACGCAAGCAGCATGTGTGGGATTCAGAGGATCTCTCGTCATTCGCAATCCCGAGCTGACTCGGCGGGTAAAGTTAGTGTCCTTGTGGTAGCAATAAAAACGGGCCAGCGGCGCCTGCTTATGCTACCTGTGTTGTGGGCGACCCGTCATGTCGCCCGTGCCGAACCAATGGTGAGGGCAGGCACCGGTCGTGTAGAAGCTGGCCGTACTCTGCCGTCTTTGGATACTGTACCGGTACCCTATTTTTCAAGTGCGTAGATATCTGATGGACTTGGCGAAGGTGATCGCCACGAACATTAGAGCAGATCCCACGCACGACTCCGACGCGTCGTGCAGTGCCGCGCGTCCGATTGCGCGAGGATATGACGCGTCGCGGGATCCGGGAGCTGGGTTGCGAGCAGACGAGCAGGCGAGTTGGACGCGGCGTGTCAGGTGCTGAGGGAGGATAGGGAAGCGTCCCGCAGGGCGAGTGGCAGCGCCTCTGATACATATATCCAGTCTGCCACCTGCGTACCCGGCTAGCTGCCAGGGTGCATTAACAATCCACAAACCTGGTGGCCCGTGCAGAAGTGATCGGCGGCTGGTATACAGTATGCGGGCGTGTGCGGGTCCGGGCAGGGGCAGTCAGCACTCAGCACTCGCCCGCCACGTGCTCCTGAACGCTTAAGCGCTTTTAAAGAAACGATGGCCAGGGTAAACCGACAAGCGACAATGTGGCTAAGAGTATGGCAAAGTGGGGGATGACCGAGCTCGTCCTTCACTGGAAAAGTTTCCTTTTGAACGTCACCGAGCGCTTCTTGTGTGCATGTTTATTGCACTCTAGCCTCTTTCCCCAAGCCACCAGGCTTAGCATTATTGCAACAACTCAAAAAAGGCGACAAGTCGACGCTTGTTCTCAACTCATGACGCACCATGGGACATCAGGCACGGCGGGCTAAATGTCGGGTACAACGTCAAGCGGTACCACCCCGGAGCCGCTGGGGGGAAGAGAGGGGTGTGTCTAGCTGTCTAGGCACCGCCTCAGGAACGGTTGGCGACAGTGAGTGCAGTTGCCGAGATGGTTTGGTCAGCCAAACAGGGTACAGGGTTGGCGGTTGGGCTCTAAATCACCCTGGATCACTTGCCTTTGAGTTTTGGACAAAGGCAGTAGTATTTGTTTATTTGTTTATTTTGCTCTTGCTAATCTCAGGTCTTGAATCTCCCGTGGCTCTGCTCAACACAAAATGCTAATACGGCACAAGCCCTGGAGAAAGCAGCCTGGCGCTGGCCACTTTGATGCTCTGGTACCACTGACCGTCGACACTTGTGACCCCTCTGGATGAACAGATCTCCTGATAGGGTGTGGCCCGTGCGAGAGTGCAAGTGGCACAGGCCGTGCGCTCATTGTGGCTGCCGCTTGCCCTTTGGCTGACAAGGTGCATGCCACAAGCCCACAATCAACCAACAATGCCCAGGTTGGTGACTGTCCCTTTTGCTCTACTGGAGTTTGGTCAGTCGAGATCACCACCCACAATTTTTGCGTGCCTTGGTCGACAAGGTTGGCTCTGTCTGACGCTCCATCGGGGGCCTGGTGCAGGAGAGCAAACTGTCCTCGTGCGAGGATGTGTTGAGACGGTCACCAGGGGCTGAAACACGAACCCATATTGGCGTGAACACAAGTGCATTTGTTACCTCTGGTGGTATGCCTCTTCGGAAGACTAGGCGGGACACGTACCTGTCAGAGGCCCTGTTCATCCTGCATCCTGCATCATCCAAGTCTCTCTGCCCTTGGGTATGCGGCCTGAGACCTTTGGCCTGTGACCTGGTCTGCACTGCACTGCAGTCTGCGTACCATTTCCTCCCCTTCCCTTAGCTGCCTGATGCCTCTGCTGCATCCTGCCCAGACGTTTACGTGCATACCGAGTCTACCCCATGCGACCTGCACATTCGACTGCCATTCTCGTCATTTTCCCCGACCCGCGCGACCCGACGTCAAACCCCCGCACCGCACACCACTGGCACTGCACTGCGCCGCACCTGCACTTGCACTGCACCCCTCGACACGACACACGAACGCGGCACTCACTCACACCTGTGCACCCACTACCTCCGATACCCTTCGCCCCGCACACGCACAGCGTTGACAACGCGCCGACATTCTCCAAACGGCACGTTGTACCGACACCCTTTACTCTCACCCTTCCACCCCCTTGCCTGCCAGCCTGCAATCGCGCGCGGTGCCTACAGCACTCCCCATCCCTTGCACCTTAGCTTGGTCGCAAAGCTTAGCGTTCCCTCGTTCAAACGACCCGCACCAGCGCGCTACTAGCGTCTCTGCGCGCATCTGGGCCGATTAGTTTGAACCTGGGGGGTCGCCGCTCCCACTGGTCGATCTTTGCTTGCAAGCACAGACAGTGGGGAGGCACCACCGCACGCACTGCACCGCACGACACGACACGACACGACACGCTCTGTGGCTCTGGCTCTGGCATCCCCCGACTGCCGACTGGAGCGTCCCTCCCACCGATTGATTTGCCCCGATCCCGCCGCTGGTCGACACCCCATCCCATCAGTCACCTACCCCCTTGTGCCCTGCCTGCCCTCTCCCCTTCCCTCCGTCCCTCCCTCCCTCCCTCCCTCGACTTCCTACCTGTACACAAACCACACCACACGACACCACACGCTACCACAATACTACTGCCTCCGGTAACAAGGGGAGCCCCCAAGGGAGACCACCATGTCAACAGGCCAAGTTGGAAACTTGGACCTGTCCATCACTGCTCCTGGCTACCCACGGCTCTTTGGCGGCATTCCAGACCACACTGGCTCGAGCAACAAGGCCAATCGCACTGCCGGCGCGACCCTTGACGAGCTTGAGCTCGACGCTTCCACCCCTGGACAAGCCAACCGCAAAGCCAACTCGGACCCAGCTTTACTATTCTACGAACCCAACTTGCACGCGCTGCACGCCCCCGCACCCACGCCCGCACCCAGCCACGCTGTGGACGCCGCACACACGGCCCATTTTGCCCTCGCGCCCACACCACACGGCCACGCCCCCACCCACGCCCACGGTGCCCGTATCTGGCCGGCACTGCCCCCACCCGCGCCTTCCCCTAGTCCCCCTGCGCCTGCAGCTCCTGCTGGACCATCTGCAGGCACGATTCAGACGACCAGTAGTGGAACGACTGCCATTAGGACAAGCACCCGTCGCACCAGTCCGACCAGCAGCTCACCCTCACCCACACCCACGACACCAACAACACTCTCCTCCACGACCACCACTACCTCGCCAAACCAGTTGCTTGCAAACCCATCCCGAAACTCGCAAGTACAACCACCGTACGGTCTGCACCTACCAACCGTGCACTTGGGATCGTTTGACTCGCTCGACCGGTCGCCGTTCACAAGCTCATCGCGCCATCCCATCTCACCCTCATCTTCTGCCCCATCCCTGCGCGAGCGCGACAGGCCCAGCGCTCGACGAGGGTCCGTGTCCTCGTCAACATCGACTGCTTCCAGACCTACCTCGCGCGCTGTATCACCAACACCTCTGCACATGCTCCACGTGCAGAATAGTGCACAGGTGACAGACCGCGCCGACCTCCGCCCTTCCCACAACCCTTCGTCTTCATTTATCCCAAACGCCTTTGCACACACCCCCGAGCCCTCTCAATATCAGCACCAGCAGTCGCTCGACGGTGCTGACCTGGCGTCTACCCCTGCTCGCGTGTCGCGTGCCGCGAGCCCGAGTCCGAGCGCGGTGCCCACCGAGGACAACGCGCCGACACCCCGCCCCGCCAAAGTGCCCCCGCAAACTCCCTCGGTGAATACGAATCAGGCCCCAAGCACGCTCAGACCCTCTCCACCTCTCCTCTCGCCCATCTCACCCATCTCGCCAGTGGGCATCGACAACCTCCCATCAACGTCTTTCACTGGCAACGGCTACGGCCACGCGTCTGCAAAAGACGAGCACCCTTTCCTCGTAGGACAGTCGCCTTGGCCGGCCACCACCTCTGCTGCCCCGCCTGCAGCTGCGTCTCGAACGGCGTCGACCACGTCGGTGCAGTCTCAACGTGACCTGCCCCGCGACGAGATCGCCAACGTTCGCAGCAGCAGCATCAGCAGTCTCAACAGCCTCAACAGCGTTGCCAGTGCTAGTGGTGCCCGCGCGCGCTCGGCTCTCTCGGTGCACACGCCGTCGCCATTAACACCAACCAGGCGCTCGTTTGACGTCGACTTTGGTGGTACCGCTTCCCCACGTCTGCGCGATTCGCCCAGTGTTCCAAGACGTCGCACCATTATCCAGCAGCACAAGCACGCGTCGCACGTGCACGTTGCCCAGGTTGAGACAGAAACAGAGCACCATCTGCCCACTCCAGCATCGCCTTCGCCATTACCAGCAAAGGGTCTTCCACCGACCGCACAATCCAACGCCAACGGTGACCTGGCATTGTCGGCCCCTGCACCAAACTCTGCGGCTGTGCAGAGCTTGCAGCCATCTGCCAGCCCCCCAGCAGCATTCCCGATCACCTCCCGTAACGTGTCATCCTCCCCAACGTCTATTGTTCAGGACGACGCTGCCTTTGCGTCCAAGCAAGCACGCGACCTCCCAGGTAGCTTGATCGACCCCGCATCATCAGTGCCTGTTCGCACTCGTGCAACCGCACCTCCACTCGCGCGAGAGCCTGCCTCGTCGCCGGTTGCGCCTGCTTCCATTCCAGCCACCGAGCCCGCCCCAACGCGTGCTGCGGTTGCCTCACCAGCCGAAGTCACAGGCCGCCAACAAGGAATCGAAGCGAGCGACGACGCCACCGCCACTGGCACCGCCTCTACAGTGCACGTTGACGGTGAACCCAGGCACAAGCCATCCAAGAAGCGATCACTCCCTCGCCCGCCGACAACCGAGGACAGCTCCGCATTGACCTCTTCGAGTCCGGCAAACCGCGCCACCTCTCAGACGATACCGTTCCCCACCCCTGGTCCGTCTACCAACCCGAGCCTCGTCTCCATGCCCGTCCCTACTGTTGCGTCTCGTCCTCTCTCCACCTCTCCAAAGGCGAATCTCAACCCCAACGGCCGCGGATTCGGCGTCGACACTGCACCACAGATTCGTTCACGGAACCGCTCACCAGACAGGGTAGGACGGTCATCCTTTGCACCTACTGGCGGTGCCATCGAGATGCCCACCGCCAAAGCTGCTCCGATTCCCGCCACCAAACCGGTTCCGATGCCCACGCCGATGGGCTTTGCGCCCAGCCACCAACCCACCAAATCGGCATCCAACTTCCCCGCCATTGCTGGCCTCTCCGACGCCGGACCATATCCCACGTCTGCTGTTTCCCCCAAAGCTCGTGCACCACCCAACGGACTCCAAGTCCCTGGTGCCAATGGCGGCCCACCTGGTCTGCCGCAAGGCTTAAGGCAGCCCGAGGAAGTGTGTCTCGAGTGCATGATGCGCGACCGAGATCTCGCCGATGTCTGCGTTCAGGGCGAAGGCGTCTGGGAGCGTGCGAGTGATGCCGCGTGGCAGGACCTTCGCGAGCGCGAGTTCGAAACACTCCGTGCAATGTCGCTCGACCACTCGGTTTCTGGCATGTCCCTCGAGTCGGCGGGCTTCAGCGCCGAAGCCGACTCGTCTCCTCTCTCGCACGCCAGTGGACTCCCGGAAGAGCCATCACGGGCAGCGCAGGCGGCCGCCCGCAGACAGCGGCGCGAAGCGCGCAAAGCAAAAGCCGACGAGCGTGACGCTCAGGTCGCTCGGATCGGCTGGCGTGGCTTCAAGTGGGAGGAAGGATCTGGCGGCGACGGCTTCCCAAGGGGCTTCCTCGGCACACGCGGTGGCGCGCTCACGGAAAAGGGCATCAAGAATGTCATGACCATGGTATGTTTGCACTAGCCGTTGTGGTACTAGTAGACTGACCGTGCAGTACCCTTCGTCGTCTGCGTTGCGATACCAGATTCTCCAGAGCTACCTGCGCGGGCAATACCGCCTCATCCTCGAGGTGCGCAACGAAGCGTCACGGTTGGGCCACTATCCCGAGCCCGAAGAGCCATACTACCCCACATCGCCCACGCTTTCTAGCCATGAGAGCTCGTTGGCGAGTGCCAACCGACGCAAGTCGCGCAACAAGAGCATCGACGCACAGTCCGTCAAGGCCATGTCCATTAGCACGGCGCGGTCGGCCCCTGCGGTGCCCCTGTCGCAGCAGCCACCACCGTTACGGCAGAGCCCGTCGACACCAGCGGGCCTCGGCAGCGTCGTCACCCAGCGTCCCCGACCACGGACACAGTACTCTGGCGAGCGTGGAGGAGAGCGCGAGTCGATGCTGGCGCCGAGCTCGAGTTCGGTTGCCTCGCGCCCCTTGCTCAATGTCAACACGTCTACGTCTCCGCCTACACGGCCTCAGCACCTCAAGGGCATGAGTGTCAGCTCTTCGAGCGTGCCCAAAGCGCGCGACTCGCGCTTCACCGACGACTGCTGGTCGGACACGGAGGACTTGTGGCCACCCGCGTCGCCCGCCTCGGGCAACCTGCGTCCGTTTTCGTTTGCTGTGCGTGCGGGAGCTGCTGCTGGACGCGAAGGAAGCGACGCCGGCCACCATCGCCGCAGCATCTTTGGCCGCTGGGGCGGAAGTGTCACCAGTCTGTTTACTGGCAGCCACGGCGGCAGCGGCAGCATGATGGACATGCAGTGAGTCGGAACTTCTAACAATGCAAGTGTGCAATGCTGACCCTCAGTCTTGGTCTCGACATGGACCGCAGGAACCGCACGTCTTCATACCAGGCGCACGAGATGCCCAAGGTCTCTGCTGGCCTCGCGCCACGCCCCGTCTTTGCGAGCCGACAGTCGCTCGGTTCGGGTGTCTATCTCGCTGGACAAGACGAGCAGACAGCCAACGCCGCCGCACAGGCAGCGATGCGTGACCGTCGTGCGAGATCGGTCAGCACAAGCCGTCTTACACAGGTATCGCTCTACGACGAGCCCAGCGACGTGTCGCCCAAGAAGAAGGAAAAGGGTCTCAAGGGCCTGCTCCAGAAGATGAAGAAGCCAAAGGGCAAGCGCGACCGAGCCGCTGCAGTTGCTCGGCCCGAAGAGGATGGAGGGTCGTCGGAACTGCAGCCGCCACCGCCCATCTCGTTCCTCGTCAACCGTGGGGAACGGAGCCACGACCGCAGCCGTTCGGGCTCATCCATGTCGATGCTCAATGAGCCCTCGCCTTCACCGTCGCTCACGCCCGGCAATGGCTCGCCCAACCCACAAGGCCGTTCGGTATCTACGCCGATGGCGGCGTCGTCTGGCAGCGGGAGCCAAGATGCGAGCCCCACAAGCTCGCGCTTTGCTCCTGAGCGTGACAGGCGCCGCACCGACCCATCCCCCGAACTCCCACCCGGTGCGGCTCCTGATGCTTTCAGCCTCACGCTCCACCCACGCCGTGGGTCGGCGATGGAAATGCTCACGGGAAGCTCGCACACGAGTATTCCCAATGCGCTCATCACACCCGAGACGCCAGTGTATGAAGAGCCCATCTCGATGCGCGACTCTTCGTTTTCGTCGTCTCTGCGCGAGTCGATGGCACGCGATTCCATGGTTGCGCGCGAGTCGATGGTCCGCGATTCGCTCGTTGTGCGCGACTCGATGGTCGGCCGCGAGTCGACCTATGTGCCCAACGGCAACGGCCAGCCGTACCCGCCATCGTACAACGCGGCCATGTCTTACCGGAAGAGCATGCAGCCGTCGTTATCGTCGCGGTACTCGACGGCCGACTCGCTCGATCCGGGCATGGCGCCTGCCCAGCACCTGCAGGCGCCTTCACCAGCGGGCTCGCTCTCACCAAACCGGTACAAGAACCTCCCCCCGCTTCCGCCGAGCGCTGGAGGCGGCGGCGGCCTGGCATCGCCCGACATGTACAGCGACGCGGCCGACTCGTACCGTGCGAGTGTGTATGACAACCGGACATCGATTGCGTCGTCATACCCGCGTGGCTCGATTGTTTCCCAGGACGCGCCGAGCGTAGGGTACCGCGCGGGCGTACCGCCTTCGAGTGACTACTTCCCGACCGCGTCTCCGCGCTACCAACAGGGCGGCTTTGCATCCCCACTCCCGGTCCCCGGCCCGGGTTCGAGCCCTCCTGGCGGCTACGGCGCAGCACTTGGCGCAGGCCCCGGCAACGTCGGCCTCGGTGCCCCGCCATACATGCAGCAACGCACACTGCAGCCTCGCGCGAGCTTTGACGTCCTCGCGGACCACAGGGCGCGCGTTCGCCGCTCAACTGCGGCCCCGATGCCCGACGAGCGCAACGCGCAGAGCATGTACATTGACGCACGCAACGCCGCGTCTACAGGCTCGTTTTCTCAAGTCGGAAAAGGCCGTCGTCCCCGACCCGCCCCCGCACACCGAGGACCGGAAGGAGCGCAGGAGGGGCATCAAGTCGATCTTTTCAAAGGCAAAGTAGCGCGAGCGATACACGAGCTCGTGTGAGCGATGCCAACACTGCCTCTCTGCGCTTCCCACGGCGCTCGCCGGCTCGCCGGCTCGGAGCGCCCTTACATCTTTTGTTAGACACGGACTAAGACTGCATTCTCTCTACGCATACCACAAGACCGATCACGCCGCACCAGCAACATATCCCTGGCGCGGCCCACCCACGACTGCGACCCGACACGAGCACGCACCCCACTCCCACCTGTTCCGAGACATCCACCACCCAGTGATCCCGACCGCGCACGGGCGCGACCCCAAGACGTGCCGTGACGAACGAACCCAGCGAAAAACCCCAACATCCCCACTTCGCACGAATCCAAGTTTTTTCCCCACGACCATGATCCACGATCCACGATCCATGATCCCCGATACCCACCAGTCCTACTACCTACCCAACTAGCACCTGGCAGCGGATGGGCAGCATTAATCGAGAGGCCACGCGGACTCTGTTTGTAGCACTACTGCATCGAGAGCCTACCCATGCCACCTTGTCTGCACGAGCGAGCGCGAGCAGCGAGTGAGCGTGCGAGTGGGCGAGTGAGCGGGCGAGTGGGCGAGTGAGCGGGCGCTGTATTGGAGCAGACGGTCAGCGTGGTGGGCGTTGCGTTTATGGGCGACGCTTGTCTGCACGACTTGGTATGGCAGTTCGTCTGCGCCAGAGGGCGGAAATGTGCTGTTGACTGTCCTAGAGTTTGCATCAGTGTCGTGTAGAGTCAGTCGTGTGTTTCAGTGTCGCATTTGACAGAGTCGCGTTTAACAGAGGCGTTTGACAGTCGTTTAACAGAGGCGTTTGACATCGTTTGACATCGTTTGACATCGTTTGACATCGTTTGACATCGTTTGACATCGTTTGACGTCGTTTGACAGTCGTTTGACGTTTGACATCGTTCGACAATATCGCTCCAGACTTGCCGTTGAGCACCGCAACACACCATCGACCTCGCCCAGGCTACGTCAGACAAAAGTGCAATCTGTCACGGCCAAGCCATACGCCATGCTGAGACACGCCGCATACCCGCGCAGAGCCCAGACGTACAGCAGCCACAATCGTCCAGGCTCATTGCGTCTTGCATTGATTCGCATCGAGCGTGCCCAGACGCCAACTCACATTGTCGCGTTCACACAGCCACACAGCCACACAGCCACACAGCCACACAGCCACACAGCCACACAGCCACACAGCCACACAGCATTCACACACAGTACTTTACATGTTGTCCCCAAAGGTGATTCCAACAAACACCACCAAGACGACATGCGCCGCGCGTGCCGTACAACGATGCATTGTCCTGCCAACTACTGGCCTACTAGTACTGGTACCCCCCGTACTGGTATCCATACTGCCCTTGCCCTGGCTGCTGCCCTGGCTGCTGGCCTTGCTGTTGCTGTGGGGGCTGCTGCGGTTGCTGTGGCTGCTGCTGCTGCTGCTGGCCCTGGTATCCGCCTGGCGTGGGGTACGAGTACCCGCCATACCCTCCCTGAGGGTATGGCTGCTGCTGCTGCTGCGGGGGTTGGGGGTACGAGTACTGCCGCTGCGGGGGCTGGTACTGCTGCTGCTGCTGAGGCGGGGGAGACTGGTACTGCTGTGGCGGGGACTGGTACTGCTGCTGCTGAGGTGGGGACTGGTACCCCTGCGGCGGAGACTGGTACTGCTGGGGTTGCTGTTGCTGCTGTTGCTGTGGCTGTGGCTGTGGCTGTTGCTGTTGCGGTTGCTGGGGCGGGGCGGGGTAGCTCGCCGACGAAGAGCGGTAGGGCGCCGGAGGGGCGGGGTAGCTTCCCTGCGAGTAGTTTGTGTATGGCTGTGCGGGCGGGGAGGGGTATGAAGCGCCGGCGGGCGGGGAGGGGTATGATGGCGCGCCGGTGGGGGCCGAGGGGAACGAGGGGTATGTGCCTCCTGCTGGGCGCGGGGGTGGGGGGTAGGCGCCTGGGGATGTGGCCGAGGTGCGGGGCGGGGAGGGTGCGGCAGCGGCGGTGCTGGTGCTGAATGCCGAGGGGAGGCCGGCGAGGTTGAAGTCGTACGGGTTGGAGGGTTTGGGCGGGGCTGGTGGGGCGGGGTAGGCGGACGGCGCGGATGGTGCGGGGTAGGCCGACTGTTGTGGGTAGGCGGGGGTGGACGGTTTGGGCGGGGGAGGGGGCGGGTATGCGCCGTACTTGGACGCTGGGGCGGATGGCGCCGAGCTTGATCCCGAGCCAAGACCCATGGAGGCAAACTGGGCGTCGAGGCCGCGTGACGACGCCGTGGGGCTCGGGCTTGCGCCCGCGCCTCCGCCGCCGATGCGGTTCCGCGTCTCGAGGTCGGCGACGAGGCGGTTGCGCTCTGCGTCGCGCGGGGTGACAAACGCGCGGACCTCGCGCTTGAGGTCTGCGGCGACGCGGTCGATGCTCTCGTAGAATGCGAGCGCCTTGGCGAGGCCCTCGGCGAGCTGGACGTGGGACGCGCCTGCGCGCTCCAGCCGGCGCTCCCACTCGCGCACGCGCGTCGCGCGCGCCTTGGCCGAGCGCTGGCGCTCGCGCACGCCCTGGCCGCGTGACACGCGCTGGACAATCGCCTCGAGCTCGGTCGTGAGCGTCTTCAACGCCGAGACGGCAGAGCTCAGGCGTGACTGGTAAGGACGGAACTTTTCCAGCTCGGCCGCAAAGAGCTGCGGCTCGACGGACGCGTTGCGCCGGTTCAGGAGGAGCAGGTTGGACACGTCGTCATTTTGGATCTGGCGTTAGTGGGGAACACGAGGTTGGGATCTGCGTGAACCGACACGTCGTCGGTGGCGGTGCACGCTTTGGAGGGCCGGGCCTGGCCCGACTTTGACGCGACTGACCTTTTCCTTCAGGTCCTTGAGGACGTCGTCGCGCTCGCGGCGGATCTTGTTCAAGCGGTCAAGCTTATCGCTCGCGTCCTTTGCGGCCCCGCGCAGCTGCTCCTGCTCGGCCGCGTCGAGGCGGGGGCGCACTTGCTCCTCGTCCTGGAGGTCGAGGAGGGACATGCCCGCGTCGGCGGGCGGGGCCGCTGTCGTCTTGCCCGCGGCAACGTCGGCAGCCGCGGCGCGGACGGCATCCTTGCCGCGCTCCAGAATCGCCATATCAGGCTGGATATCGTGCCAGAGCGCGACGACCTGCGCATCCGACGCGGCAGCGGCTTTGAGCGACGCGAGGTTTGACGAAATGGTGGACCGGAGATGCGACGTCTGCGGGCCCGACGGCGCCTGCGTAAAGTTTGGTGCGTACTTGGCACGCATGCGCTCGCACTCGCGGCTCTCCGTGTCGAGCTGCGCAGAGAGGTCTTGCAGCTCGCGCTCGCACCGCGTCCGCTCGCCCTCGAGCTGGCGGACGCGCGCGTCGGTGCTGCCGCCGGATTCCGAGACGTCCGCGGCGATACGCAGCACGTCCGAGCTCACGTCGACGTCCGTGTCGGCGTCTTCACCGTCGGCGAGGCGCCGCCACTGCTGAATGATGCCCGGGAGACCCAGGTGCTCGAGCGCGGTGCGGACCTCGACCTCGCTCATTTCGACACGCTCGACCTCGCCGCGCGCAAGCTTTGCCTTTTCCTCAGAGTAGACACTGGCCGACTCGTGGACGGCAAGCGGGATGAGGCGGGCGAAAATGTCGGGCCCGATGAGCTTGGACACGTCCGCGTTGGCGTACACCTCTTGGATCGTAATGGGCGTTGCTGGGGGCAGCTTTTCAATCACGGGCAGCGCAGCCTCGGACGGGAGAATGTCGTGGTAGATCAAGTCATTGTCGCGGATAGCCTGTGTCTTTGCCTCTGCGCACAGCGTGGCGTGTGCCTTTGAAATGTCGTGCAGGCTCTGGCCGGCGTCGTGCGGCAGTGTGGGCGACGACGACGACACAAACGACCAGTTGAAGCTTCCGGCCGCGCGCTGGGCCTCCTGTGCCAAGGTGTCTGCGAGCTTGAAGCGCACGAGCGCCGTCCCGTGCTTGCCCGCGGCCTCGTCGGCCTTTGCGCGCTGGAACTGGGCAATCGACGCAAACAGCTTTGCTTTGGCTTGCAGCACGTTCATCCACATGCGGTCAAAGACGTTTTTCCCCTGAAACTCGCGCATCTCGTCCACGAGCCCATTGTACATGCTTGCCACCTGGTTGGCGGTGCGCGCGACGAGCGACGGCGCCTTCTTCTCCTCGATGAGCTTTTCCAGAAACACCTCGGTCGCCTGCGCCAGCATCAGGTTGATGAGCAGGTGCACCACCTCGCGGCTCAGGTCGGTCGATGGTGCGTGCAAGAAATTGTCATTGATATACGTCAGCATGCCCGCCGTCGCGCGCGCGTTGAAGTAGGCACGCTTCAGGCCCTCGGGGTCGGCACGCGACTGCGACGCCGCCAGCGACGACAGCACCGACGCGAGCAGGTGGATAATCGATGCCTTTTCAAACGCCAGCGACGTTTGCGTCGTCAACTTGTCGGTGAATGCATCGTTCCTGCGTGTGGTCAATGGGTGGGAACTGGGAGGACAAGAACAAGAGGGACCAGAGCACAAGCACCGGGAGCTGGGCAGAGTCGCGTGCGGCTCAAGCCCAGTTCGCACCGCCAAGAACCCCCGCCTGCGGTTTCAATCTCGCCGCACTCACCATCCAAACGACACCTTGACCTCGGAGAACCGCAGCTCGAGTAGCTCCAGCTGTCCAAAGTACTTGTACAGCAGGTCACGAGCTGGAGTCAGCACCAGCACCGCCCCCTCACAGCACCACACTCCACCACCACGCACCAGTAGTATCGCTCCCGGCACCCCGGACGGCGTCCTGGCGGCACCGCTGGAGGACGCTAATCTCCTCCGCATACGCGTCGGGCGACTCGCCAAACGAGTGCGCAATGGTGGAGCGGATCGGGCCGGCCCAGTCGGCGTCCGTCGTCGCCTTGCGCGGGATCGAGAGGAGGGGCGACTGCGCCATCGCGGCGGGCGGAGCTTGAGCGGCGGGGGGGTAGGAAGGGTGGGCGGGGAGCCGCGGTGGGGTTGGGGCAAGGTCGGGCCGGCGGGCAGGATAGGTGTGGGCGGGTGGCTTGGGCTGGGACAGGTGAAGCGCGCGAGATGTATTTGTTTTGGATAGATCGATGCGAGATGTTGCTAGATGGCTGATGGTGGGTGGGTATTCGGTGGTGGTGGATGGTGGCGGTGGCATGTGTCGTGCCCAGTAGAGTGTGTCATGACCAGCCGCTTGGTGTGCGTCATCCGCAAGCGACGGAACCAAATTTATCCACACCCCAACCTCAAACTCGGCGATCGATGTCAAGTCGACACAACCACAACCGACTCCCCAAGACACTCACTCGCTCACCATGTCCGCTCCAAGCTCGCAGCGCGTCCCGCAGGGCGAAGTCATCATGGACGTGGGTACAGACTTCTAACGCCGTGCTAATCCCAGTTTGCCGATGGAGGACAGTACATCAAGAGTGCGTTTGGGCCATTGTCTCGGCCAGTCGGGCTGGTTCAAGTGGCCGATTGGACTGACCAGAGGAAGAGGGGGGGATGGCGCTGACCCCCAGACAAGCTCGAAACCTCGGTGCTCGACCTGGAGCGCCGGCGGATTACGCGCGACGAGGCTGCCAAGGCGAGCCGTGCGATGGAGGCGCTCGAGGTCAAGCCTGCGGGGGCGGTCAAGGCCGACGACGCCAACCTGATTGTGCGTTCCTCTCCACTTGCCGCGCTGGCAGGCGCGAAGCATGCTGTGTCGTCTATTGCCGTGTTGTGTGGTGTAGTGTTGAGAGTTGAGCTAACCCCCAGGTCAAGGAGCTCGGCGTGACAAAGGAGCAGGCAGAGGAGGCGCTGCGCGCCGAGGGCGGCGATGTGGCAAAGGCCTTCGTCAAGCTCACAGCCCCCAGCCTGTGAGCCAAGTACGGGCGCAGAAGAGAGATATAGATGGGGGAGGGTTATGGCGATACCCTGCACCACGTAACACGCCTGTTACACAACATGCATAATACATTGTAACGAGTACACCAGCGTCTAGTCCGCCGGCAGTGCCGCCGGTCGTGGGTGGTTGGGCTGCGTGATGTCGGGGGTGGGAATGGTTTGCGTGAGTCGTGGTTATGGCGGGGACAGTGTGTGCGGTGCCGAGCGTGCGTGATGCTGTGAATGAAGAGCGAGGCGGGATTGAAGACGAGAAGCATGGGAGGGAGCGGATGGAGAACAATGGAAGCGGGGGCTGTTGGAGGAGCCGGCGCTGAGGCTGGCGAGAGCGAGCAACGCGAGTACAGCACGGCTGAGGGGTGCCTAGGGGCCACGCCCACGCCGTGTGTCGAGGCTCAGCGAGGATGAGGCTGGAGCTGGAACATGACGAGTACGAGGCAGGGGGACGCGAGTGCGAAGGAGTGTCCACTAAGAGTGCGCCCAAGAGACGGGAAACATGGAGTACCAGCGTCTTGAGATGGGTATCGTCCCCGCCTCCGTGACCGGCTTCGCCTCAGTTTCTGCACAGCTTACACCTCCTCGAGGAAACCTTGAACGATGAGGCGCTCGACGTTGCTCCGCTCAAGGCGGAACCGCTCTCCCTTTCTAAACTCTACGCGCTCGCCAGAGTCGAGAATGACCTCGCCGGCGTCGCGAATGACGCGGACGTCTGCCATGAGTTCACCCGGCGGCCTATCGATGCCGGCGGCGATATCGAGCACGTCGAGAAAGTCGCTCTTGTAGTCGAGGACGAGGGCGTTGTACCCGCGGAGGAAGTCGAGTTCCTGCGGGGAGAGCGCGGACCGGAGATCGGGGGCCTCGGGCTCGGTGGTCGCGGATTCGTTGGCGTTGGTGGCATTACCTATCCCGGGGCCCTGGAGGGGCGCGTTGGGCAGGCCGCTTCTCGCGGGGGACAAGAGGTAGGCGAGCGCGCCGCCCGCGTCCCACCACCGCTCGGTGATGCCGCCCACGCGCGAGAACAGGTATGCCAGCAGACACCGCTTGTTCCGCCGTGCCGCCAGGTGCTGCACCGTCAACGCGCACACGAGCGCGCGGTCCTGCGACAGCGATATCCCGTGGTTCTCCGTCGCCGCCGCAATCGCCGCGCCCAGCTGGCGCGTCTCGAGACACACGGACAGGATGAGCGGGAGCGCGTACTTTGGCAACGGGAGCTGCGGGGTCGACGACAGCGTCGCCCGGTGCGCGGCGACGACGAGCTGGAGGGCGAGGTCGCCGTGCATTGTGAGTGTGGGGGTGGTCGGTCACGCGGCGAGGCGGCGGTGGGCTGGATGAGGGTGGGGAGTGCAGGCCAGTGTTGGAATGTTGCTTTGTTGATGACCTCCACCAGGCGCGTCGCGTCAATGCATGCACCCCAAACACACATTGCGCACGGACTGTGTTACGCTAGCCTAAATTGCCACAACGAAGGTGCGCTGGAGCCCCAGCACGCCAATGACTCACACATGCACACCTAATTGTGAGATCGGCCAGGTGCGTCAGTTGAGTGTGAGTGCGGGATTGCGGCATTGGTCGGCTGGGTGGTTGCGGGTGACGGTTGTCCGACCCGGGGTGGAATCCCGTTTTTCAGAGTGAATTTGGTTCCGGGTGGGGATGTGTCAATGTGTCGGCCACCACGACCGAGCAAACGAGCATCACTGCCGCAATCATGTGGGGTGCGGGCGCGCGCTTGGCTTTGGCTAGTTTGGCTGACTGTGCCTGCGCGCCTGCAACGCTCCTGCTCTGCGCCTGTGTGCGGCATTGGATGGATCACTCACTCACTTGCCGCCCAATGGATTACCCTGCCCTTTTTGCCACGTTTTTTGGCGTGGCTTTGGGCTTTGGGTGAGTGACCGCCCGCGTGCCCGCGCCGCCACATGACCCAATGTTGAGAGAAACATCGTGACTGCCCATGACCTACGTAGGGGCACAGACGAGGCCAAGGCTGGCTGCTGGCTGGCATGGCTGGTTGGCAGAGACGCAGGCACTGGCTAGTACGGCGGTACGGCGGGGTGACGGACATGCGGCACGCGGGCGCCCGGTGATGCAAACGAATGCTACGCAGGACACACCCGCGCTACCCACCACATCCCCTCCCTGCTCACCACCACCACCTTTACAACCCACTCCGGCGTCCTCTTCTCACCACTCTCCACCCCTTGACCATGCTCCGCTCCGCCCTCCGTCCTGCCGCCGGCGTCGCTCGCAGTGAGTATCGCCCTTGTTCAGACACGCACGCCGCATGTTCTGTGTGTGCATCGGAGACTGGATCGGTGTGCTGGGCAGGTTTGCACCCAGCCAATGGGCAGTCCACAACGAAACACACCACCACGAGCGCCGCTGACACCCAGGCGCGCGCACCTTTTCGTCGTCGTCGCGCGTCGCCTCGTACGCGGACACGATTGACAACATCTACGTCAGTGAGTACTCGAGCTTGTTACTTGCTACTGCCGCCGGCCCCGCACGGCCACGAGAAACCCGGACCCAGCTGACACCCGTGTAGACAAGGACACAAAGGTCCTCATCCAGGGCTTTACCGGCAAGACGGTGAGTTGTGTTTCCCCGACGTCCCGACCATGTCGATCTGGGCTTGTTATCGTCCTCGAGATGGAGGCTAGAGCCGAGATAACAGCGCTCGATGCGATGCGGTCACGGCTGGGAACATGGATGATGGACTTTGGCGGACTCGTGTGGATGCTGACCCCCAGGGCACGTTCCACGCCCAGCAGGCGATCAACTACGGCACCCGTGTTATTGGCGG
Source organism: Pascua sp. PH4015B (assembly GCA_025502685.1). Taxonomy (NCBI): domain Eukaryota; kingdom Fungi; phylum Basidiomycota; class Tremellomycetes; order Trichosporonales; family Trichosporonaceae; genus Pascua; species Pascua sp. PH4015B. The sequence continues at coordinate 186,174 of JAMFRD010000055.1, read as the reverse complement.
CACCAACCCAAAGGCAAGTTGAGGATGCGGCAGTGGGAAGGAGCCGTGGTGACGATGGGTGTGGTGTGGGTGATGGCGTAGGGCAATGAGATGTGGTGGTTGGCAATACCTGGCTCCAAGCTGCCATCACATACCCTCGTGGCCCTCATGGGCCAAAGCCATCTCATGGCGGTAGCGTGCTATTCTCTACCCTCGTGGCTATCATCGGGGCGAGAGCCATCTCACGGCCGCTCGTCAGCCAGAGCCATCGCATGGCCGCTACAACCAGGCCTCCGACCCCCCCATCTCCCCGCCAGTCTCGCACTTCGTGCTCAACGTCGACTAACACCCACCAGAAGGCGGGCCAGACCCACCTCGGCCTGCCCGTGTTCGGCTCTGTCCGTGAGGCCAAGGAGGCCGAGAACCCGTTCGCGACCGTCATCTACGTTCCCCCCGCCGGTGCCGCCGACGCCATTCTCGAGTCGATTGAAAACGAGATCCCCCTCATTGTGACCATCACCGAGGGTATCCCCCAGCGCGACCAGCTCAAGGTCTACAATGCCCTCCGCTCCCAGTCCAAGTCGCGCATGGTCGGCGGCAACTGCCCCGGTATCATGTCGGAGACTTGCAAGCTTGGTATCATGCCCGGCCACGTGTTTAGCGAGGGCAACATTGGTATCGTCTCGCGTTCGGGAACTCTGACCTACGAGGCTGTCAAGTGAGTCGCGAGCGCGAGCGCGAGCGAAGCGAGCGGTCGCACCTGGAAGCGTGTTGTGGAGCGTCGGGGGAGAGCAGTTCCCGCAGAGTAGAGAGTCTCAGCTTGGCGGAGCGTTAGCAACGTGGACGAGGTCGAGGGCGGACACGAGTCTTCAAGGGGACAAAGTGTCTTTTGGTCTGCCCCGGACCTTGTGACTGGAAGTGATCTTTAGCAAGGGTGGGATAGGGATCTCATGCCAACGAGGGGTCGGCTAGGCTTGGCCGGCCAGACGATTGATGACCCTGCCGGCTTTGCCCAGTCCTCTCCTGCCAACCTCGAGCCTACAGGTGATCCAAAGGGCCTTGAGGGCATCGTTGGAGGCACTGAAGCCTCCACCGCCGTGGTGCTTGATCCTTTTGTGGTCTCTTGATCACACCGCAACGATCTATGTGGCTCCGAATGCCCAAGCCCTTTCACCCCTATAGCGCACTCTACTCTCCGCCGCCCAACCATCCTACCCCAACTTCCCCCATACTCTAGCCAACAACCCTCCCCCCCCTTTCCCCACCCCACCACACTAACCCCGCAGCCAGACCACCCTCGCCGGCCTCGGCCAGTCGCTCACCGTCGGCATCGGCGGCGACCCCTTCCCGGGCACGCAGCACATTGACGTGGTCAAGGTCCTCCTCGCCGACCCGAAGACGGAGGGCATTGTCCTCATTGGCGAGATTGGCGGCAGCATGGAGGAAGAGGCCGCAGCCTACCTGGCCGAGCACAACACGGGCCCCAACCGCAAGCCCGTCGTGTCGTTTATCGCCGGCCGCACCGCGCCCCCCGGCCGCCGCATGGGCCACGCCGGCGCCATCATCGCAGGCGGCAAGGGCGCCGCCTCGGACAAGGTCGCGGCCCTCAAGGCTGCCGGCGCAGCCATTGCTGAGAGCCCCGGCCAGATTGGCGCAATCATGTACGAGGAGATGAAGAAGGCCGGTAAGGTCTAGGTCTCTAGGTCGAAGTCTAGGCCTAGGCCTGGTCCCAGGCTCAAGGGAGGTTTCGGCTTGAGTAGAGCCCGACCTCCAATACTGTACCCGAGTAAAAAAGCAAGCCCGCGCGCTATAGATTGTGTGCCAGCGATGAATGCAGCATACCCGGCAGAGGACGTGGGGTGGAGGTGGGGGGTGGGTGAAGAGGTGACGAGGTGATCAGGTGGCCTAAATGCGGCACCAGGCTGGCACTGACGGTGGTGGTGAGGGTGGGAAGGCGCCAAGCGATGGCGGGTCGTTGACAGCCGTTGGCAGATGGGAAGAGTCGATCGACTCAAACTGGACTTGACGACTGACAAGCTCATCTCGTTAAGCACACATGAGCTGGCCTCCACACGAGCTGGTCTCATAACCCGCACGAGCAGGTCTCGATACCAACATGGACATGTTCATGCCAGCCTTGCGAGCCACAATCGCAACCTGAGGCCCAAGGCCCAGCAGTCGCCTCCAAGGCCCAGTAAGCTCCAAGCCCCAGTCGATGCCGGCACCAACCTATGCCGTCTAGGTCTCAACCCCTCAACAGCGGAAGTGTTCACGGCCGTCAAACGCTGGCACAATCGCAAACTGACCAAGACCTAGCCCGCGGTCTACTGTGTCGGACTGGAGACGCTGGCGGGGCAGGGCATGCCCGCACACTGGTAACGAGATGATGTGCTGTGACGCGCGCGGCGGGGTGTGACATTCATGAAACAGTGTGGGGCATGGCAGCGGCACACCGCTTTGGCACCCAGTGTAGATGTAGATATCGTAAGGCTGGCACGACCTGTCTGGCCAAAATGCGAAGCCAAGCCCGCTATCAGGCGCACGTGTTTGTCCCTGGTGGGGACGAACCACATCTGCCAGCGCATAACCACTGACCTGCCCGCCAATTGACACGGCGTGTGGGGCGATACGGTAGATTTCGGCACTGCCACGCCGTGGGTACTCGCACGTCCTGAGCTGTTGTCGACGCCAGTGACGCCCGAGCTGTCAGTTTGCTGCACCCAGGTGCCGAGGTGCACAGACAGCACTGACAGTGCGACAGCATTGGTACTGCTGCACTCTACAAACGTATACTCCTCCTCGTGCTAAGGATGTACCATACGGATATACCGCCAAGTTGATGAACGCCCACTTGCGCCAGCTGCTCCAACACCCCCCATGCATGCTGCGCTCCAGGTGCAGGAACGCTACAGTCCGCTACAGTCCGCTAGAGTACTAGTGCGAGGTACGGCTCCACCCCGTCACTGGCGAACTGGCATGACGATAGCGACGAGTGCGTGTTTGGGGACGGAGGCGTAGATCATCCACACTTAGGCTTGGCGCTAGGTGCTATACTGGGATACATGTGGCACCATCGACACATACCATGTGGTGCCACCATGCCTTTGTCCTTGTGGCGGTGTGTGATAGCTCAGACTGGGCTCGGGGTACATAAGCCTCACTCTTGCCGTGTCACGGTCTCCTTGTTGCCTTGTTGCCCTCTTGTCTTTGGAATCCAGCGTAACGTCGCCGACAAGCTCATCAGCCATCCTCGTCAAGTATGTTACTCCGTTGCGATTCCTCGACCATCGTTTCCCACCGCCTTCAACCCCCACCTCCATCTCCTTGCCCGTGCAATAGCTTCAACCCCGCCAGCACCTTCTGCCCCCATCCCACCATCTCCCCCCATCTCACCTCATCTCCCGGGCTTCCTGAACCCCCCGCCTGCCCCCCACAGAACTACCCCCCCCACCCGCCCTATCCCCAACTTACACACACCGCACCCCCCCCCCCTCCCCGGCCCACGGCTAACACCAGCAGCATGAAATCCTACCCCACCTACACAATAGCCCCCCTCGGCCTCCCCCTCTCCCTCGGTGTCTCCCTGATGCGCTCCACCGACGAGGCCCTCGCCCCGCTCCCGCCCCTCACACCCGGCCCCAACGGCACCACAATCCGCGCCCCCAAAAAACCCGTCCTGTACACGTCCACCGCGCGGGCGGTCCCGGGGGGCGTGGGGGAGGGCATCATCTTCGGCCCCGTGTGTATTGGCACCTTTATCTCCGACGACCCGGACCAGACCCAGGAACAGGAGCAGACACCGTACACGATCGCGCTCGACGAGGGGTACACCCTCTCCGCCCTGCGTATCCGGGACGGAACGTACGACGCCACGGTCGGGCGCACCGGGGCTTGGGGGGCGCGTACGGCGGTGGGCGTGCCGCTTGGCGAGGCGTGGGGGGGTCTCTGTGTGTCGGCGGCGGACGCGTGAGGTCCGACCCCGTTGTACTTGTGCCGTACCGTGGTGGGAGGTGGTGGGAGTCGTACCGTGTCGCCCATGTCCTGCACTGGACTGGGCTGTACCGTGTCTTCTAGTACATCCAATGCTCGAGCATCGTGTACGACTGCGAGTACAACAGACCACTGCTCATGCCTCCCCCCCCCGCTGTCTTTCTTTCTTCTTCCTTCTTGACTGCCATTTCATCCACTCGTCTGGCCCGACCAGCCGACGGTAATATTTCTTGCCCCCCCCCCCCCCCCTGATCTCGTTGTCTTTCCCGTACCCTTTGTATCCCGCCGTAGTTGTTAGTCAGTATGAACACGCTGTCCCGAACCCAGTGAGGCGTAGAAAGGCTCGTTCTGTGTGCAGGGCCAGTGTAGGAGTATGCGGGGCAGGCGACGGTGAGATCTGACAGGCTAGGGTGGCGTGTGGACGTCGTATACCGTAGTACGGTCGAGGTGCTGTCGGTACATGTCCTAGTGCAGCCGTGGAGCTGGGGTGCAGCACAAGGGCCCCACAGCACAGGGGCTGGGGCTCCTCGCCTGTTCCATGCTGTCGACAACAGCCGAGACTCGGCGTGTGCCCTTTCGGACAGAGTCAACATCTATCGCGCCCGGTGTCTAGTCGCAGGCGGTGCTTCAGGCGTGGCAAATGTGGGCTGGCTGGCGGGCTGGTGTGGTTTGTTCGGCACTGCGACGAGTACGAGTACAGTGGGCGTCGGATTGCGATTGTGGCCGGCTGTCGACATGGATAAGTACCTAGGTTGGGGGATCCGAGGTGCCACTTTGGAATGGCGCATGTTGCTCGCCCAGCTTGGCGGGGTGAATCGAGGCCGAGGCCGAGCGGGGCAGATCTACTACGATTGGTGGGAGGGGGGTTGTGTCGCTCTTGTCCCACTATGCTGGGCCGTGTCCAGCTGGCGGTCTGTAGGTCTCGCACAGATGTGGTTGCGGTTCTGAATGCCATGTGGACCTTCGAAGTTCTGACAGGAGCACTGCTCTGGCGGCGGGGAATGGTCGAACTCCCCATTCAACATTGTGTGAGAACGGTCAAACTGGGTATTTCCAGTGTCAAAGCTACATTCTGAAGTGGGGCGATACAGAGGGCTGTGGTACTCGCAGAGTCGTTTCGGCTGTAAGGGGGTGCCGAGAGGAGGGTTGGGTCGATGAGGAAAGTGAAGCGAGAAATGCCCCGCCTTCGGCTGTGGCCTTTGTTTGCGACATTGCACAAAAACGTGCCAGGCAATGATGCGGCCGCTGGTGAATACTCGTCGAGGTCGACGGCTGGTTACTACTAGTCGTAGTCGACGAGAGAGGCGGATGGACAGGTGCAGGGGCGACGGGTCTGGGCCCGTGTCGGATAGTGTGGAAGCAGGGGCCGGTGGCAGGCGTCCGCGGTATCGCGATGGAGCGACTGTTAGCGGGTTGGGTAGTGACTGTAAGCGGGTTGGGTAGTGACTGTTAGCGGGTTGGGTAGTGGAGTTGTCCGTGGACGAGAAAGGGTGGTGTTCTCTGGCCTCGATAGATGCAATACATGCGACTCTCAACAGGTATTAAAAAAGGGTACTGATAACTGGTGCTCTGGCCAACGGCCCTCGCTCCTGGCCACGCCAATGTCGCTCTGGCTCTCGCTCGTGTCTCGTGTCTGTGCCAATGTGCGGGTACGCCACGGCCACCATCCATAACGAACTGGCCACTCTACACAGCCACACCCATCTCCATGCCACCAACGACCTCGTCGTCGTCGCGCGCAGCTGCAGCCTCGGCCGCAGGGTCCTCGGCAATCTCGTGGCTGATGCCGCTCGTGGCGATACTTCCCGTGCCGCTCGCACACCCACTGTCGGCACCGTGGCGCGAAGGGTCGAGGACAAGCGTCGAGAGGAAGACATCGTTCATTGGCGTCTGGGCGAGAGATGCTGCGGCCGAAAAGCCTGCCTCCGTACTTGACCGCTCGGGCGTCGCGGGGTCGTTAATCGTCACGGGCGCAGCCGCCGCGCGGCTGTGCGTCCCGGCGGCGGGCAAGGTAGTCACAGCCGCAGGAGAGGCGGTGGCGGCGGCCGTAGCCGTAGGCGTCGTGGTGTTTTGGGCCGGCTGTCCATTCGATGTCGACGCATGCGAGCTGTCCTCGCTGACCCGATTGGTCGGGGTCGCCAAGAGCGCCTCAATACCCGCAGGCAGATCACCAAGTGAGAGGGACCCGTCAGCCGCTGTTGGTGTGAGCGGCGGGACCGCCGTAGCAGGGTTGCTTAATGGCGGCGTGGCTGATTCGGTGGCATTCGGGTGCCGCAGCGAGTGGTTCGAGTTGCGGCGCGAGATTACCGATTGGCGGCGCGAGGCAATCTCCCATGCGTCCTCCGTCTCGACGTCCTCTTCGAGATTGGCAAACGTGCGCTGCGCCTGTCAGTGGAATCATCGAACTCGCGATGGGAATCTACTCACACAAAGCGGACACGAAAACCCGGGATAGTGCTGAGTCAGGAGCGGCCGAATGCACTTGTAATGGAAGACGTGCGAGCAGGGCCTGGAGGGTGAGCGTCGCACAACGAGCAGGGCTAGGCAGCAACACACGCAATGAAGAGTGACTGGCAAACTGTCACTGAGAACAGACAGATACAGCAGTCCGTGACGCTGCTCTTTGATTGCTTGCGAGATGATGACGCGGCGGCCACTTTCTCCAGGGCCGAAGGCACCGATGCCGGGCCTGGCGAGAGAGCCTTGAGCTGCTTGAGGGCATTGGTGCTATGCACTGTCAGCACGCTTGGTCCAGAGGGACGACACTTTCCACATACTTGAACTCATTCGCCCCGCGTTGCCACTCGCGCCCAATCTCAACGCGCATCTTGACGCAGCGGTACATTTCCTCTGCGCCACCCTGGTAGTCGACGCCAAGCTGGAGAACATCGCCGTCCTTGAGCATCTGCGGGCGTGACGGGACGTTGGGGCTCGATAAACGAATATGGTTCAAAAAGGTGCCCGACGAGGAAGCCGTGTCACGAATGTAGAACTGGGTATGATCAGCAAAACAGCAACAAGAAGCACAAGAACGCACCTTTCCTCCCGGTTCGCACCAAATCTCGGCATGTGAGCGCGAGACCACCTTGCTCTTGAACGCAGCGCGTGAGGACAGCAGTTCGCCACCACCGCCACCAGTAATCGCTGCACTGGGGTTACCTGGGGCACCACCCGCAGTACCCCCGGCGCTTGCGTCACCGCCTGCAGCAGCGGCAGCGGCCGCGGCAACAGTCCGGTCGGTGAAACGCCCAATCTTGAGCAGCAAGGGCGGCTGGCGGCCGTTAACCGTGGGACCGGGATCGGCAACGGAGGAAGCTGCGATAGAAGGAAGAATGCCAGGGGGAACGTGCATGACACCCATCTCTCGAAGAATGGGCGCAAACGAGAATGAACGATTGTTCTCTAACACGGGCACGAGTCGGACACGGTGCGTGCGGCGGAGCGATGGGTCGATGGGAGGTAGGTTTACCGGCTCCGCTGCTGCTGGGGGCGTCGATGTGCTGCGGGTGGCCCCATGGCCGTCTCCAGCGACATTGTTCATGGGGTTGGGACTCTCGACCGTCGGAGATCCTACGCGGCCGCGAACGGCGCCAGCGACGGCGTTTGTAACGGATTGAGCACGCGTACGAGTGCGCATAAAGCTGCCGAGGAACGAGGAGCGTGGCGAAGTGGGTGAAGAGACGTGGGCCACTGCCGACCCGTTGCCAACATGCAGGTTCGAAGGACGGCCGGGCGGCGAGCCAGGCGGCGTGGGAATACTCCTGCCGTTGGGAGGGCGTGACATGGCTGGAGCGTCTGGTGCTGTGTTGGGGAAAGGGGTGACGGGTGCGGCTGTGGGGGAAGAGACGGGGTCGCGCGTCGCGCCCGGAGAAGGGCGAGGATTACTGTTCTGTCGGGTGGGACGGAATGCCGCCGGGTGGCCCTCCGACAAAGACCTCGCTGGGGGACGGGGGCGAGGGAGAGATGGGTTGTTGTTGGACTGGACCGAGGTGTCAAGTTGGAGTTGAGCGCGAGGAGCACGATACGAAAAGAGCCCGGTCAGCGCCATCATCACTGGCAAGGAAGACGAAAGAGTGTGGAGGTGGAGGGGGGAGCAAAGAGGCGTTGGGGGAGGAGGGACGAAGCGAAGCGCGGTCACAGTTGGCAAATGTGCAGCTGCCAGCGGCGGAAGGTGATGGGGAGAAATGGCGTGTTCAAGACTCAGACATTATCGAGTGCCTTGTCGAGTCTGCGCGACGGCGACGACACCCCGCTGAGAGTTGGAGCAGCAGGGGAAGAGCAGCGTTGCAGCAGTCTGGACCGGGCGCTCGCGGATCGATGGACGTCCGTCGTATGTGTCACGAGTTCTTCGAGTGTGGCCACACTGGGCTGCACAATGCAATCGCCGACGCCAGCGACACGAGACGCGACACGGGTGCGGCCGCGAATGTGACTGGTCCATCTTCTCAATCGCCCCTCACAGCGGACCGCTCCGCCGCCACCAGAGGCACATGCCCGCTCACGGGCGTTCACGGACCGTATGCACGGGCGCCGTTGGAAAGGGTTACGGGGGCGATGGGAAGTGACACGAGCATGGTCTCAACTCACCTAATGAATGGGGGACAGCTGAAGTGGTGGAAGAGAGCAAAGACGAGGGAAGATGGAGAGTTGTTTGGCTGATGATTGATATCAGTGCAAGGTGGGAAGGGGATATGGCGGACGGCTGATTGTAAGCAAGCAGGTGGTGGGTGTGTGGTTGTAACGGCGGCGGCAGTGGTGGTCTGTGTGATGGTCGCCAACGATGATGGATGCGGTGCATCCGGGTCTGGCAGGGCGAGTAGGGAGTATTAGGGGAGCATTACCGTAGCGTGGCTGTAGCGTGCAAATCAGCTTGCTTAACCAGGCCCACAGGGTGCCTTGCATGCCTTGGAGTGATTGTGGGGTCAAGAGTGCGGGGCAAGACAAGGGCCCTCCTTTCCCTTGCCAGTCCCAGAGCTCTCCTTTTCCATCCTCGATCCTTTGGCATCTCAGTGGCGCCCAAAGGCCATCTCCCATCGTATCACAGCATACGCACACGTCGTACGCATTCGGCAGTGTGGCAAGAGCTGTCAGTGCCTGCTTGTTGGGTAGCCCAGCCATGGTCCGTTGTGAGCACAAAGAGGCAGGTTGGCTGAGTGTTTGCGGGATTTAAATTGGCAGGGAACCAGAGGAGGGCAATGGGCTCCGGGGTCCGTGCGATCTGCAGCTGGGGGGCCGGGCGCGGAGGAGGCAAGGGAGGGAGGGAGGAGTTACGAGGGGTGGGGCACACGCAGTAAGGGTTTCACAATTGCGGCTGGGTGGAGGGGACGGAACCAAAGTGAAGCACCCGTGCGCCAGGGGTGCAATGCGATGCCAAGCAAAGCGCTGCTGGTGGGCTGTTACGTATGCAACAAATATCAGGGCGAAGCACCTGACCCTTCAATCGCCCGGCGGCACATGCACCCATGTTAGCCAGCCATGAACTGGTGAGCAATAATAGGCATAGCAGTCGGCTGCCAGCTGACAGCTGCGAGCTGTGAAGATCCTGCCTGCAGGCCTGCTGCCTGCTGGGTGCTGGTATCTCCTTGAGTGCACATGCCAGAACCAACCTGCAATTCCTATAAACTACAACCGGTGTGACATGCGTACCAGCTCCCAGCATGCCACCAACGCGACCAGTTCAACCAGATCTGTCAAACTGAAGGTGGTGGGATCCATTAAGAACGTGGTGCCTTCTGAGATGGCAAAATGACGCTGACACAGTCGCGTCGTGCCTGACATGCGACGCGACGGCGCGACCCCGAAAAGGTCAGGTGGTTGATTCAAGTCATGTGTACCGTGCAGCTAGCATGCAGCTGATGTTTCATGTGCAGATAACGTCGCGAGGCGGCGAGGACAGTTGCATGCTGCAAGCCGTGTTGAATCGTATCGCACAGAGTATCTTACAGAGACCGTATCATATCGAGGCGCTGAATAACGGCGCGCTGAGAGGCGTACGAGGTAGGTAGGCGCAGAGTACGGCATTACCTCTGGATCGTCAGATCTTCCAAGAAACGCCGCCTTTTTCACGCAAAGATCGCTACTCTAGATCGTCAAGTTGTGTAATCGTGTGGCGACCAACTAACTGTCATGGCGCCCCAGCTTGTTCTGCATACCAGGCTACAGGCCATATTTCTCAACTAGCTCTGCCGGTCTTCTCTCCTCAGTTTCCTTCCTTCCTCTCTTTCCTCGTCGCTTCCTTCCTTTCTCCCTTCCTTCCTCTCTTTCTTCCTTCCTTCGTTGCAGGCATGCCTTCCCTCGTCCTTCCCTTTCTTCACTCTCTTCTCTTCTTCCTTGTTTCTCATTAACTCACCTCCTTTTCTCATACTTCCCCATCCTCTTCAACTCTACCTACCATCACGACAACATGACGGTTTCCATGACGCTCCTCCCCGGCGCTGAGCACGTCGACCTCTTCCCGGTTCAGAACTATACCTTCCAGTACGTCAATTGGTCTTTGGCCGCGGTCGCCGAGAGGCCAGGTGGTGCGCGTGGCCACTGCCATTGCCTTCCCGTTCCTTCTCATGCTTCCCATCCCGTGCTCATCATCAGGAACACGTCTGTCCAACCCGAGGAGGACTCGTCGGTCGCCGAGCGCATGCGCCGTCTTCAAGACCAGTTTGACGAGACTGGCATGCGCCGCTCGGTGGATGCTGTCATCGTGTGCCATGTAAGTGATACACGACCGAGGAGGGTGGAGGAAAGACGTCGCACCATAGTGTCATTGCCACCTCCGAAACCGACGCACAATCTTGCGCCTGCGCCCACCTCCGCCAACATCCAACGCCGAGGCCCATGCTGATGACACAGGACCACGGTGTGCCGTGCATTCTCACGCTCCAGATCGCCAACGACTTCTTCAAGCTGTGAGTCATGGTATAGGGAGTAACAAGCCGTGCCGGCCCACGCCCGAGCTGCTACAACGAAGCCAGTCCCAGTGCATGCAGCCGACCTTGGCCACTATCTACCACCTACCTCCCTTGCGGATAACTGACCCGCATACAGTCCGGGCTCGTACCTCGACCCGTCGGAGGACGACATCACCGGCCTTGTGCGCCACCTCGACGAGCTGCTCGGCACCGGTTCCGCCAGTGCCAAGTGGCGTACCGACAACCCGCAGTGGACGGTGCGCAGCCTTCTGGCCGAGTGGTATCGTCCCAACTTTGACGGCTTCTTTGTGAGTACCAGATTCCGCGTGCAACTGTATTTGTAGAAAACCTCGTACAGACCTTCTCTGACGACGCAGTATCCGTACAAGCCCGCCCACGTCTTACTTCCGAAGGAGCGCAAGCGTATCTTCCTCGTCACGATGTCGTCGGACCGTGAGTGCCTCGTGACGAGTGCAAATCGTACTCCTTGGAGGTTGAGAGAGTCGTATGTGTGTCGTGTGCTGCCTGGTATCTCCAGCGGCGTTGACTTTGACCCTGCCGATTGATGTGGCATCGTTCCGACAGCGGTGCTTGCAACGCCTTGTTTCAGTTGCACTGCCTTGCTGCCTTTCCTGCGCCTATTCGAAACACTGATGTGCCACAGAGCTGCTCGGCGTCCCGGTCAACATGAAGCTGCTCGCAATTCCGATCCACGAGTTCTATGACAACACGCAGCGCTATGGTCCCCAGCTCAGCTCCATTCCGCACCTTCTTAGTCGGTGAGTCGAGAAAGTTGTGCGGTACAGGCACTGTGCCGCGCAAGTGACAAGCGTCGCATGTGCCGATGGGCCCCGACCTCCCTCGACCTACGTCGCTACCGTGTCGGCCCGGGGGACTGGTTCTGACACTTACAGCGTCACGTTTACGGCGCACTACTAAAGTCTCCATTACCAGCACCGACGATACACCGAGCCTCAGCTCCGTACGCACTGTGACGAGCATTGGCCGGCAAGACCTGGCCAACACGACGAAGGGGGGTACAACAAGCTCCAACGATGACTGCGACGACGCCATGATACCATTCGGGTTCCCTCCACCAACCCTTGCACGATTGAGTAACGCCATTAGAAGACGCAGAGGAACATGATACTTCGGAAGCAAGTTAAAGCAGCGGTAGCTTGGCACGAGGGACGGGCCTGGCTACATTGTATGCATATTCACCTTCCCAAATCCCGACTGCGGACAGTGGGATCTGCAGAGTAAACCTTGATATCCCAGGGCAGACCGCGCCGCTTGGTATCCCAGGGCAGACCGCACAGCACATGTCTGCGGCAGTTGTCCCCGCACGTAAGCTTCCTGCCGTACTCACCTGTGCACGCAAGAGCGGCAACGCCAGCAGCTGTGGACGTCTTCGAAGCTTGCCGGTGTTCTTTTGGCCGCTGGGTGAGTGGAACTCTAAGGATGACATCATCATGGCCCCACCGCACCGGATTCTGGTAAATGACGGCAGCCAAGGACCACGTCGGCACGAACGCCACAGCGTCGAAACAAAGGAAGACTGAACCTGCTCCATTCCTCCTGACGCTCTTCGACATCGCCTCCATCACCCGCAGCACGCGCAGCTCGTCACCATTTGCATTCGCGCCACGCAATGATCGAAGGCGGTGATGTGGAGCATGTCGAGTTGCCGAAAGTCTGGAGTCGGGGGTGTGGCAGGGTTCAGCACAGTTTTTTTTCGGTTCCTGTGTTGCTAACTTTACCAACGACTTTGGCCGCGACCGCGCAACCCAAAGAACTTACGCGCGCCGACATGCGCCGACGTGCGGGCAGTGCCAACGCGCGCTTTCCAACGGCGACGATGCATGATTTTGTGTTTTGGTGCCAACGGCGTCGACCTCGTTACCCCACCGCCAGGACTCGACCATCCCTTTGAGCGGCACGTCGGCACATTGGCACATTGGCACATCCCCACTAGTTGTCCATCATCGCCACTTCTCCTCGTCGCCATGACGTGGTCGGCATGCAACATCCCTCGGTCAATGCTGGGCGCGCTGCGCGTACTGCGCGTGCCGTCTTGCGCGTCTTGGCCGCCACCCTGGTTGTACTGCACCCCCTAACACAGTTTTTTTTGTCCTGCTATCTCGACCCGTCGCCCCGTCGCCCCTCCCGTCACTAGTCCGTCACTGACCTCCATCACCCTCTGTCTAGTGTCTCGACCCGTCATGGCCCAGTCGCCAGTCTCTTGTCCCTGTCACTGCCCGCGGCCCCGACACCCGCGTCACTACCTCACTGCGCGTAACTGCGGCCGCCGGCCCCGTCACCGCCCCCGTCGCCCCTCGGCCGCTCACCGCTCACCGCTCCTCCCCCTCCCCCCGACGCGTCCTTTGCGAGCGCCGGTCAAACTCCTCTGTCCAGCTATATATTAGGGGGGTCATTCCTTTGTCCAGATCTCTCATCCTCGACTTCGTATCGTCCTCGACTACTCCGACCTCGAGCTTCACCCATCCACCCCACCACTCCCACTTTAATACCAACCTACCCTTCGCCACTTGTCGAGTCTACCTTTAATACATCATGCGTGTTCTTGCATCGACCGCCATTGCCGCCCTCGCGTTCACCGCCGTGCGCGCGCAGGACCAGTCTGCCCAGCCCAGCCCCAGCGGCGACCAGCAGCAGCAGCAGCAGCAGCCGTCGCCTTCGGCCTCGCCGTCCGGCGCCGAGGCCTCTGCCCCCGCTAGCGGCTCGCCCTCTGCGTCCGCCAGCCCCTCGGCCTCGGCGTCGGCCCCGGCTGGCGGCGAGACAGGTGGCACCCAGGCTGGCGGCGCGTACATGTCGCCCGACCAGGTCCTTGGCATGGCCACCGGCGAGTGAGTAGTACCTGACCGCCACAAATCACACGCATGTTTTACTGACACCTTTGCAGCCTCTCGGACAGCTGCCAGCAGATTATCCGCGACCTCGCCCACGGCAACGGTACCACCTCCGAGTGCCTGCACACCGGCACCATTTGGCAAGGTACGTTTGTGTGTGGCACCACCACTTCGCCACTTTCAAAGTTCCTCCAAGCTGACACACGCAGCCCTCAACCAGAACGACACGCTCATCCCGCACGTCGAGCAGTTCCTCGACGAGACCTGCCAGGGCAACCCATGCACGAACCAGACCATGACCGAGATCTACACCTCGATCACCGAGGGCTGCCGTGAGGACCTCCAGAGCGGCCAGGTCAGCGACGAGGACGTCCTCCAGTACGTGCAGCTGTACCCGCTCGCACGTGAGATTCTGTGTCTCAAGACCGTCAAGCCCCTCAACGAGACCTCGAGCTCGAACTCGACTGGCGGCGGTGCCGGCGGCGAGCAGTCGCAGTCGGCTTCGGGCTCGGCTTCGGCGACCGGCTCCGAGTCTGCCTCTGGCTCCGAGACCGCCTCGGCGGCCGGCGAGACCGCCTCTGCGTTCATCAAGCGCGGCACCTACGTCAAGCGCCTGTTTTCGCGCCAGGAGGCGGGTGCCGGTGCCAACGAGACCACTGGCGGTAACCAGACCACTGGCGGTAACCAGACCACTGGCGGTGCTGGCGGTGCCGGCTCTGGCGGCCAGACCTCGGACAGCGGCGCGTACTGCTTCTCCGAGCTCGCGACCGACCTCCAGACCAAGCTCGGCCAGAACATTACCTTCCCTCTCCTCGAGCGTCTCTTCCTCGCGGCCGGTGGCAGCATTAGCCAGTTCATCAAGATGATCCCGCCCACGTCGCTCTGCAACGACTGCGTCTACGCCTACTGGGACCTCTTGAACCAGGGCGCCCCCTGGCTCACCGAGAAGGTCCTCTACCAGCCCAAGAACGAGACCCTCAACAGCTACCTCAACCAGACCTGCTCCAACTCGTCCAAGCCCTTCGTCGTCTCCACCAACGGCACCCTCCCCGAGGGCATCATCCCCACGGCCTCCAACTCGTCGTACGGCTTCCCCATCACCTACTTCGACCAGCAGGCCAGCAACTGGACCACCACCGCGCCCCTCAACGAGACCTCCCCCATCGGCGGCGCCAACGCCACCTCCAACGGCACCGAGGGCGGAAACCAGACCCAGGGCGGCAACGAGACCCAGTCGGCCACTTCGTCTGTCGCTGAGGGTGGTGCGTCCGCTACCTCGGCTGCTGCTTCCGGCGCCGAGTCCGCTACCTCGGCTGCCGCCTCCGGCGCCGAGTCGGCCACCTCGGCTGTTGCTGAGGGCGGCGCCTCTGCCACCTCGGCCGTCGCGTCTGGCGCAGAGGCCGCCACCTCGGCTGTCGCCTCGGCTGCTCCTTCGGCCTAAGCCTTAGGACCACCCCCAACACAACCAAGAAAGAAACAACGCGCCCCATCCACCGATGCTGCGCAACCCAAACATACACGTCCTATCGCTACAGATCAGGAATATTCTAGACTGCCCTGTTTTCTTCTCTAATCCCCATCCCTTTAGTTCAAAACCCTTGTAGCATGTAGCAAAGCCGCATGTATCGTCATTCCTTATTAGCCACTGCGACCAGGGCGATAAATGGGACCTCGGAGTCTGCGCCTCGGAGTCTGCTCACGACCAGGTGGCTACGTTTGCTTGTGGCCAAACGTCGCCCCGACCAGTATCTCCTTTGCAGATTCTGGACATCGTCACTGACTGACTAAAGAGGATGGCGGCCTTGTCTCCACGCACGCCGGCAGCCGTCATAACCGTCGTCGCACACCTCGAGGTACCCCACCGGCACCAACTCAACGCGCCGCGGACTATCCTCATCCACGACAGGTGCCACTGTACGGCGGCCGCGGTTTGCTCTCAGCACCCTTGGATACGTGTTCACAACACTTTCGGACTTCGCTGATCCCTAGCTGGACATCAACCGCCTACGCTGGAGAGTTCAGGGTTCAGGTGGGCCCAACACAATCAGTGGCCACCGTCAACTACAGTAGTTATAGTCGACCCCGCAGGTTAGCCCATGTAAAATGCAGGATACAGTACAACACAACGGTTACAGATACAGCCCGTCGTCCGCCTCCACAGCGCCTCTCGACTCCTCCCTGTTGTTCCCGTTCTCGGCCCTACCGTTTGCGGCTGTATTTGTCTGCCCGCTCGCCGTGCGTGGGTCCCCCATTGTGCTCGGCACGTCTGGCTGTGCGGCTGTTTGGGCCCCGTCTTCGAGGCCGTAGTGTGCGAGCGAGTCGGGGCCGACCTTGTCAATAAGGACGGCACGGAGGAGGGCGACGCGTTCTGTCTGGCTTGCGCTGTCGTCAGCTTTTCAGTTCTAGCGTGGCAGACGCCGGCGTGAGCATTGAGACATCCAACCCCGGTCCCCCAGGATGTCTCGAGGAGCAAGTGATGAGTGAACTCACATCACACTGGCGTTCTCTTCAAACGCCGTGCGCAGATCCGCATCATCCTCGTCGGCGAGGAACGACGAGAGCTCGTCCTGCGTGCGTGACAGGTGTGCGAGCGAGTTACGGAGGCGGTTGATTTCTGCTGTGAGCGTTGAACTGTAGACTGCTAGGTTTCTGCGGAGACGTAGCTGGTACTCACCGCCGACAATCGTGCCCACGTCGAGCTGTGCGGCCTCTGCGGGTGTGAATGGATGTTGGTGTGCAGCACGAAAGTCCATGGTGGCAATGTCGTTTGTGTTGTTGGACGCGCGTTGTTGCACGCAACTTGGGGTGTTGAAGAGGTCCACCTCCACTCTGGCCACTGATGGGCGGAGACGGAAGCAAATTGGCTTGGTGGTGGGTGGCAATCAAACAAGGCTGCTTCGGCCTGCTGCGCGCTGCGCACACTGGAGAATCGGCCCCGAACACCCTCCCTCTTCACCCACGACTCCGCCGTTTGCCTGTCGGACACACGTCGCCGACTACAGTAAACCAATCCCACAAGTCCGACTCGCCCTCTCCACAGTCCAGCGCACAGCGCACCTCTATCCCGCCCACGTCGTCAAAGCCGGCCATGGCGCCGCACCGGTGACCAAGCTGGAACCCTCATCTCTTCTCCCACCCGACCTGGGTGTTGCGGCAGTACGAGCAATGGAGAACGATCCATACCTCAAGTACCAGCCCGCGTTTGCGTACACGCTCCCGATCCAGCTGCTCGTCAGCGGCATCACGTTTACGCTCCTGGTGATGCTGCTCATCCATCTGTTGTGTGAGTTGTTGGAAAGGGCAGGACAACCCAGGTCGCAGGAGATACCCAGGCTTGCTTGTCAACATGGCTAATACTCCAGTCACGACACAGTATCACTATCCACTCGCACCGCTCAACTATTGCTTGCAATTATCTTCGATTATTACCGTGCTCATTAGCGTCTCCATCCGCATAGGCGTTATTCTGCACGACTCTGCAAACCGCGCCGACCACTGGCCATATGCCCTCGACTACATTGCCGTGTCCGTCCCGGTTCCAACATGGACGACGGGCGAGGACGCGGCGTGGTTCCTGCTCGAGGCCATCAGCAACGGGCTCGCCAACCTCACCCACATCCAGTTCCTCACCCTCCTCTACCCGTCGCGCCTCGAGGCGCGGCTGATTCTCATCCTCCTCGGTGAGTGAGCCCACACGAATACAATTGCAATTCTATTTCTGTCACAACAAGGCACTAACCCGCCCCCAGGTCCCCTGGCGATAGCCTCGTCTGCGCTGTTTTTCTGCACGCTCTCACCGCACCGCACCGTGATTGATCTGGGCGATGCGATCCGAAATGTGTTTTCGTCGACGCTGCTCCTCATCTTTGGCCTGTCGCTCGCGATCTGGGGCCTGCTCGTCAACCGCCGGCGTGCGTGGCGTCTCGACGGCGGCACGGCCGTGTTCGGGATGGGCGCACTGATTCTCGCCGTGGTGACAACGGCGTCGTCGTTTGTCGCTGTCAAGGAGGAGGGGCTCAACTGGCTCCAGCCGCTCATCTGGGCTGCCGTGCTGTGGCAGACCTGGCTGGGGTGGTGGTGGTGGGTCGGCGCCGGCATGGGTATCGGCGAAGTCGAGGACATTATGGAGCGCGCACTCCACAAGCGACGCAAGGCTGCGCGTCGCGCTCACCGCCGCGACGTGATCAATGCCACTGCCAACGGCCAAGGCAACGGCACTGCGCGCCCGAACGCCCCGCGCCGCCAGACATCGGTCGGTGGGCAAGTGGGTGCGGCGATGCGCACCGGCGCGTCGTCGGCGATGGCGGGGTTCCAGTCGGGCCTCGCGCACATTGTGCAGTCGTCGTCGGACGGATCGGGGATTCGCCGGCGCGACCGGCGCCGCGAGCGCGCGCCCGACATCGAGGAGGGCCTGGAGGGCGAGGAGATCGAGCTCGGCGCACTCCGATTACGCGAGCCTGTCCGCGAGACGGGCACCGAGAACGGATCTGGGTCCGGTGGGGGCCACGGGCAGGTGCCCAGCTCCAACTCGGAGACGTCGAGCACGTCGCGCACGCCGTCGCTCCATCCCCCGCGCTCGCTCGGCGAGGTCCTCTCGTTCCCCAGCACGTGGCTCCAGGTCTACTTCCGCCGCCTGCGGCGCGCGCATGAGGAAGCAGCACGCCGCCGCGCCGTCGAGCAGGCCGAGCGCCGCTCGCGTATCCCGAACATTACGGGCAACGGCGAGGACGGATGGGGGCTCGGCGCCTTTGGCATCCGCGAGGCGCAGGAGAGCACGTGGCGTGTGCAGGAAGCCAATCGGCAGATGCGCGAGGACGCGCTCCTGGGCGACGGCGACGTCGATGGGGACGGCAACGGCGGCGACATGCCCGACGTGCACGACAGCGATGACGGGCACCCAGATGTGCACGACAGCGACAGGGACCGTGCGCGCGAGGACCGGCGCGCAAGCAGCCAACGCCGGACAAGCAGGGATACGCGTGACACGAGGCGGGCGAGTAGAGATACCCGCGACACGCGTCGCGAGCCCCGCGACGGCGACCGGCGGACGAGCAGCGTGCGTGAATCCCGCCGAGACGAGTCTAGGATAGGCAGCGTCTCGCGCTCCCGCCGCGGCAGCATGGCACGGGGTAACCCCGACGACGTCCCGGACACATCCACGCTCGCCGTCCCCACGGGCGTCCCCGAGGTCGAGCGCGAGCACGAGCACGACAGCGACTGGGAAGACGTCGACTCGGACCCCGAAGGCGACCGACACCGCCACCGACGCCGCCACAGACGATCACACCCACCCTCCCGTTCCAGATCCCGAGACCGAGATCGCGACCGCGACCGCGGCCCCACACCGCCCCCGGATCCCCCGCCGGGACAGGCCCGCACAAACTCGGGCTGGAGCTGGTGGGGGCCCCTGCGCGAGTGGCGCCTCCAGGACCGCAGCACGTTCTAGACCTGCCGGGCCGTACGTGCCGTCTGGGTTGTATAATATCCATGCATGCTAGTATCACGCGGGAGGCAGGGTTGCTGTCACCGGGTGTTGGTGTTCACGGGCAGCCCATAGTCCTCGGGTTATATCGAGACTGACGCTCTCGCTGTCGGCGATTCTCCAACCCATCTACCCTGCCATCCTGTGCCTCTCCACTCGAGGCGTGTTGCCAGGTGCCCAGATCCTTGGATAGCTGGGGCAGAGTCGCTGGTCCCTGCTCGGCGTCTCTCATCGTGCCAGAGATAACAAACTGAGTTAACCGTGCTAGGGAATACAGCATGTGCCATACTACAACTAGACCTGTACTCGTCACTCTGGGGGGGGGGGGGGGGCGTATGCTATGGGAATGCCGCCTTAGGGGTCTTGGTAGGAGTATAAGTCATAGGTTGACTGTTACTCTGCCATGTGTTTACTCCAGTTGAACTGGGCGGGGCATATACACCAGGTGTTGTTCGTCACCGATCCTCGCCTCGCCCATGCCACAAACTGATGGACTATGCGGCACTTTGAACAGACTGCCACATTCCACAGACTCTGAGGGGGAAGTGGGTTCTGGTGCGCTGTATGATCCACAAGTGTAGGAACAGAGGATGATGACGGTGACCCCGACTTCGTTAAACCGGGCCTGGGAGTGCCAGTGGTAAGCGGCAAGTGGGCCAGTGTCTGGCGATGTCACACGGCGCGCTGCTCGCCAGTAGGTTGTAAAACAGTAATGCATGCTATGTTACAACACATGTGACTGCGCGACAGGAGCTGTGCAGACAACTCATCCTTCGCTCATCATCGAGCGAGGCATCTACAGTGGTGTCGCTCTCACTTGTCCCGCGTCATCTCGCCACTGAATGATTGTTTCGAAGTGGTGTCTCTCGTCTCGCTCATGCTACGCCCTTTCTTCCCCACCTCACGCCCTAGTCTTGCGCTTCTTCGCGGGGCCGTCGTTCTTGCCCTTGTCGCCGAACATCCTGGCTTGAAGCGCCTCGAATGCAGCATCGTCGAGTTCGCCGGGGTGCGGCTCGTCCTTGCCCTTGCCCTTGGCGCGGGGCTTCTTGCGCTCAATGTTCGAGTACTTTGCTTCGAGGGCCTCAATGACACCCGCACGCTTCTGGGTGCGGCGGAGGATAAGCGCCGCGAGCGCGTCTTCGCCGTCTTGCTTGCTCGACTTGCCCTTCTTCTTGCCACCATCGTCGTCGCCGTTCCGACGCCCCTTGCTACCTGACCCGAAGAACTCGTCGTAGACGCCGAGTTCACGCGCGGCCTTCTCGGCCTCGCCCGCCTCAGCGTCGGCGTCGCGTCGACGCTTGCGCGCAGCCTTCTTGTCCGTCGACGTCTCGGTCCACTTCTTCGTGCGCGTCAGGCGCCCGGAGACAATCTCCTCCTCCACAAAGGATAACAGGCGCGCCTCGTCTTCGATCGATGCGTGTGGGATGTGGTTGAGAATCTTGTCAAACGAGCCGCGTGTCTTCTCGTACGCATCGATTAGATCAGACCGCTCCTCCTCCGAGCCTGGGGTCAGTGGCGAACAGACAGATGATGAGAGCTGACTGAATGGGCAGTCATGCCCCGTGGCAGCACCCCTTGCGGCACACTTACCTTGGTACTTCTTCTTGTCCTCGTCGAGGATCTTACGATCGACGCGCTCAAACAAGTCGGAAAAGTAGGCGTTCCACCCTCCCTCATCGACACCAAATGACGCTTCGTCCGTGCGTCCCGTCGCGTCGTAGCTGTCCGTCAACACCAGCCACTCGACCATGGCGCCAGCCGTCGTGCCTTCCGGAGCGGCTTCCCTGGTCCTTCCTCGCCACTCGTTCCTCCGACTTACCGCTTCCGCCGTGCCTCGTCGCTGAGCACAGCCCACGCAAAGCCAATCTTCTGGAACTCCTTGGACTGGCTCTCGCGCTCCGCCGCCGACTTGCCAGCATGCTTGTCCGGGTGGCAACGAAGGGCGGCGCGGCGGTACGCCTTGCGCAGCTCGTCGGGGCTGGCGGTGCGTGTGACGCTGAGGGTCACATACAGAATGTCGTCGGTCTCGGCCTCGGAGGGCGTGAAGAACGTCAGGAGGGGGTCGGCTTCATTGTCCATGGTGTAGTTGAATGGGGGGTGATGAAGTGACTGCGAAATCAACTGTGGGAGGGATGTCAACATGAGTGAGTGGACATGACATTCATTGAGCCCAATTTGGTCCCGACGCGTCGCGTCAGGGACGCGTCTCCCAACCAGCCACACACTTCCAACCCCGCACACACCGTACATTCTGAACAGCTCCAGCTCACAAGCAACATCGGAAGTACAGAAGCTTGGAGTATATCATGCATGAGCAGAAGTTTCCCTTTTGTCCTTTCACAGTTTTTCCATGCATCAAGTGTGGGCAAAGAGCGATTGGGCTTGAGTTGTTACCACCAAGCCATGTGCCACAGCCGCCAAAATGCCGATCGCCGGTCCGGTCCCAGCACCCGTGCCTGGGGGGTGGCAGTCACTGACGTCGACACTGGTCTCATCCCAAACGACACGTCGCATTGTTTCCTATTGTTCTCCACTCCGCCATCGACAATCCACCATGGCGCGCCTGTCCTTTGCCTACCTCCTCGCGGCGCTCGTCGTCGCCCTCACCTTCCTCCTCGGCACTGCTGAGGCTGCCAAGGGCCCGGTCATCACCAACAAGGTGCGTCAACTCGGCGTTGGCACGCCACGTCGACGAGGTGACCCTCGAATGCCCTCGAATGGAGTCCTGGTCCACTCCGCCCGCTGCAGCAGTGACACTGACGCCAGGTCTACTTTGACATTGAACATGGTGGCAAGCCCCTCGGCCGCATCGTCATGGGCCTCTACGGCAAGTACGTATCACGTATCCAACTGCTCCTGAGACCCTAGCTGACAGCCAGGACCGTCCCCAAGACGGCTGAGAACTTCCGCGCGCTCGCGACCGGCAAGAAGGCCGACGGCGAGGAGCTTGGCTTTGGATACAAGGGCTCCAACTTCCACCGTGTGATCAAGCAGTTCATGTGAGTATCTTCGGGGTGTAGTGCTATCCAGGCAAGAGAGCCGCAAAGCGGGGCAGCGGGGATGTTCGTAGGACAAGATGTGGAGCAGCTCCGGCCAACATTGGATGCCAGCGGCGAGTTCCCAGAACTAGCTACCCATCCACACCTGGTGGGCCAAAGTCTAAGACGGGTCACTCCCCGTTTGTGCATCTCCATCTCCTGCTCCCTGGCATCCTCCTCTTCCAACAAACCCTCAAACCTCAGAACCACGCTAACATTTCCAGGATCCAGGGCGGTGACTTCACCAAGGGTGACGGCACTGGCGGCAAGTCGATCTACGGCAACAAGTTCGCCGACGAGAACTTCAAGCTCAAGCACTCCGCCCCGGGCACGCTCT
The DNA here is from genome assembly GCA_025502685.1 of Pascua sp. PH4015B. Classification (NCBI taxonomy): domain Eukaryota; kingdom Fungi; phylum Basidiomycota; class Tremellomycetes; order Trichosporonales; family Trichosporonaceae; genus Pascua; species Pascua sp. PH4015B. The sequence goes on along the minus strand of JAMFRD010000055.1, from coordinate 163,573 downwards.
CGATGGCCAACGCTGGCAAGGACACCAACGGCTCGCAGGTGAGTTGTACAGCACGACCCTCTTAAGCTGCTCTAGTCGTCTTCCACCTGGATGCACCAGCTTGAGAACTTGTAGAGCCATCACTGACGCCCAGTTCTTCATCACCACTGTCAGGACCCCCCACCTTGACGGCCGCCACGTTGTCTTCGGCACCGTCCTTGACGGCATGGACGTTGTGTACGCCATTGAGAACGTCGCCAAGGGCCGTGGTGACCGCCCCACCGAGGACGTCAAGATCGCTGACTCTGGCGAGGTAAGTTTCGGGACGCAGGAGGACCGAGCACCGCTACGTTATCGTTGCAAAATACTAACACTGTAGCTCGAGATTGAGCACGAGGTCGACGAGGAGGGCAACCAGGTACCCTTCCGCATTGAGCTTTGAGAGATTATTTTCTGATACATCCCATGCACAATCGTACCTCGCATCGTCGCACTCTCAACCACCTCGTCTCGTCCACTTGGCGTCGCACGCGTCCCTTGGCACTACTCTCCAACCTCTCAAACGAACTCCCATACATCACCTCCTGCCTGTTCCCCACTATTTCCCCCTCCAAACCACGTTCCTTGTCAACAACTCGTCCAACCTGGCCCACCGTACTCGTTCCTCCCCTACCTGCTTCCCCCATCCTCTCCCATTTGCCACATCTCGTAACCCCAACAGGAGGACGAGGACAAGGATGACGAGCCCACCAACGTCACCCCCGAGTCCGACGTCGACAAGGAGGAGTACTCCAACCTCTCGTCGCCCACGCGCATCTTTGCCTTCTTTGCCATCTTTGTCGTCGCCCCCGTCGGCGCGTACGTCTACTTCTACAAGGGCGGCCGCGAGCGCATTTCGCGCATCGCAGCCGAGGCCAGGCGCGGCGGCCTGCCCAGCAAGTACCAGCGGGTCCCCAAGCTGCCCCAGTAGGTTGGTGGGCAGAGCAGTTTGTAATAATCGTGTCCAGATGATATGTGTACCTTTGCAAGACGACGGGTTTGAGTTTGACACAATGGAGGCTACGGTGTGATGTGTGTGGAGCATGGCGGCGGCTTCCACGCCATGATGAGAATGGGCTTTGGTTCAAAACGTAAACAATGAAACATCAGCATAGCACAGCATTGTACTTGAAGCAGACAATCAACCGCGTCGACTTGGATCTTGACGCGCGGAACGTGTCACAACCACAGGTAGGTCCTGAGTCCCCGGTCGCGGCACGTTGTGCTTGGAGCTGCCACAGGCATGTCACTTAGTGGGGCCGCGTCTCATGCATGCATGTTGGCCGCCCACCGCCGCGGCCATGTAAATCATGCATGCCGGCGGCGGTAGTGGTACGTGTCGGTGACGTTGCTGGTGCGGCACGCGTCGCCTCTGCTACTGCCACAGTGACAAGCTGGGGCGTCGTCGTATCCGCCCACTCTGATGTTGATGTCCTCACTCTCGCAGCTGCTTTCCTCTCCCATTCTAGTGGACAACTTGGATAGGCCGGCAACATTACTGCGCTGCGATACTGGTTCGGCATTCATCGCGCCGCGCAAATGGCCAGGTGCCACTTTATCCACCTGCCACAAATGCCCCCTGGCGATCCACAACAGTGGCACTACTTTTTCCACCCGAGTGTGCATGACACGTACTCGAGCATCCACGACGCCTATAAGTGCACGTACGCGATCACCCAGTCTTCATCTATCCCGGCGCGAATGCGAATCCTCGGCCGCCGGACGCCCCGACATTGACTCGTCACTGACACCTCACCCCACTGATAGCTATGTACTGGCTATTCGAGACTCGTGGGTTTGTCCGGGTTACAATCGCACAGAGAGTTGCTCCAACCATACAAGTTGTTAATACCTAGGCACCACTCCTCACCATCGACGGACGGATACGCGTAACGACAGGCAGAGCGACTTAGCCACGAAGGACGGGGACAGGGGGAACCAACGTCACGCCACCGACTGCACTTGGCCGCCTGTACGACCTCTACGACCGCACGGCACCGACTCTCTCTTCCCCCGCCCGACCTTCCCCCCCACTTCTCCTCCTTTCCTCCTACCATCCTTGACAAACAACCTCTGCGACCCCCGACTCGCACCTACGCGCCATGTCGGCGCCGAGCACCAGCACGGTCGAGACGCTCGTCTCTGACCACGAGGGCAAGCACCTGTACACGGCCGAGGGCGGGCAGTGCAGCGGCGATGTCGACGGCGATGGCATCTCACCAATAGCGACAAGCAAGCGCAAGCGGCAGTCACCAACACATGGGCGAAGTCTGAGCATGACATTCCCACCGGTGCCCGGCGGGGGCGGTCGACCACGCCCAACCCCCTTGCAAGGTGGGTCGGCCAGCCTCGACCGCCTCCCGTCGCGCCCCTTCGTGGGACCCTTTGGCGGTGTCGCCCCAGAAGGGTTAGATGCAGAAGAGGGTCTCGTCCCCGCCACGTCGAGAGAGGAGGAGATTGAGCGCAACCTCGAGCGGGAGGAGAAGGGGCCGGATCCGTGGGCGGTCAAGTTTGAGCCAGGGGAAAAGGCGAATCCGAAGGTGAGTCGGAGGTGATCCATGGGCGTTGCGTGGTGCTGTGTAGCGTTGTGCAGTGTTGAATGACGAGTCGCTGGAGTGGCCGAAAGAGAGAAGTGATCGCGACACCCGTTCACCGCACCTCGGACGATCCCAAGTCACGGAAGTCACGACTTGTGTGCAGTATTGAGAGGCGCGATGTCGCGTGGAGAATAAGCCGCGTTGCGCTCTTGGCTGACGACAGAACTGGGGAGTCGCCTACCGCTGGGTCCTAACCGTCATCGCGTCCATCCTCGTGCTCAACTCGACATTCGCCTCGTCGGCACCCTCGGGGATCATGCCCGCAACAATGGCCTACTTCCACATATCGCAAGAAGTGGCCACGCTGTGCATGTCGCTCTTTGTCGCGGGCTACATGGTGGGGCCGTTGTTATGGGGGCCCTTGTCAGAGACGTATGGCCGGCGACCCATGTTTGTGATCAGCTTTATCGTCTACACGTGTTTCCAGGTCGGCTGCGCACTGAGCAAGAATACGGCGTCGATCCTCATCTTTCGGTTCTTTAGCGGGACATTTGCCGCGGCGCCACTGACAAACTCGGGCGCTTTGCTGGCCGACGTCTGGGACAGCGACCGGAGAGGCAGGGCTATGGCCATGTTTAGCCTCGCGCCGTTCGCGGGGCCGTGCCTTGGCCCCATTGTCTCGGGCTTCATCTACGTGTCCGGCACGAGCTGGAGATGGGTGTATTGGGTAACCACGATTTTTGCAGGCGTGTGCACCCTCGTCATCATCTTCTTCCTCCCAGAGACGTACTCGCCAGTGCTCCTGAAGCGCAAGGCCAAGCGGTTGAGAAAGGAGACTGGCGACGATAGGTGGTATGCCCCGAGTGCGTCTTTTCTCCCCACTCCATCCCCTCCCCATTTTGGCCCTACTAACACCCAGTCGAGCGGCGGTCGACGTCGTGGAAGACCCAACTATACGCGATCCTGCTCAAGCCCTTCGTCATGCTCATCCAGGAACCCGTCTTGCTCTGCATCACCTTTTACATGGCCTTCATCTACGGCCTCCTCTACCTCCTCTTTACGGCGTACCCATTTGTGTTTATCCAAAAACACCACTTCAACGAGGGCGAAAACGGCCTGGCATTCCTCGGGTTCTTTGTCGGCGGCCTCATTGCCACACTGGTATTCATGTTCTTCATCGAGCCCCGGTATCAGCGGCACGCTCACCGGATCGCACCTGCCTTCCCCGCGCCCGAACGCCGCCTCGAAATGGCTGTCGTGAGCTCGTGGTGCCTCGTCGGCTCCATGTTCTGGTTTGCATGGACGTCATATGCGAGCGTGGCCTGGATCGTCCCCATCCTCGCTGGTGCTCTCACCGGCTTCTCTCTCCTCGGCATGTTTGTCTCGCTCTTCAACTATGTCATCGACTGCTACCTCTGGTCAGCCGCCACAGCGCTCACGGCCGTCACTGTCGTCCGATCCGCCGCAGGTGCTGGGTGAGTATTGAATTACTCCACGTTGGTACGCTTGTAGCTCCACAACTGACATCCTCCATGCTTTCCCATGTTTTCCGGTTACATGTACCGCGGGCTAGGCACGCAGTGGGCCTCGTCACTCGTCGGCTTTGTCGCGCTCGTGTTGGCCCCCATCCCCATCATCCTCATCATCTTTGGGCCCAAGCTTCGTGCACGCTCAAAGTTCACCAAACCAGTATAGAATAGTTCTAGCAAGACTCCCTCCCACCCTAGACACTTCCGCATCATAGGCCTTCTCATACTAGGACATCTATAGACAGTATCCCATTGAAAACGCATCATCTTACTTTGTCATGTGCAACATTATCCGTCCACTCGGCTCAAGTCGTGTAAAAGCCCGGTCTAAATACGATGCTCTACTTAGTCCCTTGGGGGTGGGGGTGAGCATGAGCATGAGCATGGGCATGGACCAACTACGAGATCACTTCCACGATAAGTGGTTCATGATGCAGTAAAGCGCCACATACAACGGCGTGCCGGTCTCTTTTCCACCCCATGTCCTGTGAAGTAGTAATATAACGGTCAAGAGTGACTCACATACTTTAACAGGAGTTTATACTGGGTGCCACAATTGTGGTCATGACATTGTAACATGATGACGGCCAAGACTGCAAAGGGCCACTGACCATTCCAGAAATCATATTGTTGCATTGGGGAGTGGAAGTGACGTGGGACATGAATAGACAGGAGGAGGGAGAGAGACGGGGATGTGTGCGCAAGGACAGCGTGCGATGTTGTCGAGCGAAAGTGGAACGGTAAACCACGGTTGAGAAAGGTTTACAAGTGCAGACACGCGTCATGCAATGTCGCCGGAAGGTCGTGGCGCCGAGGTCAAGTCGTAACTAAAGAGTGAGCTCATTTGCCATCGTGACTTTCCTTGCTCTCCAGCTCACCCTTCTTAACGTCGGGTCAATAGACTGAAGCTGCGAATCGGCGCGTCGTGTAAACAAAATCGTGTGGATGGGATATGAGTGCTTGGGGTGGCGTGCGCGATGAAAACTCTCTTGCTCGGTCACTGGATGTTTTCGAGCTCGAATTGCCTCGGGGAAATCGAGGCCTTGTACTCGTCCCACGAGACGATGTTGACGGCGTCTTGGCAATCGAAAACAAATACGGGGTCGTTTTGATTGATGAGATACTCAAACACGCTGGCGCGCAGAAGAGCCTGGAGACTCTCCTTCGTAACCGGATCCCGAACGCCCCAGCACAAACCTTGAGTAATCCAGTTTGAGCCCCAGGCAGGTGTATTGATGACGATGGTGACGCGAGCGCCGGGTGTCCATGTGCGTTGCTACAGAGCAATAGCTGCGGCGCGCGCAATTCTGTTCCAAAAGCGCAGACTCCCGTTGTTGGTGCCGGACTGGGGTTGAACGAGGAAGAGTGAATGCCAAGCAGGCCGGAGGTTTGGGATCGACGACCAGCAGTCCGTACGGTCCCCGCGGAGCTCGGGAGTATTTGGAGTGTGATATACGGCGCGGTCGAAGATCCATTCGGGGTCGAAAAGGGTAGTGCGGCCTTCCAGTTCGACGTCCGGGGGAGGCTTGAAGGACAGATCCTTTCAGCAATCAAAAGGGCATGGGAATGCCACCACAGAGCGGGCACGAGGCACATATTTTGGATACGAACCCCGGTCGATCGGGTCGTTCTTGTAGGGGTACGGGTTCCACTTCCGATGAGGTCTGAGACGCACGACGTTCGCAATGTGGTCATGAGCGCTGCTATCGAACCCGGGGGTCGTGAGTCCCTTCAGATCAATGGTGGTATGAAGTCGATCGCGGTCACGGTTTGCGGCGGGGAAGAAGACGTCCCATCCGCATTTGACGCGGCGATTCTCAGGGCCCCTCGCTAGGCGGTCGTAACGTTTCATGTCTTGTCCTTCTGCGACCAGGACGTGCACTTGGTGGGCCTCGACGGTTTTGACGGCTCCGCGTACCCACTTGCTAGTACGCGCCTGCCTCGTGACGGTCTGCAGATCACAAGCGACGACGATGGCCTCGAAGATGTGACGAATGCGGATGGCGACGTGGGCTGCTTGCAGCTCGGCCTGGTAGGGAGCTTTGTTGGGAGGAGGCATGGTGTTGATCGTTGCGGGGAGGGAGGTTGAGAGAGTGGCAAATGTTGAGGATGATAGAGAGATGAATGATACGTGGCGTGAGGCATGTGAGGAAGTGGAGGATCGGCGGATGCCACTACGCCAAGGACACACACGTGGCATGGGCACACCACGTCGTTTGTGATCGTTTGACAAGCAAATGCAACTCATAGTACAGAATGCTGACCCAGCTTCATGTTGGAGAAACTAGAGGATAGAGTAACATGACGAGTAGAGATACGAAGTTGTATGCTTATAAGGCGCGCGCCGCGCGCTGTACCACGCGGTGCGCGGCCGCGCACCGCGTGGCGCCGCCACGAGCCACAAGGCTGTCTCTATTACAACACTTCATGCTCACACTTGGGACAACGCTAACAGCACAGTCAGAGCTAGAGAGTCAGCTCGACAATCATTGGGGTTCATTTCTGCTCACCGTCGACGGTTCATCTCCGCGTTGGTACATATTGGCCTGCAGGGCAATATGCGAATCGCAACGCACGAGATGCGGGGCGGAAATGTGTTGGAATATGAATGAACCTCCTGGTTGATCACTCAAAAGTTAGGCTTTTAAGACTGCTAGAGCTCAGGTAGGGTGATGGGATCGTTGTTCACCTGCCGGCATGGCGGGTAAACCTCGCATGGCACCCCAGACGTATCATAAAACCGTCGTGAACTTGCACATGCACGCTGCGCAACTCGACCGCGTGGACCGCCTCCCGTACCCATCGGTTTGTGCACGTCAGGCTTGAGCGGGTCTCGACATCGCAGGCCGCCACATGGCCCCGAGAATGTGCGGAATGCCCATGGCGAACTGGGCTGAGGGTGGGTCCGCACAGGGGACCATGGTGACGATTGTTTCGGTGAGCTGAGAGATTGTTGGCGTGGGCGATAGAGTGCATGGGTCGGGTGTGCGTGCAGTTTAGAATGCCTCGCGCGGGCGTCTCGAGCGTACGTGCGACGGCGCGCGCGCGTTCGACTCCCCAGTCCTTACAACCCCACAACAATCGCTGTCTGTTCAGACTGTTAGAAGAGTGAAGATGAGACAGTGAATGCACTGGCTGGAGACTTATACGTCGTGCGGCTATACGAGGCATGTGGCTATATAACATGCACGTGACATGGTGAGAGTGTGGCAGTACAACAGCCACACGAGAAGATCAAGAAGTGGCATGCCACTTGGACAAGGGGCGCCACTGGGGGGCTTTGAGTATCATTCTGCATGTCGTTGTGGTCGCAAATGCGGACGGGCCGCCGTCAGGACTGTACTTGGCCCACGGCTGCAGGGTATTCATAAAAGAAGCCACACTATTGGCATGGCTACACCAGTGACCCAACCATGAGCCTGGGCTCGCCACGAGATTGGCTTGGCAAGGGCGAGTGAGTCGAATGGTAGGGTTGGCCGTAGGGAGTGAAGTGGAGTCGGAGAGGGATGAGAGGCCGGGGTATGGGGGTATGTTTGCAGAACGGGGTAACGGCGAACGATTCGGAAAGTTCACAGCGAAAAGAAGGGCCTGCGCGTCCCACGGTTGTGGCGTGGCCATGGCCGATGACCCTTGAAAACTGTTATCGTTAGCCGAGATTTCTTGGTCACTCAGCGAGTCAGCTCACCGTAACCGATATCTGATTTTCTGATAATTTCTGGCGATCGGGGGTTGTGAAGTACTGCGAGAGCGACCGTGGTGCCGTACGAGCGGGGAGCCCTGGTGCGTTCGGTCACTGGATGTTCTCGATTTCCCACTGCCTCGGGGTGATTGACGCCTCGTACTGGGCCCACGATTTAAACTTGATGGCCGCGATGGCCTCGGCGATGAACTCGTCGTCGTTTTTGTAGTCGGGGTCGGACTGTAGAGTGCGGTCGGCGAGATACGCCGCCACGGCGTCACGGAAGACGACCTCGAGACTGGCCGCGTGGAAGCGCGGACGATCGTGCCGCCCATAAGGACCTTGGGGCATGTTGGGCAAGACGGTATCGACGTTGGATACGATGGTGACGTGGGCGCCGGGTACGAACACACGCTTTTGGAGGGCGACGGCTGAGACGTAGGCAACGCGGTCGAGAACGACCTCGTAACTCGTGCTGCCGCTCCACTTGTGGGTCGGTAAAAGGAAGACCGTGTGCCATGCGTCTGCCCCCACGTTGGGAATTGTTGGGCCGCAGGCCATTTTGGTCATGTTCCCGTCGTGGTCTGTAACATACCACGGATGGTAGACCACACGATCAAAAACCCAAGGAGAGTCGACGTACACTCGAATATCGTCGTCACTTTGGGTGAGACAACGATTTATGTCTACGCTCCATCCGTCCAGATAAAAAGGAAAAGCCACCAGGCAGCGTGCACGGGAAACCCAGAGGGGGTACTCCTCGCCTCCGACAGAGTCCAAGATTGATGAGCACCCGCTGCAACCGCTAAAATGACAGGCACAAAATTGGAAACGGACGCAATTCGGAATAAGGTCCTCTACAACAGGTTGGGCAGCACTGCGCGTGGGTCCGAGGTAGTCGATGGTGGTATTCAGCAGCTCGCCATCCACGACGTCTCGCCGGAGAAATTCGTAGGGGTCGCAGAGGGGTGGGCTATTGAACATCTCGTTAACCCGCACATGATGAAAGCGGCCTCCTATAGAATGGGCGTGGACAAAGAGGTGCGCATAACGTGCTGCCGGATTTTTTCGCCCTGTGTTGACGACCTTGTGCACGTACTTGCTCGTGAGTGACAGGTACAGGACGGAACGGAAGTCACACGCAGTAACGATGGTCCAGAGAATGTGCTCGATGCGGATGGCGACAGAGCCAGCCAAGGTGGGGATGATGTGGGGAAGGTCCTCATTCTTCGAGCGCTTTGCATCCGGGGCTGCATCCGTGTCGTCGCTTCCACGCTTGTTGGTCGCGCTTGCCTCCGCACATTCGTAGGGGTGGACCTCGCCCGGGCGAGGGGAAGGCGAAGATTGGAAATAGTAACGTGGGGGGGAGGGGGTGGCCTGCGCAAGTGGCTCAAGATCGGAGGGGCATTCGCCAGCGGGTACGTCGTCGTGGGGGGCGCCAGGGGTCATGCTGCGAGTATATTGAAATGAAGAGAAGACAAGTGATGAGAACGGCAGACAAGACGTTCTTCTCTTATGTACAGTTGAGAAGACAAACAAAGACCGAAGCAAGTGCAGAAGGAAGACAGTCGCACACAAGCCACGAGGCCAAAGCAACACGAGAAGCAGGCAACTTGGCCGTTCACATCGGAAACGTGGTATGATACAGGGCAGGACACGTCGTGGCTTGAAGATAGTTCTGGTAAGAATGGTAACCTCGTGATCAAAATGCATAGTTCTGAAGGTGGCACAGATGCCCCATGCCCCACTCTGTTGTCAATGTGGCACTTACCCCCTTGCATCCCATCTGCGCCGCCACATTGCGGCCATAGCGTCGGCCTTCAGTCGCCACAAGGAGTATCTGTTCCGCACATCCCCCCACAACTACATATCCACCCATCGCCGCTTCTTCTCCCACTTCCCCAAGAATGTCAATAGTCTTCTGTGGCGCATCGTGAAGGTTCAACTGGAGTATACTAGCGTCGTAGCCTGCTGCTTCACACGGAGCATCTGTTTTGCACATCCCCCCCCCCCTCCACCAGCATCTGGCCCCATGGACCCATATCCCCTGTCTCCCCAAGAGAAACACCAATGCGCTTTGGCACTTTGCGAAGGCTCATCCCAAACTGGGGTATCTACACTTTGCATCAGGGGTTTCGCCTGCACATGTATGGACAATAAGAAACGTGGGACAATACCCGGTCCGAGACCCCTGCGTTCGGCACGGGCTTAACATCACATGCTCTGATCGACTGCACTGGTGAGGGGAAATGGTGTGGGGATGAAACAGACGGAAGGATGGGACATGGTGGGGTCAGGGTGAATTCGAGGATGGTACGCATTGTTCTTGAAATTGACAGTGCGGTACCGAAACGGAACGAGGCGAGACAGACCACACAAGTGTGGATGAACGCCATAAGGGTTTGAAGAGTAGGAACGTTCGAGACGCGAGCCGAACGGGTTTGGCTAAAGAGTCAGCTTGATATGGCATGGGGTGTGCACTGGTTTATCTCACTGTCGGTTGGATCTGCAGTGGCAACGCCTCGCTTGAAGATTGTGGTGTTGTACTGAAGGAAGGGAAGGCCGTGACGTGGTTACGCCGTGGCGTGGTACTGTACGGCGATTGTCCGGGCACGTTGCGACACGCAAGGTGCGCGAGGACGAGGCGGTGGGCAAGCTCCATGGTCTGGGTATCATTGCGTTGAGTGAGTCTTGCCAGCCGCCAGGAGTTGCGGCTCGTGCGGAGGCGCCCATGATCCCCAAAGCGAGTTCGTGAGGCGTGGTGCTCGATCATTGAATGGTCTCGAGCTCGAACTGCCTTGGGGTAATCGAAGCCTGGTACTGCGCCCACGAGACGAGCTTGATAGCACCAATGGCTCGCACGGTAAATTCCTCGTCGAACTCGCGTTCCATAAGGCTTTCTTTCGTGAGAAACGAAATGACGACTTGGCGAAAGACGCGTTTCAGGGACTGCTCGCGGCCGCGCTGGAGGATGCGCCGATGAAAGGCCGGGTGGAGGTGGGTTGTAATGGCGTCGGTGGCGTCGGTGACGATGGTGACATGCGCGCCGGCAACAAAGGTGCGGCGCAGAAGCGCTATGGCTGAGACGTGGGCGATGCGCTCGAGAAGGCGTGCCTCCCAGGTGGCGCCACACGTACGGGGGACGAGGAAGGCGGTGTGCCATGCGGGAGGCAGGATCGGGATCGTTGGGCTGGTCTGCTCCTCGTCCAACAGCCAATCTTCACGTGCAGTGGGGTTCTGGGGATGGTAGACTATGCGATCGAAGACCCACTCCCGATCGTTGAGCACACCAGCGTCGTAAAAGCTCGGACAGAGGGAGCGACTCTTACGGCCATGCACACCATCGTCCCACCATGCATCCCGATAGTAGGGGAACGCCACCACGCAGCGCGCACGGGGCATGAATTTAGGATAATCGAGGTAGTAGGTCGCCGGCTTGCCGTCCGATCCATTCCTTCCCGGCTTCAGCCACACCATGAGACGCACGACATTGGGGAAAAGGCCCCTCTCCTGTGCCATCTTGATGAACTCTGCATGTTCGATGCCAGATAGATCGAGAACGGTATTCTGCAGCTCATCGTTTGGGGCCGACGAGAACAAGTCCTCCCACATCGACGTGGCGGTGTCTTCCACTGCCACCATCTTGGGACAGTCCGCGTCCTTGCGAACACGGCGCTTGAGGTCACAGTCCTGAATGCCGACGTGCAGGTACCGAGTCCTGGGGTTGTCGTCGTTGATCACCTCCCGCACCCATTTGCTCGTGCGTGCGAGGGCAGCAACGGTGGGAGAGTCACAGGCGGCGATGATGGCGCGGAGGATATGCGGGATGCCGATAGCCGTGTGGGCGGGAGACGGGTCCGGAGACGACGACATGATGCTGGATGTTGTTGCTCCGAGGGGAATAGAGAGAGGGTCAAGTGGTGATATGTGAGAGCATGAAGTGAGAAAGTTGAGAACGTGTGAGGCCTGGCTTGAGCTGGCTTGGGTTCCTGCGGAGAGGACGGGGCGAGGAAACACGAGGCACACAGTTGTCGTGGTGCAAGGTCGGTCTGGAACCACATGACTTGCGAGGGTGGGAGAGAGAGAGGTATTGACAAAGCACACACCGGTTCCGCGGTCGCACTGCCTTGCACCTTGAACACGTGTGGATAGGGGTTCTGCACACTTTATTACACTCAGTCCAAAACTGCCACGTTAGGATATATATGGCACACTACATGACTTGTCTTACTACAAGAGTTGACTCCTGGCACAGGTCACGGGGACAGTTTGGGAATGGATCGGCTAGACGAATGGCCTATGAAAGAGCAGGCAGCAATGGAGGAGGGGTTGTAACTTGAAAGGACAGTTTCGGGAAGCGAAGTGGCGATGGCGCTGGGTGGGACGAAGGTACATGGCTTGCAACGTGGGCGTGGCGCAGACAAGGTGACTGTGTGGTGGCTGCTCACGCGATGGTCTCGAGCTCGTACTGCCTGGGCGTGACCGACTTCCTGTAATCTGCCCACGAGATGTGCTTGATGGCCGCGATGGCGTCTGCGACAAACTCGTCCGAGTGATAATTCGTGAGCTTCATCTTGACGGCGTCGCGGATGGCGTCCTCAAAGTTGGGCTTGGGGGGAGTAGTGCGAATACGTGTGCGATTGCGCATGAACTCCTCGATGCTGGCCTTGAATGAAGCAGTGTTCGGGCGAGTGTTCATAAACACGGTTAAGCTCGGCTTGAACGCAGGCGTGCGAGCACGAATGTCGACAACGACAGTGACATGAGCGTCGGGGACGTGTATGCGCCGCTGGAGGGTGATGGTTGCGAGGTGGACGATGCGACCGAGGATGGTGCTGTACAGCTCGTCGTCGTGGTAGTGCCTGACGAGGAGGACCGTGTGCCACGCCGTGGCGAGGTGGAGGATCGAGGGTCGGTCCCACTCGCGGCCCCATGACGAGGACGCGTACCGACCCGCCGAGACGTGGTAGACGGCACGGTCGAAGACCCATTTCTGCGTACCGAGCACCTCGACGTGGCCGTTCCAAGCATCAACCGGGCGGAGGGTTTGCGTGTCCCAGGGGAAGGGGAACGCCACCACGCAGCGCGCACGCGGCATGCGGCGTGGGTAGGTGATTTCCGTCTTGCTGCATCCACAGTAGCCCAGGTTGTGCAAGACACAAAGGATATCGCGCGCATAGGCACGGAGACGCACCGTGGCCGGGAAGGTCATTTCCGCTTCCGCCTCAAACAGGGCCGTCGTTTCGCCATGCAGGTCCACGGTGGTGTGCAGTAGCTCCTCGTCGCACCTGGCCCCCGGAAAGGTGTCGCACCACCTGAGTTGAGCAGGGAGTTGACTTTGAGTCGGAAACTCTGTTTGATACGACAGCTGCTCGAGGAGATGTGCGAGGTGCAGAACGTGCGCCATCCCCTCGATCACCTTTCTGGGATAGGCGCGGGTCATGTGGCCATTGCGAACGTCGATGTGTATGAGGCGATTCTCGAGATTGTCGGGGCAGATGTTGACCACATCGTGCACCCAGCGCGCCGTGCACATCAGTGCGGTGAAGGTGGACGTGTCGCAGGCTAGACCGATGGTTTGGAGAATGTGTGGAATGCGGATGGCGATGTCGGTGGCCGACATGGAAGGAGACATGGTGGAGACGGGGTGAGTATGGGGGAATGGAAACAAGGTAAAGAGCAGTTGCCAAGATGCGTGCATCCCCGAGGAAGGAAGGAGAAAAGGAAGGGATGGAGGGAGGAAGGGAAGAAAAACGCACACCACATGTGCGTTGGGCGGAGAGCTCGGAGAGCACAATATGTCGTGTGGGCTGATGTGTGACATGCATGGCAAGCAGCGTCCGTGTGAGGGGGAGGAAGTGATGCAACAGAACAACAGCCCCAGCACGGCTGCGAGCAATAGATCAGAAACTGTCAAAGGCTCCTGCACTTGCTCAACGGCTACCAATGTATTGCATGCTGGGTAACTATCACACACCACATGACTTGTCTTGCACTGCATGAGGCTCTCGGGAGGCCAGTCACCAGGACTATTCGTTCTCAGTATGGCGGAGTAGGTCAATATGGGGTCATAGGGAGGGAAGGGTGGTGGTTGCACAGAAATCGGACAGAGCGCAATATCCAGGAGGCGAAACGGTGATAGCGAGGTCGAACGACGGTACAGCGTTTTGAGAGGGGCGGCTGACATGGACGATGGGACATGAGACGATGCAATGAGGCGACGATATCACGAGCGCAACACAGTGCGACAACGGGGCATCACATGCTTTTTCATGGGATGGTCTCCAGCTCGAGCTGCCTCAGGGTGATCGACGCCTCGTACTGGGCCCACGAGATGACCTTGATAGCGGCAACGGCGTCGATGATGAGCTTGTTGTGGGTGGGACTGGTGACGTCTGCTGTCGGCCCCTCTAGGATACGGATGAGATTTGTCGTCGTGCCTTCACGGATGTATTCGTCGAGGTTCGCCTCACGTAGTCCCCAATAGGGATCGTCATGGAGGTAGCGGTCAAAGACAACGGTGACATGGGCGCCAGGCACCTCGATGCGCCTCTGAAGCGCAATGGTGGCGAGGTGGACGATGCGCTGGATAATCGCGTCGAGCTGTGTCCGTTCGTAGTGCGGCTCGACGAGGAGGACAGTGTGCCACGCTGGCGACAGGTGGAGAATCGACGAGCTGTCCCAAAAGTCATCCCAGACGTCGCTCCAAATGCGATCGTAATTGTCGTTGCCCTCGTAGATGTGGTATACGGCACGGTCAAAGACCCAGTTGGTTTCGCCGACGACTTCGACGCTGCCGTGCCAAGGGTTGGAAGGCTCGAGAGTGTCCGCTTGCCATGGGAACGGGAACGCCACCACACAGCGAGCGCGTGGCATGCGACGGGGGTATGTGACTTCAGTCGTGCCTTCTCCCCCCCAGATGCATTCTTCACAAATGCCGCGTGACCCCCTGCACTGTCGACACCCAATCGAATTCGGATTGGCGTCATGGTACTCCTGATGTGCCAGGAGACGCACGACTTCGGGGAAGATGAGCTTTGTCTTCTTGTCGAACACGGGCGTTGTGGATCCGACAAGGTCAATAGCAGTATGCCGCAGCTCGTCGTCGTTGGTGGTCAGGCAGAAGAGATCACTCCATATCAGCCGAACTGGGTGTGTTGCCATGCGCTTCGCTCCTCTTCGACGGGAGCGGCGCCGCAGGCACCCTCTGTGCACCTCGCCGTGCACAATGCGGGTCTTGGGCTCTTTGCTTCCTTCCTTGACGATCGCGTTTACCCACTTGCTCGTGCGCGCCAGGGCGGCAAGGGTCGGCGTGTCGCAGGCAGTGATGATGTCTCGGAGGATGTGGTGAATGCCAAGTGCGAGGTCGGCGGCGGGAATGTCTGCCGAAGGAGACATGATAGTGAGGCCACAGCTCACTGAGCTCATTGTGCATTGCGGCGCGTGGTACTGAACTGGGACAAGACCACAAGAAGCATAGTTAGTCAGATGGGTACACTACAGGTCACCAAGCGAGCCGAATTACAGGTTTCAGGGCGGCTCATGCAACCAGGAACTGCATCACAATATCACACTGCTCCTCACCCACGCGGACATCTACTGCTGCTACATCAATATCCAGCTTGAGCTTGAATAGTCATCGGACGGTGCCACAGTTTACACCAGCCACCAGGACTTGGGGGTTCGGGTGGGGATCGCAGAAACAGGGAGGTTGGAGAAGAGAGGGAATGGTGTGTGTTTGGTGTGGTACTCGTATGGACAGGCTGAGTTGAATATCCGAAAGGGAAAGCGACGCGGGGTTTGCGTCGAACATCGTCGCCGGCCAGGATCTTGGAGTGAAGCGATAGCTGCACAGTGAGCAGGAGATTCTGCGTTGGGTGATTTCGCTCACCGGAAGGTAGCTGTTTCTGGACAGATGCCATCAATGGGCGCATTCGTATGGTGGCGCGTCGTGGACCATGGTGCCGCTTTCATTGGTCGGTCTCGAGCTCGAATTGCCTCGGGCTGATCGAAGCCCTGTACTGGTCCCACGAGATGAACTTCAGCGCCTCCATAGCTTCGCGAATAAAACCAGCTTCATTGTGACCGTTGTCGAGGTGCCGCCTAACGGAAGTACAGAATATGAGCTCCGTTACTGTGAGGAACATGGGGCAGAGGTAATAACGAGTGTGGCAGTCGATGACAATGGTGACATGAGCTCCCGCCAGATGCTCCCGAGCTTGCAAGGCGGTGGCAACCGAATGAGTCATTCGCCAGAACATGTCGAAATTCGCAGGCTTCATGCTAGCCGGAGGTTGAACGAGAAACAGCGTGTGCCAGGCGGGCAGCAGGTATGGTGTTGTGGGACCACTGAGGAGCGCCCTGGGCCACTTGCTCCATCCGTATGAAGTTGAGGGGTGGCAGACTGCGCGATCGAAGACCCAATCCTTGTCGCCGAGTACCTCAACCTCGTGGCGGGTGTAATACTGTTCCTCGGCCCACCTCCAGTCTAAGGGGTCGTGCAACTCCTCGGAAGGAAGTGGAAATGCCACCACGCAGCGTGCACGGGGCATAAAACGTGGGTAGGAGAACTCGTCTTCGTCGTCGTCTTCACCGTCGGGGGAATAATCGAGGACGTCTGCCACATTCGCCTTCAAGCGGACCACATCCGGGAGAAAGTCTTGCCCGATATGGTCGATGGGAGTGTTGCCGACTAGGTCGATGGCTTCGATGCCCGTGGCCGTGAGGAGTTGTTGATGGTCAATTGTGGGGTCTGGATTAGACAGCCCACTGTCGCAGTTGAGGTGGGGGGACGAGATCCTCGCTCGACGTGGGTCATATTTGATGTGACCCTCCTTGGTAGTTTTCAGATGCACGTTGCCGAGCTTGATGTCGTTGCACGCGGCGTTGATGAACTCGTACACCCACAAGCCCGTATTGGCCAGCTGGTGGAGTGTCTGGGTGTCGCAGGCGGCGATGATGGCTTGGAGGATGTGCGGGATGCGGATAACGACGTGGGCTGCGGGAGGGTCGGGGGAAGGTGAGTCGGCAGGAGAAGACATGGTGGCAATCGTTGCACGTCGCAGTGCGGGGAATGTGGACTGCAAGCGATCCCAGAGAAGGCGCTTTAGGAGAAGGCGGGTCGAGATCGTCGAGAGAAGGATTGGGAATAAGAGAGGTTGTCGGAATGACCAGCCGATGAGAGAGTGGGAAGTGGCAAGAAGGAAAATGGCGAAGAGGGAAGAAATGAAAGAGGGATGACGCGAAGGAAGGAGAAGAAGAAGGTGGGTGCAATGAGATGGCAAAAGGAAAATGTGCGGGACATGTCGATCTGCGGGCCACGGTATGAGGATGCGAGGGCGCGCATGCCGGGGGAAGGTCAAAATTGAATAAATGTTGGGCCACCGCTGCCGCACGGCAACGCCAAGCTATGACAGCTTGCACAACCAAGTCACCGTTCCCTGACGATTTCGAGCTCAAACTGCCTGGGGGAAGTGGAAGCCCGGTATTCGTCCCACGAGATGAACTTGATAGCGGTCACGGCGTCGGCGATGAACTCTTTGTCGCTGTGCTTGGAGGTGAGGAACGCCACCACCGCGCCGCGGAAGAGCCACTGATGCCTGTCAGTGCAGGGATTCCAACTGTCCTCCCTGGGGCGGCAAAGCGAGTCGTTGACGACAAGGGTGACATGTGCCCCTGGAACGTCCTTGCGGGCAAGAAGAGCATTGCCTGCCTTCCGGGCAATGGTGGCCACAGTGTGGTCGCTTAAAGAAGAGTTATGAAGCGTATTCGGTTGCAGCTTGACGATGAAGAGTGTGTGCCACGCAGGGGGAAGCTCGGGCATCCAAACATCAAATGCAAGCCGATCCGGGGGGAAGTGGTATACCGCGCGGTCGAAGACCCAATTCGTGTGGCTGCACACCTCCACGGGTGGTTCATAATGCAGACTAGCGTGAATATGCTGTGGATGGTATGAGGCTGAAAACGCCACCACACACCGAGCCCGGGGCATGCAGTTGGGATAGGTTACTGTCCGTTTGTTGCTCCTGCACCGACGGTCGTGCGCCTCGCCCCTCTTGGGATATTCGTTCCCGTTGGGGTCGCACCAGCATCGGCGATGGTCGATGACAACTTGTTCACAGAGCCGTACGACGTTTGGAAAGAGTCGCCGGGCAGCACTTTTAAACCCGAGTCCCGCCTTTCCATGAAGGTCAAGGGCCTCGATCGGCTGAAAGGTACACAGTGGGTCATCGTATAGATAGGACACGCTCGGTAGGTCGTAATCAAGCTTTGATGGCCTGAACTGCTTTAGAACAACGTGGGCATTCATCCACCTATCCTCGCCGGTGAGCCTAAGGTGTAAATGGCCGTAAGTGGGATTGTTGCAGATGTTGTGGACAACCTTAGCCATCCACGGCTGCGTCGCGGCCAAGACCAGGAGCGTGGGCTTGTCGCAAGCGGCGATAATGGCTTCAAGGATGTGAGAGATGCTGAAGGCGACGAAGGCTGCAGAGTGGTCAGGAGGGAGCAGGTCGGGGCGAGACGGGTCGACCGAGGGAGTCATGGTGGCGAATGGTGAGGTGGATAAGCTGGAGAGTGTTGTGATGAGCGATACAGCAATGCATCGAATGAATGCCCACCCTGGGGTATATGTAGAGCACGCGCCGAGGCTCGAGGGTACGTGTCACGACGACCACGCTCGTACACTGCGCGCTGCGTGTGCGAGGCTCGAATCCCTACACTAGAGAGAAGGTCAAGTGCCAAGTTGTGTGAAAGGGTGAGGAGAGCTTTGGAAGCTTGCTACGTGGTGTGTGGCACAGAGGGGGGCGCATGGGCCTAGTATGTGCAG
Source organism: Pascua sp. PH4015B (assembly GCA_025502685.1). Taxonomy (NCBI): domain Eukaryota; kingdom Fungi; phylum Basidiomycota; class Tremellomycetes; order Trichosporonales; family Trichosporonaceae; genus Pascua; species Pascua sp. PH4015B. The sequence goes on along the minus strand of JAMFRD010000055.1, from coordinate 144,982 downwards.
GTGCGTTTGGAAAGTCGTGAGACTGCCACAGCGTACAGTGAGGCTCGAGCGCGTAACAGTCTCACGACTTTCAGAACGCACTTGTACGTAGGTGCTGCGCGGCATGCCAGGCATGCGAGGCGCAACGGGAAGGGTATGATCGCGTGATGACACGAGTGGGACATGTGCACACAAGCCACGCGGCAAAGGACGGGGGTGAAGACTTGGCGCTACTCACCTCCGACACCATCGGTAGTGCTGGCACAACTGAGATCCATTGGGATCAGGATGATGCTTGAGGGAGCGAGGATTGCACACCCACTGCTGCAAGTCTGTCAAACATGTGACTCCCGCCCCACCCCTCTTTGCTCGGTCCCGCCCACACTAGCATTGTGGTGCAGGACCTGGCACCAGAATGGCTACACCTCGACTGACAGGAAATAGCAACGTGGTGTAAAGGCTACAACTGCTGATGTGGAATCACATGGTGTGTGCCGGTTCGTACTTCGTAAATCCCATCTAACGCACGTCTGAGAGGCTACCTACCAAGGTATGTGCAGTGCTCCAGACGCCCTTGACTAGGCATACTTGGGACATATATACCACAATGCATGATATTTACGCCCGTTCACATTATGCTGTATCACAGGCTACAGCAGCCATCAGGACTCGGGCTCTACTCGGGGCCGATTTCGTAGGACGAAGGTGGTGGGAGAAGCGTTGGTAACAGAACATTCGGGAGAGGCATTGGTGGCGTACTGCGGTAGAATGGCGGTGTGGACAGGACGGAGAAGTATCGAACAATGCTCGAAGGACTGGTGACGAAAGGGGTTTGACTTGAATGGTCGTCGCGTCGCGAGACCGTTGAGCACGGAGGAAGCTTAGAGTCAGTTGGAATCCCTTCAAATGTCGCTCGTAGTTCACTCACTGTGCCGATGCCGGACTGCTCCAGTTCATGACCTCGACAATGGGTTGTGATTGATGACCGGGGCCACGCTGGATCAGTCGGTGGTGTGTGGATGGATAATGGTCTCGAGCTCAAACTGCCGCGGTGTGATTGACGATTGGTACACTGCCCACGAAACACACTTGAAGGCGGCTAGGGCGCCCGCGACAAACGCTTCGTCGTTGCTTCGCTTCTTTGTAAGATGCGCCGTCACAGCATCTCAGAAACGGTCCTCAGCGCTCGGCAAGCGAGACCGCTTTGGGTTCTTCCTTGTGCGGCGACTTGGAGGAGGGTTGAAAACGATTGTGACGTGAGCTCCCGGTAGGCGCTTACGACGCTGAAGTGCAATGGCCGCAACATGGGCGATCGGGTCGAGAAGACGGTCCTTGAACTTCGCAAAGCCGTTCTGGGGTGGAACGAGGAACAACGTGTGCCACGCAGGCGGCAGGTGTGGAATGGTGGGGCCCGCCCCACATGAGAAGCCGCAATTCGCGCTGCAACTCAAGGGATGGTATACCGCCCTGTCGGATACCCATTCGGTGTCGCTGAGCACTTGGACCTTACGGCGCTGTGGACAATCGGCGACATCGTCCTTTGGGCAGGCGAACGCCACTACACAGCGAGCACGAGGCATGCAGTCGGGATAGTAAAAAAATCGATGGTTACAGCCGTCCGGGTATTCTGAACTATTTGACGCATTGCTGGACGAATCGCTGGATGATAGACAAGCGTTTCTGTAGTCTTCCTCAGCTATCAGACGCACGACGTTCGGGAGAACATCCCAGACGATATTTTCGAAGCCACCTTGCGTGTGACTAAAAAGATCAATGACCTCAATGGCCCGAGCCTGGCGCACTTGCTCATGGCCGATCGGCACTTCCTCCACATCGTCCGAGTCGCTGAGCGTGGATGTATCGTCATCGTTGTCGTCGATTTCGGATTCAATGGGCCGCGGTACAAACTTGCGTTCATAGAGGCGTTTAGGGTAATAACCATAGTCGATCACGAGGTGCGCATTGCGACAGTTGGGTTGATTGTGGGAGGCGTCAACCACATCGCGCAACGCATTGCGTATCTTCTCATCGGAGCACCACCTGGGATCGTCGGACGCGACAAGAAGGGCCTCGCGCAGCGCAACGCGTGCATTCCAGTCGCAGGCGAGGATAACCGGTTCGAAGAGTTCGGGAACGCAGAGCACTCTTGCTGCCGGCGGGGTCGACATGGTTTGCAATGGTGGGTTGAGGTGAGAGGGAGAACAGAAGGGATGGATGTGAAAGGGCGGTGATGGCGGGACAGAGAGCAAAGAAGGCGGCGTGATGAAGAGAAGAGAAAGTGAAGGAAGGACAGTAAGCGGCGAGTACAGAGTGCCAACTGTGGACTGTGATGCCTGTGATGAGCATGTCCCAACGAGGGTGGGGGGCGGGGGAAGAGTGGCGGAGCCGGCGGGTCCAAATCGGGGAACACCACACTGGAACAGTGCGGCGTCGGAGAATCAGACAGCAGACAAACCATTCAATCATGAGACTGAGAGGCAGGATAAAACGTGTTTGCCGCCATGCTAGGGTCGAAGCGATGCCGTGAGTGCAGTAGGTGTGTGCGGTGCATACGGTGCTTGTGACAATGGGCGTGCGGTGGCGTGCAAACGAACGGGAGCACGAGACATGTTGGACAGATAGGTGTTTAGCCATCCTTGCTACATGCTGGAAACAGTCGACTGACCACTGCTTTGAACAATGCACACGAGATCAGTCCTGTCCTCGGCTGTGCTCACCACAGGTTCCATCACCTGGACTTGACTCATGGTGACTGGGGTGCGGGAGATGGTCAGAGATCAGAGATCAGAGATCACAGATCTGCAGACGAGCATGGCATCCCAGCCTACAACTCACCCTTCGCGCTTCGATTGCTTTGACCTCCACCCCACTTGCTCACCACCACTGGTCGCCAGATGGTTCGCGCACAGGTGCATTTATGCGTTACGTAATGTACCTTGAATTTGCCACCGAACCAAGCGGTGCCTTTATTTTGTTGCCGTCGCCGCTGGCCGAGGCTGCGAGTGTGCAACTGGTGCAACTGGGGAAGGACGGACCAACAATGACAAGCAACAATCTCTCATTCTCCCTCTTTCCTTTACTCCTTGTCCACAACAAGTCTCGTCCAGCACTGTCTGTCCGTCACCACCGACCCCGAGCGTCGTCTACTTCCTCCTCCACCAACTTTTGTCCAAACGAGAAACCGGAAACCGTTGTCTTGCAGCACCACGGACACCCGTTTGATCATCTTTTGGTCATCATCGCCTTGCTCGCCTCCCCACCCTCTTGGTCAACCTCCACCTTTTTGGTCGTTTGCCTAATCTCCGCACACCGGCGCCCATTTTTGACACCGGTCACACCCTTCCCCCTGCGTCGAGCACTCGCACCTCCTTCCTCCCTCCTCGCTATCTGGTCACATCACCTCGCTCCGCCATGCCGGACTTTGCCTGGGGGAACCAGGATGACCTCTTGGAGATACCCGACATGACTAGCTCGGACTCGCCATCGCCGGAGCGAAATCCGCAACCTCGACGAGATCCCCCACCTCAAGCGGCACCTCCACAACGGCGTGGTATCGCGACTGGCCCTGGCGAGGGGGGTCGTGACTCACCCATAGTCATCTCGGACTCGGATGACGACGACGACGTCGAGATTATCGGCTCGTCCAATGCAAGTCCGGCGAGACGGGGGGTCGCACGGCGCAACCCGCATGTGGAGCGTCGAGTTGCACAGGCTGAATTCGAGCGCGCCTCTGCTGGTGAGTCGCGGAGCACGGACTATGGAACCTTCGTAACTGTATTGCTAACCTGTACAGAGCTCGACGCAACGCTGGCACACCGCCGGGCCGAGCTGGACCAGCTCGACTACATGCAGCGCCTCGCCGAGATCCGCGCGCGGCGCGACCAACGCAATGCCGAGCGCGAGGCCAACCGCGCCAACCGCATGGAGCGCCTGGCGCAGATGGGCGAACGCCGGGGCACGCCGCTGGAACACGACCAAGACCGCCTGGCCCGCAACGTGCTCTCACCACCACCGGTCGACAGGCCACCACGCATCGGGCTCGGTGGCGCCGTGTTCCGCCGCGGCGACAGGCAAGTGCACTTTGCCCCCGGGCGCGCGGCGCGGCATTTCCACGTGGCACGGGGCGAGGTCGAGGAAGAGATTGAGAATGGCGACGGCGGGGCGCCTCCTGCTCCTGCCCTCCGGCGCAACCCCCAGCGGACGCAGCGCAACGTACTCGTCCCCCTCGACCCAGCCGACGACCCTGACGGGATTGGGTTCCGGCGCCTCGGCGACCCGGGCCCAGCGGCGCAACTGGCCCGCCAGCGCCGGCCGCCATTACGTGTCGCGGCCGCGGCCGCCGCCGACGCGATCCGCCGTGACCCAAACGGGGACCGTTTAGAGCACGGCCTACACATAATAGAGGACCTTCGCCGACTTGGCGCCGACATGGCCGCCGACGCCGACCAGGGGCCCGGGTGGGGCCGCTTCCTCATGGCGCGCATGGAGGCCGTGGGTCTGGGCCTGGGCATGCACGCCGGCCCGGCCGTGCCGCGCGACGACGTCCAGACGACCCTGGGAAAAGTGACTCCCAGCATTGTGCCCCCCGCCCCCGACGGATTCACGCGCACATGGGACGCGGCCGAGATCGAGGCCGACGTCGAGGCCAAGCGCCCCATCGCCATCGACGACGCCGGCGCAGTCGTAAAGGCCAAACACCGCGCGCCCTACCTCGCGTGCGCAGTCTGCCCCGCCCCGCTCCGCGTATCCTCGGCGTTCCGCGACGAGGCCGACCGCGTCTGGGCCCTCCGCTGCGGCCACCTCGTCGACCAGCACTGCCTCAACTCGCTCTCTGCCGCACCCGAGGACCCCGTAGAGCCCCTCGCCAAACGCCCCAGGACACGGCGCCTCCACAAGAAGAAGGAACATACGTGGGCGTGTCCCGTGGCAGGCTGCGGGCGCGAGCACGTCAGCATCCTCGTCGACGGCGCCTGGGCGCAGAAGGAGGGCCAGGGCGGGATCCAGGTGTATGTGTGAGCGAGGCGAGCGCAGCCGAGCGGCGGAGCCGCGAGACGAGCAGCGCGAGTGTGTAGGCAAGGGCATTAAAGCACAAGAGCGCGCGTGGCATCCCCTGCGCGTCCGTACGTGAGCAAGAGTGGTGAGCAGGTGTGCATGAGACGCGAGGTGTGCATGTCGGACGTCGGGCCCTGTAGGCCAGTAGACCGTTGTAGAGTTGTGTGTATTCAACGCCATGATACGTCTTACGTCTGTACGTCTTTACGCTGCGTGGCCGTGTGTTTAAAAGCGGTACATCCGAATCTCCATCTCCATCGTAGCAAAGAATAAAAGCGAAAATACGAACTAGACACCCGCCCCGGCTCACTAACCCCTGCTGAACTAACGCCCCCTCGCTCCGACACCAACCTCACTCCCACTCCCGCTCCCGTCCCACTCCTCCCACTCCCAATCTCCACGACCCCTCCCCTCCTACACCGAGCACGCAGCCTAGCACGCTAGCACGCGGCCCAACGCCCAACCTAGCGGCCGGGCGTCGTGCCGCGCGCATACGACCGCCTTCCCACCCGCCTCGGCGTGGCGGGCACGACGGGCACGGCCGCGGCCTTTGCCAGCGTCTCGGGGCTCGTATCCGCGTCTGCGCGCGCGAGGGCGCGGAGCATCGTCATGGGGTCAGGTCTTGTCCCCAACCCCGACGCCGACGCAGCCCCCAACCCGGCCCCGGCGTCACCGCGCGCCGCGGCCGCGAGGAGCGCGACGGTATCTGGTCCCTCGTCGCGGGGGACGGTGGGGGCGGGGTCCTGCCGCAGATCCGCGGCGAGGGCGGCAAAGACGCCGTCGAGGAAGGACCGTGCGCGGGATACGTACTGCGCGCCCTGGTGCGTGGCCTGGCGGAGCGTGTCGACCTGGCGCTCGACGGCACCAAAGTCTGGTGCCGCAAGCGACGGTCCCGGCGTGGCAGTGTCGGTACTCGTGTCGGCGAGGACGCTGTCCGCACACTCGAGGGCGTGGGCAAACCACGCCTCGACGGCGCCGGCGGCGGCCGTGGGGCGGGGCAGGGCGGCGGCCTCCTTCTTGGCGCGTAAGGCGGGGACGACCTCTTTCTGCGCCTTGTTGGCGGTCTTGAGCAGCGTCTGCCACGCGGCCGTCTCGACCTTCATCTGCCGGATGAGCGACTTGAGGTTTGCTTCGACCGTGTGGTTCTCGACGTTGCGCGGGTGCGGCTTGGCGGGTATGGTTTTGGCGCGGTCCTGGGTGTTAGTAGGGGAGGGGGATGTGGGAGATGGTATGGGTTTGGCCCTGAGTATCACTGGCTGTCGCCAAAGGCCGTTTCACTGCAGCATGTTCTCTGCTTGTGGCGGCGCTCTATCTCCTCTCAACACGCCATCCGCCCTCGGCGGCATTATCACTTGCCGGAGAACGTGGTCTGCTAGCGCAGCCTCTCCCCAGGTCTCACTGTGCCATGCTCCCCCGCGGTGGCTCCAACAGCTCCAACACATTGTTCACAGCCGCGCTCTGTCACTTCTCCACCTCCTCTCACCGTATCTTCCATCGCTACAACTCTTCCCCGCCCACCCAACGCCCACGACTCACCTCGCTCCCAAACACATTCGTATCCACGTCGCCCTTTGCGATCCGCGCCACAAACGCGTCGACGACATTGCCCGCGAGCCGGTCCACCTCGGGCGTGGCGTACGCGCGCTGCTTGCCCTTGTCCTTGCCCTTTTTGTCGCGCGCGAGGCTCTCGTCGAGCGCGCGCTTGGCGCTCCATGCAATCACGTACCGCACCTTGACAGGGTCGGGGAGGTCGGTCGCAATGTGCTTGTAGAACTGGGACGCGGGGACGGACGCGTGTGGGTAGGCTGGGGTTAGCGTTGTAGAGGGAGTGGAGATATGGGATTGATCATGTTGGGTTATTCGTGCAAAGCCGGGCGGCGGGTGACGCTCCTAAATCATGCGTGCTCGCACTGCGTCCCTTGCCTCGGACATGGCCACTAGGCCACTCGTCCAACAACGCGTTGTGGCCACTCGCAGTGGCTGCTCCACCCCGTGACAACTCTGGCGACTACTCGAAACCACTCGGTCATCACCAGTTACCACCAGTTACCACCCTCCAACCACTCGCCGCACCCCCCGTCCCCCACATCAAGACCACGGCACTCACTAGGTTCCCCCCGCCCAAAACTCCCACTGGCCCTCTGACCCCTCATACCCAACGAACTCCTCCGCTCGGCCTCAGCGACACGCCTGAGCTCGCGGTTCTTGTCAATCACCGGCGTATCCGATATCGGCAGGGGCACGACGCTGTCGACGTGCGCCTCGGGCGCGCGCGACTTGCGCGGCCGTCGTGACGACTTTGACGCGGGTGTTTTTGGATCTGGGACGTCGACTCTGGGCGGGCCGGGGGACGGTGGTGGTGCCGCGCTGGGGCGGGGACGGCGGGCCTGCTTGAAGTTGAGGTGCGGGATGGCGGGGGGCTCGGTGAAGGGTGGCTCGGCTACGTGTTGCGAGCCGTGTCTTGATCGTGATTGCGAGCTTGGTCGTCTCTCGGGCTCGCCTTGGCTCCCGCTGCCTCCCCCCATATCGTTCCCGCTCGCGCTCGCTGCGCTCACGCCGCTCGCGCTGGGCTGCTTGAGCGGCAGCCCCAACCCCACGCCGAGCTCCAGCGGCGGTGCCCGCCGCGTTGGCGCCGGACTCGCGACAGCCGCATACTTTAGCCGCGTCGACTCGCGCCGGCGCAGAATCTTCTCGCTGGGGGGCGGCGGGAGCGGGACGTCGTCGTCGTCGAGGGATCCGGATGTGTCGGGCCCGTCTAGTCCTATTGGTCGTGGTTGGAAGGTGGATTTGGTCTGCGGTCAGCCGTGCCGGTATGGATGCTTGAAGTCGGGTCTGGGGAGAACTTCATCTAGATTTCCTCCCATCGAGCTCCCAGCTCGCAGCTCCCACTCTCACGCCGCTGGGCGGCAGAGTGCTCCATAGAGACATGCTCGTCCCGGCCCCGCGCAAAGAGCACCTCGTCACACTCGAGCTCCCACTCTGGCCAACTCCCTCCAACTCCAGTCCACCTCCTCCAACATCCCTCTAACATCCCTCCATCCACACGACACATTTCCTCCAGCGAACCCCTCTTGCTCCGTGGCATCCACTGGCTCCCTGAGGTCCCATAGGACTCTCCGCCACCCATTCCCCTCCATCTCTCCATCCAAACAAAACATCCCTCAACTTGCCTCTTTCCATCACTCCTTCCCATCCAACACAACCACACCATCACCTCACCACCTCGCTCCACCGGCCACCGCTCCCCTCTCCCCACCACACCCCTTCCCAATCCGACCCCCGCCTCCTCACCCACACCCACCACCCAACCACACCCACGCCGCACCCACCACACCACACCACACCACACCACACCAAACCGCACCCACTCCCAACACCACACAATACCCACCTCCTTGCGCCGCTTGCGCTCGCCCTCCTGCCCCTCCCGCGCGCGCTTGGGTGGCCGCGACCCCTCGCCGTTGGCGCGCACCCCTGATCTCGACGACATGGTATCTCGCGCGGCGCGCGCCGCTATGAATGTCGTTGGGGTCGTGTCGATCCCGGGGGTGTGGTGCGGCGCGGGGAGAATGTGGGTGGACGGTGTCGGTCGCAGATGTCCGGCGGGCGGTTGTGGTGTCGGTCCAGATGCAGATGTCCGGCTGTGTGTTGTCGCCGCGTGGGTTCTCAGAGCCGATATGTGTGTGCGTGTCTGCGGACGGCAAGTGAAGTGTGGATCCGACCCCGGGGTGGACCTCGGCGATGGTGGCGTGTGGGATGTGATGGACGTCAATAACGGAGATGGGCTGCGATGACTTGTGGCGAGCACCCACCGTCCCTGATGGCCTTTGTTTGTGCCTTCAGTGAGGGCGGGATCAAATTGTCGCGTGGGGAATTTATTTTTGTGTTTATTTGGGTTTTATCCCAGTCTGCCTGGTGTTGTTGTTGACGTTTACCGTTCTCTGTGCAAACACATCAACATGAACATCGCTGACCCCGTCGCATGCAGCAAAGCAAGCAAACACAGAGAACTCAGAACCGAGCGCAACATCCAATGCTTGACATCCTTTGAGTACTAAACATCTCACCACGGCCCAGCACGCCCGCACGCGACGGCGTCCGCTATAACGCCACCGGCGTCCTCTCGATAGCTCAGTTGGTAGAGCGTCGGACTGTAATTGGTTCCCATTCCCCTTCGCATCCGCAGGTCCTGTGTTCGACTCACAGTCGAGAGAGCTTTGCTTTTTGGGCTGTGTCGGAGGGTTTGGGAGGTCTGGGGTGGTTCAGGAACGTCTGAGGAGTCGGGGCGGGGCATCGCGAGGTGGGGAGAGTCTGCAGGGTGAGTAGGGTGCGAGTGGGTGCCGCTGAAGGTTGGAGAGTCGGGGCACCACGGTTTGCCGAGCGTTCTGGGTGCGGAGCCTGTTCTGCTGGGCCGTGGGTTGTCTGTGACGTCGGCTGAGTGTGCTCGGTCTGCTCGGTGTGCTCGGTCTACTCAGCCTGCGGACTCGATCTGTTACTCAGTCTACGGGTTCCGCTTCGGCATCCCCCGAGTCTATTCCGGTCACTGGTTCGACTTCGACTGACTTGGTCTTCTCAGTCTACTCATGCTGCTCACTCGTCCTGCTCACTCGGCTAAGTCCGCTCAGACTACTCGCTCTGATCCGTCCTCTCAGTGTGTTCCGCAAGGTCTATTGGTGCTCAGCCTGCACGACATTCCAGCCTGCTCCCTCCACTGACCTGGACCCCAGCGTGCCCCCTGCCGTGTCCCATAGCCTGCCGTACCACAATATCTACAGTCTTCCCTATCTGAGCCTGCGGTCTTCCAGATCGTGAGCCTCCATCTCCATATCTGAGCCTGCACTGCACGTCGGCCCGAGGAACCGCCACAACACTATGCACACTCTTCCTGCCACCATCCACTCGCCGTCCAACTCCATTTCCCCAGTCGTCCAACGCTATCCTTCGCCATCCGCCATCCCCTGACGGGCATCCGAACCACACCCCGCCTAATAGTTACGTGAGCTCATAAACGGAGAAATGTCAGCGCGATAACAATGTTTACAGGATGATCGCCGCCTGACCTCCCGATCTCATTCCATGCGTAGTGTCAGCCAAAACCTCTCAGCGATAACCTCAACCTCAGCCAAACCCACATCCTCAGCGCCACCCAACCTACCACAACACTTACCCCCACCTTCCCCCACCTACCCACTAAACGACCACGTGTCCCGGACCGTCACCAACCGTACCTCGCTAGATTCGCGCGAGCCTCAATGGCGACGGATGAATGGATAAACCATCAGCCGTCCGTCAATAGAAGTGGCGCCGCCACCGCCACCAATGCGCCACCTCACGCTGCCGCCGCCACCAAATGGCCCCCGCTACCCAGCTGTGGAATGCTGACTCTGACCCTACGCCGAGACGTACGGCGCCCAGCACACAGCCATAGCCCACAGCAATATCCTTCCATACAGCCCACCATGCGCCTCCATACCGCCTGCAGCGCCGTCGCTTATCGCTACCCCCTGCCTGTCCAGCCGAGGCAAACACTGCCTTAGCCCGCGGCGAGCCAGCACCCAGGCAGCCTAGCCCACATGTCCACCGCCAGTCCACAGCCAGCCAGCCTGCCCACATGTCCACATCGGTCGGACCAACGGACCAACTTCCGAGTTCGGGTCCGGGATACACGGGGAGCCTGGAGTGGGTTGCGGGGCATGTGGCGTGCGCCACAGGGAGACGAGACGCCGAGACGCGTCGTTCGTGATGCGGCGTGCGTGATGCGGCGTGCGTGATGCGTGATGCGCCGATACGTGATGCGTTCGGCGTGGCGTTGGCGATATCGGCTGCGGTGGGGAGGTCACCGCGTGCGGCGTTCAATGTTTCTTGCGTCCATACTCGTGACGCCGCAAGGTGCCTTCGGGCAGGCGTATCTCGGCTTCCATGCTTGGCTTGGAGTCACGCATGCATGGCTCGGCTTCCCGCTGTCAAGGGCCATACGCCGTGGCCTAGGAGACCTGTCGTAGACTCGATGTCAGAGACCCGCCGTCAGACCCGTCGTCAGACCCGTTAGAGACCGCCGTCAACGACCGCCGCTCGGCTTCATAACCCCTCTACCGCCACCCCCCCCCCCCCCAACCCCCAACCCCACTCCCGTCCGCACCGCTTCTGAACAAATGCATGCTTGGTTTACTTGCAATGGTCTCGCTCTCTTGGCGCCTTCGCCTTCGGTACAACCAACTCTTGAGTATACGGGCCACGGCATAGGGTCAACGGACGGACGGACGAGCTACAGGCCCCGACGTGCAGGTAGGTGGATTGAAAATAGGGAACAAAAATGGAGGATGTGTGTGGTTGGGGTCGGTGTCCGGGATTGGGGGTCTAGATTACAGCTCCATGTTGTCGATTTCAAAGCCCGTCTCGTCGTCGCAGCGGCGCTCGTCGGCCTCTTCAGACGACGACTTTGCGCGCACGCGGCCGAGGCCATACTCGAGCTCGTCCTCGTCGTCCTCTGCTACGCCGCCACGGAGCCCAGAGTCGGGGACCTTGATGTTGGACACGGTGCGCGAGCCAAACATGCCGCCGCCAATCATACCCACGCGCGCGCCGAGGGAGAGCGGGAGGCCGCGGCTCGGGAGAGGGCTCGTACCCGTCGGCGTCGATCCGGTGTTAAAGTGCAAGCCCGTCATGTCCGGTAGGGATCCCAGTGATGCCGGGGTCGCGGGACCGGGAACAGACGACACGGACGAGCGGCGGTTGCCGTTCGAAATGCCCATGGGGCGCGAGTGGCCGTTGATCCTGATACCGAGGCCGTTGGGGTTTGGCGACAGGCTCGTGCTGTTGGCCTCGGAGCCGCCGAGGGACGACGTCGAGTCGGATGCGGGGCTCGACTTGCGCTCGACCTTGACGCCGCCCATGGTCGAGTCGCGGAGCGACGACGGCGTCAGAGGAGGCGCGCTAGAGCCCGGCGGCGTACCAACCGACGGCAGGTCGCGAGCGGCTGACCGTGCAGAGCGAAGAGCCATGTTGTTGCTCGAGGGCGAGAGAATGGCGGGCCACAGCGACTTGTCTGTCGGCAGCGAGCGGCCCTGGGCATTGTTCGGGTCCATGTGCGCAAGAATCGCGGCCGCCTCGAGCATCTGCACCTGCTGGTGCTTGCTCATGCTAATCTGCGTCGGTTCCCGCCAGTGGGGGCTGTGCTCCCAGCGGTGCTTTACCAGACAGCTTGGGTGACGGTACTCCTTTGCACAGTTTTCACACTTGAACACCATGCCCTTCCTTCGGCCCTTGATGCCGCCCGAGCCAGTACCGAGTGCGAGTTTTTCCCAGTCGGGCTCGCGCATAGCAGAGTCGTCGTCCATGTCCATGTCGAGCTCGGCGCTCCCGCTCCGACCACCCGAGCGGTCGTCGTCGTCGTCGCCATCAAACTCCATGTCGAGCTCCATGTCGTCCGTCTGCACCGTCGGCGCAGGGTTGACATTGTGTGCGGTGGGGCCCGCAATACCCCTGCTCGGGAGCGACGCGGCAACTGCCTGGGGCCGTGCGTTGGCACGTGTCCCCGATGGCCGGCGATCCGTCTTTGCAAAGTCGAACAGGAGCGGCGATCCATTGGCTGCATTGGATGCTCTCCGTCCATGGATCGCCGATGCGGAAGATTGCGATGCACTAAGGGTCGGGCGACTAGGGGTGGTCAGGACAAAGAGTCCTGCGGACAGGGGTGGGGGGTTGGGTGGCGCATGATTGCGACCAATTGTTCAACTCACTTATCGCGAAGGAGGCCCGAGTCGCCCGTGAGGCCGAGCTTGCCACGTCCGAGGACACCAGTCGTCGACGAGCTCATGCGGCGCGCCTTGGCCGGCGACGAGCTCAGCACGGTGCTACCGCCGCCGTTGGATGCGGCGTTGGCTGGGCGGGTCGTCGACAAGATTGACGTCGCAGGAAGCGACGCAGGGACCGTAGAGCTCTTGGGCGACGTCGCTGCAGCGAGCGAGAGCAGGTCTGCGAGGTGGTCAGCTCTGTGTGTGTGGGTCGGGGTCGAAGCACACAATGCCAAGATGGTCCGGTGGTCCTGTGCATCCACCTGGGGCGAACAAAAAAGTAGAGGGCACATCGCAGAAGCGGTGGCAAACAAGGAATGATTCTCACCAAAGGCATGAGCGTGCATCTCGCCGCCGTCCTTGCCGTGCTCGCACGGGGGCAGGAAGCTGGGGTGCAAGACGTCGGCCTTGCTGTTGGCGTCGGGCGGCGACGAAGCGGCGGGCAGGTCGGAGGGCTGGCGAGGAGGCAAGCCGCGGTTTGGCAATGAGAATAATGGAGCCATGGTCGATGGATGAGTCAGATGTTGCAGAGTGGGCGTTTCAAAGTTCGGGGCAGCCCAAGGTTGGGTTCGACGCGTCGTATGTAGGTTGGGTATTTCCGAGCGAGTTTGGGCGGCGGCGTGACAGGGTGGGAGAAGGGATGGATGCATGGTATCAAGTAGGACACAGTAGTCGCGAGTGCGGGGGCGAGCGTCAGCATGGCAAGCCATTGTGTCAAGCTCGGTCGCGTCGGTGGACGTCCATAGCTGGGTGCTGCATGCTGCATGTGTGTGCATGCATGCCAGAGCCGGCTGCTGGGCAGTGTGCCCGCCCAGACTTTTTTTGGGAAAGTGCGCGATGGCGGCCCAACATTGCGGCATGCTGGGTGCACATTTCGACTTTGCCGCCGCCGCCCCCTCCCCCACCCTTTGAAATTGGGGGCCACACATTTCAAGTGGCCGCGGGAAGCAAATGAATAATATGACTCACCTCAAGCGCAGGCGTCGCCTGCGGCGGGGGGGAGCGCCACTGTGCGAACGCGGCGGCCACGGGCGCCATGATTGCTAGAGATGGTGATGCGTAGACAAGTTGGACCGAGGGGTCTGCGGGGGTGAGCGACTGGGTGTTGGTTGTGGTGAATAAGCTTGGTGGGCGGACGACTGGGCGGCAGCGGGAAAGTCGGCGCTGGGCCAAGGGGCGCGCGCCCGGGGGAGGACGGGGGCGCACAGAGCGCGTCGTGGTCGCCAGTCGAGTTGTGTCTATGCGTTCGAGGCAAGGGGCCAACAGGAAGGGTGCGACTCACAGTAGGTGATGAGTGGCGATGTGCGATGGGGATAATGGTGGAAGGGAGAAGTAAAGTTGGGTTGTGCAGACGTTTCGTGGTGGTTGTGGTTTGAGTAGTGATGTCTGCCTGCGGGGAACGAGGTGGTTGGTTGGTCGAAAGTTGGTCGGTAGTCGGGGGTTGCCTGGCGGCGGCCTGGGGGTGAACAATAGTTGGAAACGGCCGGGCCGGATGTTGCAAGTTCGAAATAAGAGTTTGTTGGCAGCCAAAAGCACAGCGTGGCACACCCAGATGACACTGCCGGGAATCCGCACATGCAGCCCCCTCCCCCGCCGCCGCCGCGGGGAAGGGGGGGAGCAAGGGGCATCACATCCAAGAGGCGGTGGGCGGGGGGGGGGTGGACTGGGGGAGGCGGGGGCGTATAGGCCGAGGCGAGGCGAGGCGAGGCGGTGAGGCGTCATTAGGTGCTGTGCAAAGGGGGGGGAGGGTCGGTTTGGGACCAGAGGCAGGAGAGCTGCAGGGCAAAGGGGAATGGATGGATTGGGATGGCCCAGGATCATACAGGCCCCAGGGACAGGGGGGGCCACTCTCTTGCAGAGTAAAAGCCATGCCATGGCGGCCACGCTACAATCATCAAAGAAGCGTCGCCCTTTTCGTCCCTGGACTGGACTCGACAGACTTGCTCAACTTGGTAGACAGGTTGGGCAAACCATGCACACCCCCCATGGCCGCCCAGACCCCCCGTCCACGCCCGCCCTCGGCCCCGCACGCCGCCGCCCCTGTACCCCAAACCAAACCCAACGACACATCATGATACGCGATTCAGGGCCGCTCGCGACTTTTTACTGTAGCAAACGTTGACCCGAGAATGACCCAAGCCCGACCCAATTGAAAATCGGACATGCACACCTTGCGTTAATCGACTTTGACTAATGCTAATACCATGTACTAATGAAAAGTGGGCCTCGGCAACTCGGCCGGCGCCGACGCTGTCCCAGTCACGACGGTTGGGTTGTAGCCGCCGATTTTGGTCCCGAACGGATCAGACTTTGGTGCATTCCCAACGTCCGCAGGCCTTTCCCTTCACTGCACATGCCTCGGGCACTCGCCTCGCTCGCTTGGGGCCTGTCTAGCTCTGTGGGCTCGACACGGAGAGCACAACCGCCAATGGCCCGATCTCATCGGGGTGTCACGGACCTCAATACATTATTGATCCCTTCTGTGCTTCGCAGAGAGCGGCGATCACATGCAGCATGACACTTTTCCTCCGCTCTGTTCATCTTCTCCCTTCCGCCTTACGAAACCATTGTTGCTCACGTGCTCACGTGCAACACGGAAGTCATACTCTCTCATTAAGTATTATTAACGAGCACCCACTAGGATAATTAACGAAGCACCGCCTGCCGCCTGTCCAGACCCTCCATCGAACTTCAAACCTCGCGACATGGCAAAATCTCGGCTAGGACTAGGGGTGCCAAGCCGGCCGCCGCCGCCGCCAGGCTGAGAGGCTGCACGCGGTCCCAGCCCCAGTGGCAGTCGACTCGCGCCGTGCCTGTTCCATTTGGCTTCCTTGTCGACCAGCGCAGCCTGGCTTTACCTAGGCTGCCTGGCTTGCGTGCGCCTGGCTTGGCCTGGCTTTACCTGGGCTGCCTGGCTTGCGTGCGCCTGGCTTGGCCTGGCTTTTAGCCTGTTCCTGCAATTCCTCCATCCATCCACCCTTCACCACCACAGCGCCCCAGAGCTTACGCCTCACCGACCGAAAAGCTCGCGGGCTCGGCTTTGGTTCGCTCCGGGGGTTATACCGCGACACGTTTGACGCGGGCCGCCGCACTCCCCTAGCCCATGTGAGCGCCAGTCTCGCCAAAGCGTCTGCATGTCTGCCGATGTTTGCCGGCGGAAGGCGCGGCGCCGCGTAGATTCCGTTCACGGACCCAGCCGTTGCATCCCCGCCATGCGGCATGAACCCGCCGTGCACCACGTTGACCACGTTGTCGCCGAGCTCCGACACACGCATGCGAGACCCCAAGGTCAAGTCTAGGTCCGAGTACGCAAGCCTGGCCTCGGTGTTGTGCATAGCTAGACCAGCATGCACTCGGCGTACGGGGCCAGTTGCGACCACCTCCGCGGCCGCATCGCGCACAGCGAAGCGAAGGCCCTGCACGCCGTATGAGCCCAGCATGCCGTGCTGCGTCCTTCGGTGATGTCTCCGTGGACACGTGGGCCGGCGGCACTGTTCTGTTGTTCAGTTGGTATACCTTGCCGTCTTCATGCTTACTTACAGCACAATCAGGGCTTGTGGCCGACGTCGGTTCTTCTGGCCTGTCTCTGAAGCACGACCTGGCTCGAGTAGCCTTCTACAGCCGGTACGATCCGTGGCAAACCTGGCAGGGAAGGCGCCGTCTGAAGGGCGTCCGAGTCGTGCGTCTCGACAATACAAGGTGGCTATGGGGCCGAGCTCGTTTTTATTCCGTTATTGATCTCTCACCCTGTGGTGGGCCTGTGAACTGGACACATTCGACGGCGGTATGGGATAAAACGACCTCTCTTGAAGAGTACGACGGTGAACTCGGTAGCTCGCCCGCATGGACAATGCGAATGTCGTGATTTGGTACATGACCAGCTATTGATATCGGACACGACATGCTAACAACGACAAAGACAGCGCTCCACTCACCCTCAGCCGCGTCTGTGTGGTTTCCGAGCACTAAAGGTAAAAGGAGTAACATAAAGAGCGAGACATACTATCTTGTGCTTTTTAATGCGCTCCAGGGTCGTCGTCGAAGAATCGAGGTAAAATCTACAACATCACTTCTCACAGCCCAGCACTTCTCACAGCCCAGCACTTCTCACAGCCCAGCTTGCCTAGTATTGACGTCACGGTGGCGTCCGCACCGTGTGTCAAGTGTGTGATGAACCCATCTTCTATCTAAAGGGTCTGTTAAACTGCGTTGGCGGCTTGACCACATGCGATGTCGACTGTCATATGGGCAACGAGATGTCCATTGTGTATGCGTCAACTCAGCAACAGCGCCGTGCCTACTGCCCGCTGGAACCAACAAAATATGGTCAGTTATTCGATGCATGTACCAGGCTGGTTCAAGTACGACTGCAAAGTGTTTGAACAATATGTACCTTTTGAGCTATCTCCAACGTACAAGCACAAGTAGTTTGCCATCGCTCCAAGTCACAAGCGGATCACCTCGGTGTCGACGGCAACAGCAATGAGCCAAGTGGCAGCCGAAGAGAATGCCAACAACCCCTGCCAAGCATGCCTGTCCTGTTGCACAGGCCGTACACCTCTGCGTAGCCTGCCGCATAGGCCCCGATGAGTTCTTTGGCCGAGGTCAGTGTGACAGTCTCCATTCATCGCCGTCATAACCGTACTGTATATAACTGCAACACTCCGCCCATATTCCCGCTCACGACTTGCCCTCTCTTCTTCCCCAGCACACTCCCCCCTGGCGTTTCCTCAGCAGCCTCGTCAACTCTCCGAATCATCGCCCATGCTCCTGTGGCACGACAGCGACCTTACCCTCTCGTCCTCCAAAGTCATTGTCCCTTCACCATGATTGTCCTCCCACTACTCGCGCTCGCGACCAGCGCGCCCGTGCCTTCATCGGGTGCTCCACAGTCGCTAGACTATTGAGGACTTGGCTTGATGGATTTCGTCCAGGCATGACGAAGCGGCCATTGTGACTTTGGGGGTCACCTCTGCCTTACTAAAGGTTACCGATTGCGCCTGCCCCCACGACTGTTTACCATGTGCCACACGCCACATGCCACAAACAAACACGACTAGGACGTGAGGCCCTGGGGCCACCCCGCACTCCCTTTCGGCGCGGCGACCGCCGAGTGTGGGGCCAGTCAGCCAAGTAACCATGGTGGGCGTGGCGTCGGGACCCGAAGCTTAGCCGCGCCATGTATTTACTACCCTGCCACGGGCGTCCGTTGCGGCATGGTGTGTCGCCCGTGGCGCACTGACATGTGTTTACAGCTGCGACACGTTGGTGACGGACCATGACTGGCCAGGGTTACGGCCGACCACGACACCGCGGCGCAGTGACACGTGTACCTCCGCGAAGTAGCCGCCAGGAATATGTGGCTTGGCATCACGCATTGGAATTCGCGCACTGGTGAGCCACGCGGCGCCGAATGGTGACCCTGGTGAGACAAGATTAGGCAGATGGGCCGATGTGAAGTGACGTTGGTTGGCTGGTTCGAAAATAGTCGAGGGTGGGAATGGAAATTATTTCGGTCGGCTTCGAACTTTTCCAGACTACGCACGCCGAACTCCGTCATTGATCACGATTGCGCACTACTTGTGCATTACATGGTGGCTTAATGTGACTATCTGCCGCTGCCTCTCATGGACCATGCTCTGGCTGGTTGATAAGGAGCGTGGCACTATACGGTGCACTTGGCCAGCTTGATCGAAGATCACAACATTTGAGCAATCAGTCGTCCTGTGAGGCGCGAGTGCGAGTCACCTCATCTGTTGCCTCGACAGCACCTGAAGAATCCCAATCTCCCTCAGCATTTGAGCTATTTCCAACCGCATTGTTCGACAAATCTATCATCTATCAGTCCACGTTGTTTGCAAGTCGAGCTCCGTTGAAAGATACAACCAATGACGGTCCAACACCGTAGAGTCTGTGCCCCCTGGCCAATCCTTGGCTTGACCAACCATGTCAGTCGCAACCGACGCAGCCGACGTTCCCAACCTTCCTGATAGTCACAGACTAGCATGCATCTCACGCTACGGCTCGTTCTCGGCAGCTCGGCACTAGTGTCTCGGCACTAGGGGAAGGGCTCTTCGGCACTCGGAACCCAGGCACTAAGCCGAGCTACGCCATGCTCCGAGCAGCCAGACTAGTCACACACCTTGGCGCGCTGCTCGAGACGGGTCGGAGAGCTCGTGGGAGAAGGGGGCGGTTACTTCTCACTACTATATGAGTTGGTGGGGGAAATGGAACATTAGGGGTCGTGGGGGGATAGAGTTTGGGTTTGGGTTACGGGTTTCGTGCATCGGCGGTATGTGATTGCAATGTCGGGAACGAAGTGGTGCTCTGTGGTCGACGAGCTCTCGACATCCTGCAACTGACGACCCGTTGAATCAAAGGCTTTGCCCAAAGAGAAGGTTGGGGCGTGAGGGACAAAAAATCTCTCGACTGTGAGTCGAACACAGGACCTGCGGATTAAGAAGTAGGTAGTTAGCCAATTACAGTCCGACGCTCTACCAACTGAGCTATCGAGAGTTGATTATTGTGCCTGAAAAGGCCAGGCTCGCACGCGCTCGTCGTCAGCCTCATCCACAACAGGCGGTAGTATGGAAGTCGCTGGGCGCCTTGGGGAGGTTAGAAGACGAGAAGAAGTAGCGGGGGGCCTCACTGCCTATCCGTAGGAATTAGTAAGGAGGCATGAGCCGTTTACATTGCAACTCTGAGTGACATTGTCCATGAACAAGTCCCACCAGCGCGCGTAACTGATGTCCAGCTTTCGGTATTCTTCTAGACATTTGGGAGCACACCTCCCCGTCGGCCCACTCTTATCAGCACTGGGGGATGCACGACTGGCGACGACACGACAGTACTGACCTTGTGGTTGGTGTAGCAGTCCAACAATAAAATTGGAAAGTCCCGCAATACAGAGTCTCTGAGCTCAACGACTAGGTTACTTTTCCAGCATTCTGTCGTAGGCGTATGGAGAGAGCAAGGTACGTCCGTCGGTATAGACCTCTCGATAGTGCAACACACCCCTTTCAAGCGCGTTGAGGGAATAAGGTAGGCTGTGTACCTTCCGCTCCGACAATGTTTTAATAGCGAGATTCAACCCAACTGTGAGTAGATAATCCAGACTGTATAATTCCGGTTTGCCTCTGCGGCGCTCATGGCATGTGTGGTTCCCCTGGTCGTCCGCATTGAGCAGTACTCAATTGGCAGACATGCAATTCCGAAGCTTCGTCACTGTGTACATGACCCGGGCTGTATGTATTAATATTTCAGAAAACCCAGCTGTTCTATGCAGCTTCCTCGGGAGAATCGTTTCGCCAGTGGGCAACCCGATCCCTAGTCTTCACTCCTCCTCCCCCTTGTCCATGTCATACAAAATCGAGGCCTCAACCACTATCATTGCCTCCTTGGTTATTTCGCTCCTATCGCCTCCACACTTCGGCCTTCGCTTGCTGCACGAACGCCTATTCGTCCTTCGGCGAAAGGTCGATGGGCGACACGTGGATGAAACGGAACGTCGTGTCGGGTGTCCAGTAACCAGACATTGCGCCCCAGAAGCCATGGAACGACGCGAGAATGCAGAAGACACCAGCTGCGGTATTCACGCCGTTGGACGGGATCATCCTGTCGATCGCGAGGCAGACAAAGGCGAGGAAGGCCGAGGTGAGGGCGCCAATAATGGCGACAGAAGAGCGGAAACTCGCCAGGAGAAAGAGAAGGATGACGACAGCCCAGGCCGAAAAGAAGAGGCCGACGGCCTGGTCAAACTCTGGGCTGAGCTCCTTGGTCACTGGGTCCGTATACGAGGTGATAACGCCAAAGGCAGGCAGGTAGATGCCGGTGTAGCTCATGCAAAAGCCTGCAAAGGCGATGAAAATCGTTGCAGAGTATGTGTTTCCGATGAACATTTCGAACCAGCCGACGAGAGTCTGGGTAACGCCCATGAAGAGAATGAAGGTCGGGAGGGCGACGGATGGGTTTTTAACCCCGCGAGCTAATGGGTCAGCGAAGGGTTCTTGGACACCAGGTAGATTGAAGAGAACGGGCGTAGGGAACCAATACTCACCCTGCAGCGTAAACAGCCCGACAAGGAGGAATCCCAGCCCATAGCTCGTGAGCCCCACGGGGATGGGGTTACCATACTTGCGGTGCTGGACGGGGATGGCCGGCTGAGAGAAATCGACAGGGTGTCCGCCGGGCGTGATCATGCGCTCAATGTGGCCCGCTGGCTGGCGGTTGCCCTTTTCGAGGTCGACATCGCCCGCCCCAAAGTAGACGGGGGTCATGTTCTCGGACGACCGGTTGGCGGATGCTTGGACCATGGTGCTGGACGACGTCACGGAGGTGTACGGGGGAGTTGGAGAGGACGTGGTGGCGAGTGTCTTGTGTTGAGATGGAGGTGAAGGGGGTCAAGTGGCTCTGGGGAGGGCAGGTATCGAGTGACTGATGTGTTTGGAATTCAGCGTCTGTCATGCATCCTCCTTTTATACCTTGCAGGACTCGTTGAAAGTCATCACCACCGTCAAACGAATGAGTCTACTTGCACGGCCAGGAAGAGGTCCTTCAACACTGTCCCGTCGATGAGCTCCAGACGTTACGATCGGAGAACCACCGGCCCCGGAGCTCCGCACACCGAGGCGTCTTATCGCCTCAAACCCGTATGCAGGTCCTCCACATATCCCGGATGGCCGTGTAGCCCCGCAGTCGACTCCACATTGTCTGATGCTTTACCCCACGGGCATCTCGATCGTTGTCGATGGATCAACTTGGGACATCACGTGTGACGTGTTGTCAGTGATAGTGTTCAGCGGTCGATTGCATCCGACCACCCAGAGTGGCTAGTGGGTCACACGCGTCCGGTCGATTGCACCCAACCACCGGGATTGGCTAGCTGCGGCTCGCACACAAAAGCTCCAAGGATTTTGTTTTGTGGGGTAAACCGGAAGGGTTGCAATATACCAAACGTCTCTTGCTGATAAAGATATGACACGTACCGAACCGAGGGTGGCAATATCATCCCACAATGGGCGTATTACCACTGAGGGTTGAGACTAGTTATTCACGGCTCCCACACTAGGGCCTCGTACCCCCAGGGGGGGTGGTTGAGAAGCCTGGAATGCACACTAGTCTGATGATGCTAAAGATACGAAACGGACATACCAATATGATGTATTATCAGGTCATGTGGCCCTGCCACACGCGTGGTCACATACCTCGGTCGCCTCGGCCTGCATATGACCGTGCTATTTTTGGTCTCGCGATCTGCGAATGCGCGGCCCCGCGTTTGAAGACATACAAAGTCCGCTGCAAATCCACGGATATGCACAACTATTGCTGCGCCCACTTCATATCGCTACCGCCCTCGATAGTGATGGTGGTGTTGAGCTGTTCAGAAATGAAGAAGACATGCACAGCGATGGTACAAGGCAAGTAGCTTTGCTGGGTATACCAGAGCGTTCGATTCGCGATCGGAGTACTCCAAAATAGATTCTCGGCCTCGGCGACAGTGCGGCTCCGGGTCCGATGTCTCCGTCTGCAACGTACAGGTATAGACCAAGAGAGCAAACCTCATAGCATAAATTGCTTCCCCCACTCATATATGATGGCGACGCTTTATCCGTAAACCGAGGTGCTGAACAGTGACGACGCCGCTGACATCGACATTTGACTCCAAAGGTGTATCCTTGCGAGTTACCAATGTGTCCTCCATTGGGGCTACGGCTGGTTTCAAGCTAAACTCTGTTTCCAGTTATCAGTTATCTGCCCTCTGCCGCAAGACTGCACCCACTAAAGCGTTGCTGCATTGATGCATTGCAGCAATCGATACAGACAAAGTCGAACAACAGCGAGTAAGTGAGGTGTGACGTCAACGACTTCGGAACGTGCGCCGGATGTACTCACCCAACCGCGTGGATGGCCACGGTTATCTCCGTCCCCTTCGGCCGACGTCGTCGCGTAGAACGCCTTGGCACAGCTCGCTAGCATCAAACCATTGCTCATCATCACGCCGTTCTGGCCGCCAAACGATGGCCCACATGGCCCATATCACTCAGGCCGACAGGCGTCCTCGCTGTACACTCACTTGCATACCCCCACACCACCAGAGCGCCGTCTTTGCACCCCGCGACGACATTCTCCTCGCCCCCGACTCCCTCATGGCGCGCAATCACCCGCTCCCGACATCGAGCGAGATGCCTGCCCAGGTGCGCAACTACCCTCCCACGACATCGAGGGAGATACCTGCCCAGGCGCGCAACCAGCCTCTCCCGACATCGAGCGAGATGCCTGCCCAGGCGCGCAACCAGCCTCTCCCGACATCGAGCGAGATGCCTGCCCAGGCGCCCAACCACCACCCTCTCCCCGCATGGAGAGGGATGCCTTTCCAGATTGGTGTGCCCATCAGGCCAGCGCCGCCGGGGCAAGCTTTCCTCATGGCGGCTGCCATGCGGAATAGGGGTCCTCCCATAATCAAGTTGGCCGCCTTTACACACCCCGCCGCCTGGACGCAGGGGGCTGGGAGCGCCCACGTCCCAGGCTCGGCAACCGGCGACGCGGCGACGACGCACCCCGCCTCATGGCCAGATGCGGCTGCGGCGCGGCAGCGTGCCACTCTTAGCCCTGCCGCACTTCACGACTTGTGGGCGCAGGAGGCTCAGCAGGTGGCCAGTCAACTGATGTCGATGTCAGTGAGGCCACCACCGCACGTGGTATGCTCCCCACGAGCCTCTACGCACCCCGCCTCGTGGCCAGATGGAACCGGCCCACATCCGAAATGGCGCCGCAGGGCAGCCAGGCGACTAATGGCCATGCGCGGCGACACAGCTTCAACGCACCCTGCCGCCTGGGAGCCTGGGCCAGCGATGGCGCAGGCTCGGCCACCCGTCGAGTTCCAGTCGCCGGCGTGGTTCGGCACGCCCCATCCAGCCGCGTGGCCGTTGGAGGCAGCCAAGAAGACGGAGGCCGGACGCACACCTGAGAAAGACGCTGCCGCGGCCACTACACACCACGCCGCTTGGCCGTCGGAGAAGGTCGAAGCCGAACTCCCGCCCTCGGTCGAGAAGCGTGGCCTCCCCCTCCCTGCAGTATGTACCGGCTTGGCACCTGCACCTTTACTTTGCTGTTCGCTGACACCCAGGCTGCTCCGACCCCGCGTCGCCTCTCGCTCCGCCGGCGTCTGATCTGGCTCGAGATTATGGTCGCCCTCTTCGTGGCGGCCATGTTTATCTTCGGCATGCCAGAGGGCTCGTGGAGTGCGCGTCCCGCCCTCGCCCCTGCCGTTGGCGTGTCTGTTATCGATGTTCCTCCCATCCCGCCAAAGAGGATCTCAGCGTGCCATGATCTCCTGCCTACCCCTGCGGGAACGTACACTGGCCGTCTCCAGCGTCTCGCTGCGGCGCTCGGCGACAAGAGCCGCCACGTTGAACTAGGCCTCAACCACGACAACGCGCCGGTGTGGATCTCGGAACCTGGTCCTTCGGTGGAGTACTTTATCGGCGCATTCGGCGCTGGTGTATGGAGTCCCAGCGAGCGGCCGTTCCTCGTGGCCGTAACCGGCACTGCCGAAGACGTTCAAGTAGTGCTTCTCACGCCAGCGTTCGAGGCGTCGCGCGCACACCTGATCCCTCTCCCCGACGAGGTGGCCAAGGTCGCCACCTGGCTCACCTGGGCAGAGAGCGAGTCGCCATACACCGTGCTGCTGCGCCATCTCGGCAACGGCCGCGGAGTCGTGCTCGACGGTGCGGTGCGGACGTTTATTGCCGACGGTCTGCGCGCCAGGGGTGCATCGGTAGACCGCGACGCTGCACGTGCGTCAGCCGTCACGGCCCTCCGGGAACGCAAGGACGAGCGCGAGATTGGGCTCATGCGCTGTGCCAACGAGTTTACGCTGCATGCCATCCGCCGCACGCGCGCCCAGATGTCCCTCGGCATCAAGGAGAGCGAGACCCGGGCAATCCTCTATTCCGAGATGAAGGCGCTGGGACTGAGCGACTATGGCGCACTCGTGCTCTTTGGCGAGAATGCGGCGCTGCCGCATGGACGCGGGACGGATCGTGTGCTCGGCGAGACGGATCTCGTGCTCATTGACGCCGGTGGGCGGTGGGGTGGGTACGTTGCCGACATTACGAGGGTGAGTAAAAAGAAGTCTTGAGGTTCTTGGCACCTCCTTCCCCAATGTGCATGTCAGCTCCCTCTGAACCAGTGCTCGTGCCTCCGCTCATCGTGTAACCGCGCCACCTTACTGACACACAGACGTTCGCCCTCCCCGCCTCACGCATCTCCGATGCGCACATCGAAGTATGGGAAATCGTCCGTGCCGCCCAACGCGCCCCTGCCAACCTGCTCTCGCTGGTCGATGTCCGCGACCGCGTTCTCCTGAGCTGGCTGGACGACCGCGCCCGCGAGACGATCAAGAAGGGCATGGCGGCATGGGGTGTGCCGCCTGCCAAGGGTGCGGGGCCCGACTATACAGTCTTCACGCACCGCCTCGGCCACGGGATCGGACTCGAGGGCCACGAGAGTCCCTACGCCGTCCAGGGTCCGCTGGGCGAGCGCGAGCTGCGAACCGGCAACTCGTTTACATTCGAGCCCGGAGTCTACATCCCGGCCGACGCAAAGGTCGGAGACGACGATGTGCGCGGCCTCGGCGTGCGCCTCGAGGACGTCGTCGTCGTGCGCGAGCGCAAGGATGGGCGGTGGATGGTCGAGTGGCTCACAGGCCCCGTGCAGAAGTGGGGTGATGTCTAAGACTACTTAAGACATGGCAGGAGTGCCTTGAACTAGAATATATAGTATGCTGAGCATGCAAAAAGAAGCTGTGGCCGGACGCATCTTCAAAGTTGAGAGAGTGGTTGCTTGCAGAATGGCGTGGTTGTCACAGCAGACGTGGAGGCCAATAGCGAAGGACAAAAAGGATTCGACGTTGACATGATTCGAACATGCGCTCCCGAAGGAAGTTGATATTAGAACGACTCGGTTCTAGTCAACCGCGTTAACCACTCCGCCACAACGCCTTCCCTGTTCAACGTCTGAAAACTTGGCCTATGAATCTCGGGACCCATGCTCTTGCTGGAGATGTTGAACTGTGCGAAAGCAGATCAAGCATGACAGCAGTGCCAGCGCAGATGAAGCTCGGGTGCCATGCATGAGCTGCACACGCACGACAGCATATGACCCAGATGGCCAGATGGTGGGCGAAAGTCGTGGTTCAACAGCGTCGAGGACCGCTCAAGGGGTCTCGAGACGGACAGCGGGCACATCACCCCGCATCGCCACATTCGAGGCTCAACAGGCTTCCACCTCGGTTACGAGCGATGCCGATACCGGACTTATTAACAAACAATGGGATGTATCAGAGGTGGAGCGCCAAGAGGTCGCGTGCCAATCCGATGCCGGTCTAGAACGGGGAGAAGGTTGACCTTTCTTCAGACGCTACCGATGCTATTTCTAGCCTTGCGGACGTCCATGGCCGCGCCAGCTGGTCCAGATAAGCTCTCATCCGGAAGCAGGGACACGCTAGAGGTCGGCTGACACAAAGCCTCCCGGGGTCGTATCTCGTCACACGACATCATTCCTATCATCGGTGGTGGATGGGCGGGATCGTTTCCAACACGACGGGCAGCGTTCCGCCAGGTACACTTTGTGTCAAGTCACAAGACCCGAGTGTGGCACCTCGATCCGTGGCACTGGGTCAGCTCGCGTATGGTGGTGAGACATATAACGAGCGCTACTATCATGCTACCGCAACCTAACCCCCTCGCCACTCCACATTGCTCCCCCAGCTCTTGCAGAAACTTCCCACTCACTCTCAACACCACATACAGAACCATGCTTTTCACCAAACTCGCGGCCCTCGCTGCCCTCGCGCTCGTCTCTGCCAACACTGAGGACCTCGAGCCGCGCGGCATCATCGCCCAGCGCGACGGCGTGCCGCCCCTCAGCGACCGTGCAGATACCGATTCTGGTGCAAGTTGGACCACAAGTGGTGCGGCTGCAAGTGCATCCCCAAGGACGCCGTGTGCTGCTGGGGAGGGAGCGGGAACCAGTGGTGCCCCAAGGGGTGAGTGTGTTGAAGTAGATGGTGCTGTTATAAGAGGTTTCATCGACTTACATGGTCAGTTACAAATGCGGTGGGCCGATTCCCGTTACCCAACGCCGTGCGGACGGCGTCAACGTCGACCCTAGGGATATCGGGAAACGGTCGTGCTGTGGTCTGGGGCAGATGTGTCCTCTGTAAGGCGCTAGTGCTGTTGTGTTTGTCGTACGCTTTGAGAGGCCAGGAGCCTCCGTTCGTCCTGTGTGTAGCGGTAGCGTTGGTAAAGAAAAGTGTACCGTATTTCAGAAGACGCGAGTCGTGCGCCCAGGAGTCATGCGGTCGACATGCGATTGTGATTGTCAATTGTGCGTGCCGCATACATCTTCTGCACATGAACATTTGCTCAACAGGGCAAGGGAAGTTTACTTCCTACGTGCTGCCCATCGATGGACAGTTGCCATCTGTTGAGAGTGGTAAGGCTCCATGAGCATCGGACTGAGCAGCTCATTGTTCAGGGCCTAGCAAGTTATATGTTCACTCCGGTACTACTGATATCCGCGACATTCAGTGACTTTCCTGAAGGCAATCATCGCGCTACATGGTGTATCATAGCAAAACTATGAGCTACATTCAAACTGGACAAACGTACAGTAGATACAATCTTCCACCAAATCTCAGACTGCACTTCTACCTTCCTCGCAGTTCCCGCCCGTCAAGTCGAAGTAGTTGGGAACTCGCGTTCGATGAGCCCAGACATCTGCCGAGGCGATACGGCACGGTAGCGGGGGAACATTCGCGCGAGGGAAATGAGGAGGTGCGGGATATCGTCGTACCGGTTTTCGTCGAGGTCGAAGAAGAAGCAGCTACTGTTACTCAGGTGAGTAGAAACGTCCGACTGTGGCGTGTCGCCACTGTAATCGTTATTGTCGTCGTCAACTGTGGCGGTACTGGCAGTCTCGTCGCTATTACCGCCATCGTCGTGGGAGTCATCTACCCCGTTCATGTCCTCATCCTCGTCTCCGTCATCGTCCTCATCTTCGTCATCGTCCTCATCACCCCATCCATCATCCTCATCGGCCACAATCCTATCCGTACCCGACGATTGACTTTCAGCTAGCAATCGCTGGCGCTCCCGTCTGGCCTCGTGGCGCAAAGGGACAATGATGTCGTACCCGCGGACAAACGTAGCCCATAACAGATCGAATTCGTCGCGGTCAATGTCGCTGTCCACGCGTGGGAAGTAGTTGTGGGCGAGAGAACACGTCCCCGCGAGGTGGCGTGTTTCGGCGTCATGTTCCATCTCGATATCGTCCGCCTGCTCAATGACGAGGACCGTTGTACCGCCTTCGTCCACTATTAGGAGGCGGGCAAACGACGTGTTGAACAGAGCCATGCCGAACCGGCTGCTACTCTGCCAGAATGAAGCAGCGAGCGACCACGCAGCGGTGATGAGTGTGAACCGAGCCCCAAGAGCCACCTCGTCTGGGTTGTCGACGTGGCCGACCATGTGGATCTGCACGTTTAGACCAAGGGGACGGTCACGAGACCCAGCGATACCGATGGACATTCGTGCAATCTGCCAGCGCTGCACAAAATGATCGTCGATGTCCGGGCCCAAGAGTGGGCATTTCGACCACAGTTCGTGTCTTTCGGCATAACGTCGCCAGTAGATGTCATCCTCGTCCACGCTCGACAACGGGATCGGTGGTCGGGCTGGCGGTCCTAATTGGTAGTAAGACGTCCGCTCTAGCAGGCCCATGCCCCAAATAATGGCCACGAATCGGTGCAGGATTGACGAGTACTTGCTGAGAAGTTGTCCTGTCTCACCGACGCGGGTGCCGCCCGGGATGCCATCGACAGCAGGCTCAAAGATAGGCTCGTCTGCTGTCGGTGCTTTCCGAAACGTGCGCTTCATGTCGTTCATGAACGTAAGAAGCTCGATGTTGTTCCATGGTGGAGTACGGTTGTGGAACGTCACCACCGGGTAGTCGTCGACCATTTTGCTTGGATGGTCCGAGACGCAGGCACAAATGTGGTGTGGGCTGTGGGAGTAAAGACGGCGAGGCACTCGAGCACCCCGCGGGAGGGAGATGATATGAGCGCAATGGGCGAGCTGTCATGTGCGGAGCAGGTGCGCGAGTGGCGATGCGAGTGCTGATGAAAGTACCGATGTGAGTGTGAACGCGAGTGTTGATCGGAGTATGGCTGTGGTGGCAATCAGACAAGGAGATGGATTGGATGAATACAGACTCTTCCGACTGAAACCAAAGGGGGTCAACTACCGCGAGGGGGCCGAGCAAGAGAAACCTGGGGACAAGGTCTCATAGTTTTCCCATAGTCCTGAGCAACCACTTCCCTTCTCAGCATGACTTATGTCCCCAGCTTGCAAAGGAAGAGTACATAAGCGATGGGACTCATGTACACTCTCTATCTGCTATCCATTCACTCGACCATGCCCTGCCTGCCCATTTACTCCGTTCCTCTCGATGCTCCACTGCCACCGCTCGAACCCATCCAACACGGCTCGGAGACGCTGGGGATGTTCACTTGGAATGAGAGGCGAGCCGCCCATGATCACTTCTCTGTCAGACAGTTTGAATGCATGTACGCCGCCATTTTCGTAAGCCCATCCCAGATTGGCCAAGGGTTCGACAACGGGAACGACCTCCGCAACACGCATCACACCATGCTCACCTCGCTGGCGAACCAAACAACCTTCACGGTTTCACAAGAGGTCACGATCGACCAGCTTGGCGGGGCGGGATCCAGGCACAGCTGGTTAGGGAGCGCTCTGCATGCCCGATACGTCACTGAGATTGTTAGGGCGACACCTGGGTGTGAGTGGAATAATTCGTCAGAATATGGGCGATGAGGTTTGCATTGGCTGACTGAACAGACGACCGCCGAGTAAGCGCATTGACCGGCATCGTGTAGGTCAGGCATGACCGGGGACAAACAATGAGACCTCGTTCTCTCACCTCGGTTCAGCGATCGGCTGTAACTTCAGTGGCTGTGGCGATCGGGCATTCCCGTCGTCATCGCCCTCGTCGTCGGAGTCCTCTACCTCATTCATGTTCTCATCCTCATCCTCACCCTCGCATCACACCATCCATCACACCATCCATCATCCTCATGGACAACGATCGCATCCGTACCCCACGATTGACTCTCAGCTAGCAATCGCTCACGCTCCCCCAGAATGTAGCCCCAAGTGTACACACAGCGGTGATGAGGGTGAACTGAGCCCGGAGAGCCCCCTCGCGGCATATCGAGATATCTACCAGCTTGGCTACGGAGTGCGTAGGTCATCTCGCACCTGCTTGAGCCTAGCACGCAAAGAAGTGGGCTGGGCTTCGGAGATATCAGCAAGGGTCTGTGCCTTTCGAACGCTCCATACCTGGGGCTCTTGTGATAATTTCGAGTAGTCCCATGGCATTTGCGAGAACCTGGGTCATCAGTGCCCCCCCCCCAAGTTGACACAACGTTGCAAAACTCACGGTAACAACAAACGACCTGGCCGCCAATGTGACCGACACTGCAATGATCGAGCCCAAGGCACCGAGCTTGTTGTTTGTGAGACCAAGGAGGACTGCCCCCGCTGCGACGGAAAGGAGCTTGAGAATAGCAACGCGCCAGCCGTCCCAGCCAAACCGCGCACAGTTGCGCATCGCACTCATAATCGGAATAAGGCCCTGAGTCTCAGCAGAAATCTATGATACTGTACGAAAGGAGAACTGACGGCGGCGGGAACGAGCATTATGTGTCCCCCTTTCAAGTCGTCACCAAGATGCTCCCAGATCTGAGTGGTGCCATTGTGATACTTCTCGAGCCACTCTTGTTCGCTCCAATCGTGGAGACTGAAATTGCCTCGGAAGGTGGACAGTTCTGAAAGCAGATCGGACGAGGGCTCAATGTCGTAGTACTGTAGTGAGCTTCCGATCGACCGTTTGTCAACTCACATTGGCGGCGCCCATGACGAGGCTGGCAACATAGTCTTGCAACTGTTCGTATGATTCACGAGGATGGATGGCGGAGGATGTGCGAGCTTGCATGTACATATTGTCGAATGTAGGGTAGGAGAGGAAGCGGTAGAGATAATTTGCCTCTTTGCGCTGTTCAGTGACAGAATAGTAGGTCGCGTTGGTCCAGTTGTCGCCCATGTCGAGACATTTGGCCAGGAGCGCGGTCCCTTCGGCGGCAACCATGATGGAGCGGTTGGCGTTCAACGAATCAACACTACTAGTTCTAGAGTGGTGCACTTACAATGAGGGTAGCAACAAGGACAAAGATTGTAAGAAAGATGGCAAAGCAAATTACCTCGTAGCACATCATCGGAGGGTAGAAGTAATACCCCGATGGCTTTAGCTTCTGGTTGGGGTCCATCTTGGTCGGCCTGTCCCCACCAAAGAGGAACCCCCATATCCAAAACACGGTTAAGACACCTATTAGGCGTCTCAGTTCAATGCTGGCTGCCAATGTGACGCTCGCACACTCACTCATGACAAGAATGCCAACCTTGCGTCCAAAGGCCATGCCTGCTCCATATTCGGGTGCAGCCAATGCCTGTCCCGAGTGATAGATGATGCCCACGAACGCCTCTCCGCTGAGCATCAACGACAATGCAATGAACTTAGCGCACTTACAGGAACGCAATCGCAAGCGAGTTATACCGTCCTACGATCTTGTCGAACTCGCCTGGAAAAACTTTCTGGTCCTCTTCGCTGAGTATCGATGTCGTAATCCAGGCTACTAGCAGCTCGACTGCAGACAGGCAGATAAAGCAGATAAACAAGTACAAGGCATATTCGGAAAAGGCAGGTTTGGACAACGCTCTGAGCCAAACCAAAATGAGGACCAACATACTCGCGACAAGCGTTACTCCGTTGATTGCCAAAGGGAGAATAAGACGGAACCTGGGCTGGCGGCGCAAGACAGTCGCAATTTTATGTTCTGCAGTGAGTCCAAGGCCTGACGCGTGACCCACGCGTGACGTTGAAGCAAAACGATTGTCCCCGCCAAAGAGTACAGACCAGCGTAAGGGACCTAAGCGATTTGAAGGCCACTTCTACCCTCTGAGCACAATGTCCACACGCGCTCCAACATACCTAGCTTGGCGTGCTCGGCCACGTCGTGATGGTCATTTGTCCCCAACACGTCGCCTTGGTATTTAACGTTTGAACCATTCCACCCATTTGACGCGATACCGGCACCGACGAAGAGAGCCAGCTGCAATATTTTCCCATAGCTGTGTATGATGTCCTTTGCCTGGAACCGCACGTCGTAGTGGATTTGGGTGACCCACATTGTCATGACGACGACGTAGAATCTATAGTGAGCGAGGTGAGTCGGCCGAGTGCGCGGCGGTCTTCGAAACTCACAACGCAACGTTACCCAAATCCTCCGGAGTCTTGATATCGTTTGCGTCGCGGTACACGGACAGTGCCGCAACGATCACGATGTCTGGGTAAGTACGCACCCTGAGGTAGGTGCTTACCAAAAAACATGTTCATCAACCCCGCGTCCTTGATGCTGTTGGCAAGCCATGGCTTATCCTTCTCCTTGGGAGGGTAGTAAATGAACGGAAGGGCATTCAACGCCTCTTTGGTCGCCCACCACCTGTTGACGTCCGAACCAACGGACGGCACAATCGGGGGTACGGTTGGAGTAGTACCCGTCCCATTCCCATTCATGTCCGCCCCCTCCTTACTGGTGACGGGGTTCACAGACGGACTGGAGGTGGGAACGGGTGTTTGCTGACCTGTACATCAGCCTTGGAGGAATGGGTGAAGGTCTTTTCGCTACTCGGTGGTGACACGTACTGGATACAGGTAACAGCGGATGTTGCTCTGGCTGTGTCGCCAACGACATAGTGAGCGTGTTCTGTGGACACAGTTGACGTTTGCCAGGTAAGTGCTAAGTGTAGGCTGAGGTGGAGAGTGGAAGAGGAAGCGTAGGTAGAATGTCGAAGCTTGGTTAACAGTATATGAACGTTGGCGTTCCTTGGGGGCCAACAGTGCTGTGCTGCTTGGGCCCTCGAGCGACAATGGCAATGGCATGAGTGCTTGCCGATACAAGCGTTGACGCACCGGCTCAGAAGCGCTGTACTGCAGGGTACTACACTGGTTCTCATCGTCGCCCTCAACTCTTTGGGATGTCGCTCTCTCAAGCGCAGTCACGGCTCCAGGCCTACTGTCTGCCCCGCTTTGGTCGCGCCAAGAACCTCATCAAGGTAGTAACGCTCCGTGCGCGACGCCACGCCCGACGAAGGCATGGCAGGTTTTGGTCAAAGCTCCTTATCGCCACCTGACGCCGTGTTCGGGCAATTGTAAGGCAAAATCGAATATCTGGGGCCAGACGATCCTGTGATATATGATAGGTACAGTATTGGGCGGTTGTGGCAATGGAAAGGTGGGGAGGGCGTGCCTCAATTATTGCAGCAGAGAGGTGGTCAAACTGGACCTGCAACACGCCAGGGGACCAGGGGACAGATGGTTCTTCCGTTCACGGAAGGGGCGTTTCACCGAGGTCATCGGGTCTCAGTTCCATCCACGTCGACTGCC
The DNA here is from genome assembly GCA_025502685.1 of Pascua sp. PH4015B. NCBI lineage: Eukaryota > Fungi > Basidiomycota > Tremellomycetes > Trichosporonales > Trichosporonaceae > Pascua > Pascua sp. PH4015B. The sequence continues at coordinate 111,575 of JAMFRD010000055.1, read as the reverse complement.
TGCGATACCTCTCGAAAAGCGTAGGCCGCTTCTGAACCCAAGTTTAGCTGTATTGCCATTGGGTGTTGAAGGTCACGCCTTGGAGTGCACAGCAAGCACAGCACAGATGCTTCGTGTGCGTCACAGCGCAGATCCCCCCGCAGAAGGGGTCTACCGAGTAAGCGCATTGGCCTCGTGCAGATCAGGCATGACCGGGAACAATTAGACCTGGTTTAGACCTTCGGCCCCGTCATACACTCGTATTGCTCCCATGTCGCTCCCATCTGTAGTGCCACATGCCACAGCATGGGTGTTGTCTGTTCTGTACCGCTGATCAACTTGATTTACCACACGGGCATTCGTGTACGCCAGCGGCCAGCGGCCAGGACTAGCAGGATGACCATCGATTGTTGGACAAAGAAGCGCAACACATGATGATTGTCGTCGGCACGCTCGCAACTAGCTGGGCGAGCCGTGCGCCGCTCGGTCCCCTCGACCTGCTTCTCTCAGATCCCACTAGCCCGGTCCGCGCTCAAACCTGTTGCATCTTTTGCACCGGCCGCCACACGCTTGCTTGTGCGCTCACTGAGCAAGACAAGCATTGGTCGGCCGCCGCCACCATCAGGGATGACGCCGAGGTGCATTGAGGTCATGGCAAAACGACCTTGGGCCTAGCTGACGTCAACTGCCTAGCGAGTTAGGCCGAGGACGGCCAATTTCCTCTTTTGGTCGACGCGTACTGGGTCCGAGCTGAGAGGCTAGTCTCACTTGCCTGAAACGGCAACACTGTGAAATCCGAGGGAGGGTCGATCCGGGGAAACTCGTTATCTCGTTGACGACAGTGGTTTAACCGCGCCTGTTCTAATGGGGATGTAGAGTAGGCGACGAAAGGTGAGCGAGTTGCTGATATGCATATGTTCCATCGTTGCTGTTCGAAAGAACACAAACTGTGTGTTGAAAAGAATGCATGGTGTGTGTGAGTGTGGGCGTGTGGGGCAAGGGACCAGCTATTAGAAATTCGAAGCCGTCCAAAGACTTTTGAGTAAGGGCGAATACAAATGTTACTAGGAAAGGGCGCAGGGCGGCGCATTGGCGTGGGATGTGCCTGAGCACCTGACCCTGCGTCACTGGAGATTACCCTGGTATCCTCATACCGACCCACACCTTTGGGACTCTTGTCAAGTTGCCGCCGTTCTCCGCTCTCCCCGCCATGCCCGCCAAAGAGTTGAGACGGTGGATCGGAGCGGGTTTCTCTTCTCATTTACTCCATTGTCCACCCTCGCCATGGCTACCCGGGACACCGACCCAGTCGGGACCGGGGTGGGCGCCAAGCGACGCCGTTCGTCGGACGACGGCGACGGCGTCGACGACGCGTCCGACCTCGGTCTCGGCTTCAACTTCGATACCGACAAACGACAAGACCTCAAGTTATCATTGCCGACGTACCAGTACTCTCTCAAGTCGCCATTGTCACCCCGTGGGCAGCGCCACTTTAGCTCGCCCAAGTCGCCCACCGCCCTCAAGTCCCACGCAGCGTTGCGGGAGGTTATCCGCTCACCGCGCGGTGGTCGCCCACTGTTCCGCTCGCCGCGTACCCTCCCTCCGTCGCTGCGTTACCGCGACGTGACGCCGCTCTCGTCCGACGAGACCGACACGGACGCGAGCGACGTCGAGCTCGGCACGTCGCTTGAAGACGTGCTCGAGACGGATGCAGAGTTGGAGGCCGAGGCCGAAGCTGAGCGAGGCGCCATAGCTACCAGACAAGGTGCCGCCTTCGGCTCCGCCGGCATCGAGTCTGACGACGACGTCGACGCCGAGCTCACCCTCCATCGCAGGGATAGGAAGGGCAAGGGCGTCGACCCGCGCGAGTACGGCAAGCTACACGTCCCGCGCCATGATAGTGGACGGAAGCGCGAGCCCCGTGGCCCCAAGAAATGTCTCTCGCGCAAGCGTGCGCGACGTGTGAGTAGCCTCGCTAGCGTTGGACACTCACCTTCCAGCTGCCGAGCTCGGCGCACCCGCAGCGGAGGATCGTGTCCAACGAATCGATGCGGACGATCGTTCGCCGCATGGACGTCATGGTACGTTTCTTCTGCACATGTCTCTTTTGTTCTACGACTTCGCACCAAAGTGGCGTTGATGTCGCTGTTCTAGTTCCGCCTTGGCTCCGTTATGCCCTTTCTCCCGCGCAATGCTGACCCCGTAGGCTACAAGCAGTACGGACGAGGGCGAGGATGAACTTCTTGTCTCTTCGCTCCTCGAAGACACCACGGAGCGCGAAGACCGCGCCTCGCCGCTCCCCCGCTCGCCGTCGCTGTCCCCTGTCCCCATGAGCCCTTCACCCTCAGAAGGCAACGAGCCTCCTTCGTCTCCCTCGCCCCTGGCGGCAAAGTCACGCACAGCCGCGCGCCGCCGTCGACACAAGGAACGTGAGCACCTCGCCGACTCTTTCCGCCAGTCGCGGACGCGCCGGTGGGCACTGTCACACGATTGGGACGCAGACGACAGCAGCGCCGACAGCGGCGAAGGCTCAGCCGCAATGGACAGCCCAACGACGTTCCGCCTCCTCGAGTCGCTCGCATCTAGGGCGGGGTTCAAGCTCGTTCCGAAGAGCCCAAAGAGTTCTGGGAGCACCGCCGCCAGCCCCATGCACCTCGACAAGGACCTGGAAGTTGAAGTCGACTCGGCCAACAACGACGCCACTGTCCAACACTTGGCGTTGTCGGATCTTTCTTTTGATTTCCCCAGCCCTATTGCCAAGGTGCCATTTGGCGAGCCGCAATATATCAAGGACGAACAACAGGATTCTTACCGATACCACCACTCTTCACCATCAGCGCCCAGCCCGTCTGAACGCATTCAAGCAGAGGTTTCCGCCAAGCATTATTTGACCTCTGACAATGAGCCGCAACAACACAAGCGCGTCCGAATGGACAACTCTGTCGAGACTGCTGTCGGTGACCCCGCCGCAAAGAACGTACACAGGCTCTCGTCTGAAGACGAAGTCGCCCCAAGCAAGCGTGCACGCATCGCCTCGCCTGTCGTGGCTTCTGACATCGCCCCCGTTATGGAGGCCCGCGAGGCCCAGGTCTCAGCGGCTGCCACGGACACCGGAGTGGAGATCGACTACTTAGCTGAGGACGCGCCCAACAAGCGTGTGCGGCTCAGTGGTGACGAACCGGCTGCCTCTTCTACCTCAGCGTCTGTCTTACCCTCGGCGATCGCGAGGCGTCGCTACGCGCCCCTCGTCCCCCGTGCACGTGCGCATGGCCGTATTCCCCTGGCTCCCCAGCGTGTACGTACCGCGGACACTGCGAGCCTACAGCGCCGCTCTCCGACCTCCCTCCTTCCGTTGCGGCGCAAAGTCGTTCCCCGCCTAGCCCGTCGCCCTGTCGTGCTGCACCGGCGCCCAACGTCGCAATCGCCGTTCGGCTGGGTCGCTTATGCCGACGAGACAGCACTGCCCCTCACTGGCGTGGCCTATCTCTCAGCGCTCGACAAGCGTGCCACGCTCCAGCGCCGCCGGCGTGCTCTCCTGGCGCGATTCCGTCAGCGCACGGAGCTGGGACGGTCGATAAAACCTGCCCGAGAACACCGCCGCCGCGCCAGCTACTCGGACGACGAGGCCGTCGATGCCCTGCTCCGTACAGACGTCGAGATGGCCGACTCGGAGGCTGTCGACGCCGTCGACGCTGTCCTTACAACGCCTCTCGCCAGCAACGGCCACGAGCGTCAGCCCAGCGGTTCCAAGAAGCGGGCCTCGCCTTTCCCCGCCCGCGACGACCGCGCGTCGCGTCGCTCCTCGCTCCGTGCGTCCGAGCTCATGGTCGCATACGCGGGTCTCCGTACTCAGCGCGCAAGCGACGTCGCGGCGCGCTCAACCGCCCGCGAAGCGAGGCGTGCAGAGGAGCGTGCGCTGGTCGCCTCCATCCTCAAGCGCGACCAGGTAATGGAACAGCACCCCAACCAAACCCAGTGCGAGGACGTGGTACCGCCAACGGACGAGGTTCCTTCACAGCCTGAAGCTTCCACCTCTGCATCAGGCTCAACTGCGACTTCCCGGCGTACGGCCGCACGCCGGCGCCAGGAGCGCGCGCGCCTGGATGCCATCGTCCGCACGCGCCGACACCAGGTTCCCGACCGCCGTACGCGTGCAACCACTGCCCCACCGGAGGAAGTTAGTGTACGGCGTTATCGCGCGTTCTCCACTGAGCCTGTACGGGTGCCCTTGTCGGACGCCGCACATGCCCAGCGCCGCGCTGAGGTCGAGGACGACGTCGAGGTGGAGGTAGAGGTATCAGCCGAGGTCGAGGTCGAGGTTGAGATTGGCAGCGAGCCCCAGCCCGCAGCCGCGGAGATGGAGGTTGACGCTGCCCGGCCTCACGCGCCCGTCATCCCCGAGCCGGAGGACGAGCCAGCACCCCCAGCGTACGAGTTCCCGTTCTACCCCGTCGTCCGCGCAGCGCCTCCACCGCACCTTCGCGCTCCTCGCTCGCCGCCCTCTCCCCCGCCGGCCGATGCTCCGTCCTCGCCGCCCGCATACCTCCCAAACCGGTATTCGCGCCGCTCGCCCTCCCCGCCCCCGCCCTACAATGCGCTCACGGACAGGGACACGGTGGTTGCCCCCGTGTTCCAGCGAGACAGGGACGAAGTAGAGGACGTCATCCCGGTCGTCGCGCCAGTCGCGCGCCGCCCGCTCAGGATGTACGGCTACAACGATGTCCAGCAGGACCAGCAGGATGACCAGGAGGAAGCGGAACACCAGCATGTCGATCACGACCAACACGAACACCAGCACGACCACGGCCCCGATCAACACGACTTCCCCATGTCCGACGACGAGGCCGATGCCGACGCCGAGATCCCGCAGGCCGGGGCGCTTGGGCGCATCGCGAGGTGGTTTGGGCTGTGGTGATGTCTCATCATAGTGTTAGCTTATGCATTGCCAGTGCTTGGAGAGCTGGACGTGAACGGGAGCACAGCGAACAGTCCTGTGTTAAATCGGACAGTGCTTCAATATTCTTTTAGTTATGTGACGCAAACTCGAAAATCAAGGACGGATTGTGGTGCTGAACAAGAAGTACTCTACAGAGCGATGGGGAACGGGAGACAAGGAATATGGGGTAGTGGTTACTCATGGCGAATGCCCAACAATCGCTAGTCAGCCTATAAGCTATCAAGCGGCGTGTGCTTTTGAGTGGCATGGGAGCAGCAAGCACAACCCTCCACATTTCATGCCATGTGAATGTCGGTTCAGCACGACGTTGTCGACTCCAGCACATGGCGAATCATTGTGAAGTGACGTGCCACTGCGTCAAGGTAGCCAGTGGTACCAGCTAGCTCCATATCTTTAAAAGCTACCTTAAACTGCTTTGGGATGTCTAATGTAAGACCCAGGAGCAAGACGGAAAAATCCATGGACTCAGTATTTAGTTCCGGACCTCAACGTCAAGTATGCCATGTAGCCGGCGTAGCATGCCCGCGGGCACCATCCGCACTGACCTCTTCCATCGGAGCTCACGGAGGCCCTGCTGCTGTGGCATGGGGAAGCAGACCGTCCTACGTGCATCCTAGGCCCCATGGTGCGACGGCCAACAATGTTGGCAGGTGTTGAAGCTAGCTCAGACAGTCTCAGCCAATGTACACCAATGTAAATGCTGGTGCTATTGTCGAGTCTCGTTTAGCACGACCTCTATATCTGACCTATCAGTAGCACGGGGTTGGGCTGCGTGGCCGCGCGCATGGCATCGGCACGCTCTCGGACAGCGTGCGGGGCGTGGGCTGGGCATGGGATGGTATGGCATGGCATGAATTGGCAGCGTGCGGACACTATCGGAGGGCGGAGGACGCTAAACTGTCGGGTATTGTGAGCCGTGCCTGCCGGTCAGATGTCAGTCGTGGCCCCGCATGCGCCCATCAACAACCAAGGTGGTCTGTGCGCTAAACCCATTCCATCCACCATCCGCCATCTTGCGAAGCCACCAAACCGGACCGTGTACCCCACTGCAACCCGTTCCGGGTACATATAACCCACGGCGAGCGAGCGTTTCTATCGCTCGCCCTGGCATTGCTGCATCACCACCATACACGCACGACACTCGACCTCGGCATGGCGGTGTTTTCCTTCAGCGTCCGCAACTCGATCCTTGCGGCCCTCCTCTCGCTCGCGTTCTATGTCGGCCTCGGCGAGCTGTCCAAGTACCGCGACGCCACTTACGACTATGTCGTGATTGGTGGCGGCACGGCGGGTCTCGCGATCGCGTCCCGTCTCTCTGAGAACCCCCGCGTGACTGTCGCCGTCCTCGAGGCCGGCTGGTGGTACCAGTACACGAACCCGCTTCTGTCCGACATTCCCGCTGGCGACACCTTCTTCTCCGGAGCCAGCCCCAAGGACAGCAACCCGTTTGTCGACTGGGACTTTATCACGACCCCACAGGAGGGCGCGGCCGGACGTGCTGTCCACTATGCGCGCGGCAAGTGTGTTGGCGGAACGTGAGTATCGTGCGTGTGGTGCATGTGATGGTGATCTTGTAAACGTGGACGGAGAGCATCCGCGTGGACGACGCGACAGTGATTGCCAAGGTGTGGCGATGCGCGACGATCAGCGCGACTGCAGACGCGTAGACACACGTACTCCCAGTGATGTGCTCCTAAAACCCCGACTGGCCAAGCTTACGCTGACGACAGCTCTGGGCGCAACTTTATGATCTACCAGCGTGGCGACCGGGGCACGTACGACGTGTGGGCCGACGCAGTTGGCGACGACAGCTACCGGTGGGACGAGTTCCTCCCGTACTTTAAGAAGGGTGTCAAGTTCTCGCCCCCGGGTCCCAAGCGCACGCCCAACACCAGCGAGGGCATCTTTGCCGCCGACGCGTTTACCGAGAATGCTGGCCCGCTCAGTGTCACGTACCCCAACTTTGTGACGCCGTTCTCGGGCCACATGCGCACGGCCATGGCGGAGATTGGCATCCCGACGGTGCCCGACTTCAACAGCGGCAAGCTCCTGGGCGCGCAGTACTGCTCGGCGACGATCCAGGCCGACTCGATGAAGCGCGAGTCGTCGCAGGCGTACCTCCGCGCAGCACTGAGCCGCCCCAACTTTAAGCTGTACACTCGCACCATGGTGGCCAAGATCCTGTTCGATGACGAGAAGCGCGCCACTGGCGTCAAGCTCGTCAACGGCGCGACTCTCACGGCGCGCAACGAGGTGATCCTCTCGGCCGGCGCGTTCCAGTCCCCGCAGATCCTCATGGTTTCTGGCGTCGGCCCCGCAGAGCACCTCAAGGAGTTTGACATTCCCGTCATTGCCGACCGCCCGGGTGTGGGACAGAACCTGTCCGACCACGTCTTCTTCTCGCCCACGTACCGCGTCAACATTGAGACCATGTCGCGCCTCACCAACAGCCCGGCGTTCTTTGCAAAGTCGCTGCTCGTCGATTACATGATGCACACCAACGGCCCGCTGGCAACCCACGTCTCCGACTTCCTCGCGTGGGAGCGTATCCCCGAGAAGTACCTCCCGTCAGATGCGAACGCCGAGCTCGAAAAGTTCCCCAAGACGTGGCCCGACATTGAGTACATTGTCGCCAACGGCTACGTGGGCAACTTTGACTCCATGTTCTTTGGCCAGCCCAACGACGGCTACAACTATGCGTCCATGATGGCTGCCCTCTGCAAGCCTCTCTCGCGTGGCACCGTTACCCTCGCGAGCGCCGACTCGCGCGCCAAGCCCGTCATCGACCCCAGGTGGCTCACAGACCCCACCGACGTGGCCGTCGCCATTGCCTCGTACAAGCGTGTCCGCGAGGCCTTCAACACACCCGCTCTCAAGGCCATCCGCATCGACGACACCGAGTACTTCCCCGGCAACCACGTCCAGACCGACGAAGAGATCCTCGAGATTATCCGCAACACAGTCATGACCGTCTGGCACGCCGCCACCACCTGCCGCATGGGCCGCGCCCAACGTCGTCGTCGACAGCCGTGCACGTGTCATTGGCGTCAAGAACCTCCGTGTCGTCGACGCCAGTTCGTTTGCCATCCTTCCGCCTGGACACCCCCAGAGCACAATCTACGCCCTCGCGGAGAAGATTGCCGCCGACATTCTCGCCGGGCTCGAGGCTGGTGCGGATGCCGAGTAAGGTGCAGCATGGTGCCGAAATGTATCTTTCCGTCTCTCGTCTTTCAATCAATGTAGCTGTAGCTTTTGGCTATGAACAGCGCCTACTCTGCACACCAGTGCACCTCTTGCTGCCGACTGGGCTTGACAAGCATCCGTGATCCAATTATACCACTGACCACTAGCCCCACGGTCCAAGAGCCGATTGTCTGTGGCAAGGCAACACTGGATCCGGTGGTCGCATTACCGTCTCGGCTCGGCTACAAATGTCTTATGTCTCTGTGAGGCCCTAGGGCAGCTTCCTGATGCGAGCCAACCCCTCGGCCCTGGAATCCGGCCGTGCAGCAGATGGTGTGCAAACCCACGCGTCCTCACAGGGCACGGATAACTGTTACTACGACTGCACAGTAGTCTGCTTCTGAGCACCAAAACACCCACCTCAACACCACCCCTCGGCGTGGATGCACTGACGCGACCACCCAGTCGCCGCAAGATTGCCGCATTTCCGACTCGGGAGGCCCTGTTATCGCCCGCTGATCTGGACATTTGAATGCCGCCGGGGAAGCCTCGGCAGCTCGGCAGGCCGCTAGCGTGCCTGGACTGTGAGTCACTGCCGGTCAGATCCGGCCCGCTAGCCGTCCCCTCCACACCACAGCGATCATTCTCGACTCTACCAACTTGGTGGGGCCCACTTGGTGACGTTCGGTCGACGCCGGTGGCCGGTAGTGGGTCAGGTGGGCAGCCAGCAAGCGAGCTCGCCTACGACTCGCATGCTCGTGTTGCGTTAACATTGCTATCTCTCTACTTGTTTCTTCTGCCATCTTGCATTCCTAGTTCCGATTGTAACACTGATTCCACCATGCCAACGACGCAGAACAAGCTCACGATCGAGGAGTGTGAGTCACTTCCCCGGGGTTACCCCGCGGGGCGGCGATGCCCCGCAATCGTCGGCCTCGTTTTGGGCAGATGCAGTCTGGCTGCGGGCTGCGGGCTGCGGGCTATGTGTATCGTGCAGCCTCTCTCGGTCTCCGTCCCCCGCACCCCGCACCGCCCGCGTTCTTGCCCTCTTGCCCCCCCTGAGGACGACCACGACCCTTCCCCAGCTGACCCGCAGGCGACGCGCTCCTCACCCAGAAGGGCAGCTACTTTGAGACCGAGGCGGTCGTGATCGGCGGACGCCGACAGAAGGTGTGGAAGAATGTGAGTCGCGTCTGGTTTGCGATGCCCTGTCGTGAGGAAGTTGGTGTGTGGGGGGGTACGTCGGGTGTAGCCCGCTTGCTGCACTGCTGGGAGGTGGCATGTACACAGAGCACGTATACCCTGTGTGCCGCCTTGTCCAGCACATTCAACGTGTACACTGCAAATGCTCCCCCCCACCTGCGTACGCCGGGTGGGCAGTTAGGACCACACAGTGTATCCCGTGGCTGCGTCCGTCCGCAAGCACACCTCTATGATCCCTCCTCGCACCCAACCCAACACACGCTAACACACAGGCACCCCCAACGATCCGCGACTTCCTCGTCTCGTCGTGCAAGCAGTACGCCGACCGCGACCTCGTGTCGACGCCCATCCCCGAGCCCGCCGACTTCCACGCGCGCGAGACCCTCACGTACGGCGAGGTATACAAGCGTGCACTGGACCTCGCCGCCGTCCTCCGCGGGATGGGGGTGGGGATGGGCGATCGGGTGGCTATTGGGGGTGTGAATAGTGGCGGGTGAGTGTGTTGTTCTTGGTGTTTGGCGTGTGGTGTGTGGTGTGTGGTGTGTGGTGTGTGGTGTTTGGTGTGGTGTTTGGTGTGGAGAGGATTGCGGGTAGTGGAGGCGGTAACGGGTTGACTGCCGCGTGGGAGTTGAGGACGAGGTGAAGCAGGCGTACTGCGGTTCCAAGAACGTTGTGTTACATGATTATTCTTGTGGGCTGTGGTGGTCGCGACCAGAACGGTTGGTGGTGCTGTCGCTTCTCCTCGGGCTAGAAACCATGAGGATTGCCTGTCGCTGCTGTCCAACGCAACCCAGGCTGGCGCCGGCCGCCCACGAGACGTCGAGCATAATCGAGCCCACATTGTCCAAACCTCGTGACTATTACTCACACGCCAGCTGGATCATCACGTTCGTGGCCGTCAACCTCCTCGGCGCCGTATCCGTCACGCTAAACTCGTCCCTGTGAGTTCTCCTCCACGTTCGACCACTCGTCTGACCCCCAGGACGCCCGAGGTGACCGTCCACTGCCTGGGGCTCACCAAGCCCAAGGTCGTGCTCGTCGATGAGGGCATGGCGAGCACTATTGCCCCCCTTAAGGCTACTCTCGAGAGCAAGAAGGTCGGGCCGGTAAGTATAGGATCGGGGAGGAAGGGTTGGCGTAACGGCGTTCGTGTGGCTTATTGCGTAAAAGCATTGCTACAGAGTTACGGATGGGACCACAGCTAACCACAGATCTACTGCTGGTCGAGCGTAAAGCACCTCCCGCCCCATGTCCACAAGGGTGTTCAGGACATTGCCAACTTCAAGCCCCAGGCGCAGCACATCCACGACGTCGAGGTCGGCAAGGGGCTCGCCGAGCTCGGCCCCGAGAGCGACGCGCTCATCATGTTCACCTCGGGGTGAGTCGTCTCGTGACTGGCATTGATGTTGTTGCTGACATGTGCAGCACGACCAACCTTCCCAAGGCGGTGCTCTCGACGCAGCGTGCGGCCATGTGTCACGTCCCGGGCGGCAGTGTTAGTGAGTACTCGGAAAACATAGATTACCTGAGGAGTCGCATCTAGACTTCAGTTCAAGAGGCAGCCACTCCTGGCTCAGCTTCTTCTCCACGATACGGACAATACCCAAACATTCTCACTAACGCCCAGTGGCCGCACGCCACTTTATGCGCGCCGGCTACAGCCTCGAGGAAACGCTGGCCATGGCGACCGTGCCCCCGCCCGAACAGGGCGTCATGCTCATCGCCGTCCCGCTCTTCCACGTCACGGGTCTGCTAGGCTGGATGGCCCGCGCGTTCCTCGTGGGCTTCAAAATTGTCTTTATGCGTCGCTGGAGCGTGCCCGATGCTGTCAACCTGGTCGTGCAGGAGAAGATTGGCTTTATTGGCGGGTGAGTATATCCGAGTTTAGAGTCTACAGTCCCGAAAGGGTGCGGCAGTGCCAACCAGGCCGGTGCTCCGTGTCACCTCGCCCCTCGAAACACGACTGACTCCCAGCGTCCCGTCCATCGTCACGTCGATCATGCAGTCGCCCCTCCTCCCCGAGAACCACGTGTTTAGCGGCATGACGTACGGCGGCGCGGCGGCACCGAAGCGCCTGGCGGGCGACGTTGCTGAGCGCTGGCCACAAGTCCTTGCGTGAGTGTCAAACTTGGGTGCTGATTCAAATATGTCTGAGCCTTCCACTGACAGGAAGGACGCACGCGTGGGGCATGACCGAGACGAACGGCCTGCACACGGCCGTGATGGGCGACGACTACATTCGCAAGGTAGGTAGTACACGCTGAGTGGATATTGTCCACGTCACGCCGTGACTCCGCGCGCCACTAACAGACCAGCCCGAGACGGTCGGCCACACAATGCCCATCTCCGAGACCAAGATTGTCGACGCCGACACGCTCAAGGACGTCGGCCCAGGCCACATGGGCATCATCTTTGCGCGCGGGCCCAACCTCATGAAGTGCTACGTCGACAACCCGAGTGCGTCCCCTTCACCACCGCTGCCGTGCCCTCGTGTAAGCTGACAGGCAGAGGCGACCGCCGAGGCAATCGACGACGACGGGTGGCTCAACACGGGCGATATGGGCTACATCGACGCGGACGGCGACCTGTTTATTCGTGACCGCGGTGAGTAACCCCGCTACCCAACTCCCACATGTCTCGACGCGCTGACAAGTCAGCAAAGGACATTATCATCCGCGGAGGCGAGAACGTGGGTTTTCAGAACATGATTCTTTCCAAGACCCAAACACTCGCTAATTCCAGATCGCGTCTGCCGAGGTCGAAAACGCCATCTTCCACGACAAGCGTATCGCCGAGTGCGCGGCCGTGCCCGTCCCCGACCCTGTACTCGGCGAGCGCGTCGGCGTGGCCGTCAGTCTGGCGCCTGGAGCGTCGGCGACGCCAGAGAGCGTCATTGCCGACGCTGAGCCGAGGTGAGCCATTAATGCGCAGCGAAGTGGTGGCAACGACTGACGAACAGGCTGCGATACCCCGCCCGTCCCGCGATCGTGGTCATTCTCCCCGAACTGCGTACGTATCACCTCCCAAACCCTCCCATACCTTGTCCTGCATGTCGTCGTGTTTGCTCGTGTTCGTATGCTGACACCCAGCCCGCAATGCCAACGGCAAGATTGTAAAGTCGGAAGTCAAGAAGATTGTCGTCAAGGCGTGGGAGGACGCGGGGGGCGCCAAGTCGCTGCCGAGTGTGAAGGCTCGGCTGTAGTGTGGGCCAGAGGAACGCTTGTGACAAGGCAGGAGCCAGGCTCAACTGGCTTGTGGACAGATGCCCGTGCCAGTGTTCAGTATGTTCAGTACAACTGAGTGTTTTGGGTCTTGTCTCCATATCTCCCCGTGGTGTGTTAAAATGCATTCAGAAGGAAGCAGCGAAGACCACAGACTGGCATGACTTTGCTGCCAAGGCGTTGCCAATGGGTGAGGTCTTGACAAGCTGGGTACAGCTCGCGAGGCACATCGTGTAGCTGGGAGAGGGAGGTATAATCAAAGTGCTACAGAAGTGGTCAGTATGGGTTGCATCGTGTCGTCTCCGCGACTGTTAAGTGTTCTCATCTATAGGACACTAGTGAGTGCCACACCTCGCACTTATCTCGACCCTGCCGTTCCATTATTTATTCAGCATCCAACGCATGTTGACATTGTTTACGGGTACTGTATATATGAGGGTATTGGTATATATTCTGTGTATTGAGGTGAACCAGAGCCACACCACTAGCTAACGACTTTAAGCGAAGCAGGACACGACGACGAGACTTTTCGGCACTACGATGACAAGACTGTTGCAGCGGTTGAGCGGGAAGTATGATTTTGGCGGTCGGGTAGACGAAACCCCTCCTCTCGCGTCGGCCTCGGGCTCGGTACTCTGTCCTCATACCCGTCTCACTCACCCTCGGCCTCCCTCTTCTCTCGCTGTTATAGAAGACGTTGCATGAGCAGATACGAGCGACGAGCCAGGGTTTTAAGTACTATAGACGTGGACAACAGCGCAACGATGGCGATGGAGGCGTGTGGCGCCGCCACTCGGGGAGACCGCCAGGTCGAGCGTCGGGAATCTCGGATTCAAGCACTCCTTTCTACCTGCCGCACGCAGCAAGTTGCGCAAAGGAACTAGTTGAAGTGACCGGTAGCGAGGGCAAACGTGATGCGGTCGAGGAGTTTCTTGATGGGTTCGGTAAGAAGCGGGCGAGGAGTCGACGTCGACGGTGCCTCCCCAGTGGCGAGGTTCGCATGTGCCACCTTTATCGCGTCGTCGCGTCGGCGAGTTGCTGGGTCAAACAGGGAGAGAAGCCCAATGAGAAGGTTGTGCAGGTCTGGGTCGTGGGCATAGGTCGCAAGAATCTCACAGGCACACGTGGCAAGGAGGGCAGCATGCTTTGGGTTGCACGGCCTCAGAGGATGCTTTCGTCAGCCGGGCCTTGCCATGGAAAGTTAGTTTCTTACGACGTTCAAATCGCGGTTCACAAAGCGTGGAAGGACGACGTCACGAGCCTGTGCCGACACCCAGATGGCTTCCGTAATGACATTCGAAACCCGAAGGTCAGTGCGGGATCGGCGATCGTTTTTTCCACACCGTGCTTACAGCGTCAAACCTTTGACTGGTACCCAGATAGTGCTGCGGGTCGTAAACGAAAGCGAGGGGCTCGCGGCGACTGAACCTGAGGGCGAACCATTGTCCCTTGTGGAAGAGCGGAATGAGAATGCTGGGATAGTCGAGAATGTCCTTCTAGATAACTTGTCAGCCAAGGCATAGCCAGATTCTAAACGTACGTCTTTGCGGCCTGCTGCAGCCACAGCTGCCTGGACAGAGTCGAGAGTTACCGCAGGAGCGGCCTTGAGGCTCTCATAGTAGCGCTGATCGAGGATAAGACCGTCAAAGGCAGCTAAAGTGTCGCAACGGATACGCATGAATGCCCCAACAACAGTTGGGGAGAGGGGCTGCTCCTTGCTTTCCAAATCGTACATGGCCTTGATTTGCCGCCAGCGGGGACGTTTCACTCCATTCTCGAGCAGGGGAAGAGAGCTCCACAGCCTACCCTCTTCTTGGAGGAGCTTGTCCACGCAGAGCTGCTGGATCTTCTGCGTCCAATTCAGCGATTGCGAGGAGGTGCATGTGTAATTTTAACCATAAACTCACGTTGAGCGCACGGAAAACGTCGACGAGTTTCACAAAGACGCCAACGCAGTGTGGGCAGAATGGATAGCACCCCTCAGGGGTGTGGTGTGGGTCGACTAGCGCATCGTCGGTGATGTCTTGGACTGAGCCCGCATCGAGGCTTGCGTTGACCCAGCTGCTGTCGACAATCTTGATATTCGGTTCGAACTTCATGGTTGACAGTTCGAGCATGGCTGACAAGTCTTGCAGCTCGTCAAGCGACGGGATGACCATGTGGTCGTCCCTGGTCATGAAAAAGGCGGTTTCGGGAATGGTGACAACAACCGGCAACTCGCAAACCGTACCCCCGTTGTTCTTTGGTGATCAGGACTCGCACATATCGAACAGGTAACGAGGCCACTTACCTTGATCTTGTCGACAACCCTTTCAAGCGCGTCGGGGAGGAACGACGACGGCAAGACGATAAAAAACTGCTTCCCGGCGAACAGACCCCTGGCGATGGTGAGCAATCGTCATAGGGAGCAAGTGGAATGTCTGCTCGACAGTTGGGGGTGGTGGTGTACAAAGTCTAGCCATCATCGCCAAAAGAGAAACTCACTGGATCGCTTCTTCATTCCTCCCCGCCCGCTCCTCTGCGTTCGGGTGCTGCATATTGGCAGCGCTCGGAGCATTGGCCATGCTCAGGACGCACTGGGGGGAATGCTTGGCCCCGAACAGTTTGTGGCCAGTGAAGTCGCATGTGCAGTGTGGCGAGGGTGAGTCCTTCGATGCTCCGGGGTCCAGCGAGAGTCCCTCCATCTCGGTTGCGCCATCGTCGCCCATGAGCGCACTAGAGTGATTCGGAGGAGAAGAGGGCGGTATGTTTTGGGTTGTATCGGCCATGGTGTCGATGGGTTTGTGTGGGTTGGAGGGGGCAATATGACGGAGGGGGGGGGGGGTGTGGGTGACAAAGGTGAGTGTGTAGCGCCCAAGGGAAGAGGCAGAGGGAGTACGAATGGACTGGAGGGAGATAGAGAACAGGATGAGAGGAAATGGGAAGAGAGACGGGGGGGTGGCTTTATGTATCGTGTGATGAGAGACACAAACGCCCCATGGCAACCACCTCACAAGCCCCACACCAGTGGCCCCATACGCAGTCCCATACCAGCAGCCCCATACCAGCAGTCCCACACCAGCAGCTCGCACGAAAGCTTCCTAAGCCAAGAAGACAATGTCATGAATGTCAAACGTGTGTGCATGAGGGGTAAAACCCCACTAGATAGCCACAACAGAGTGGACGAGGCCGACAACTTCGGGTGTTGACGTGCTTCTGAAGAGTCGCAGCGCGGAATCTTCAAGACGACAAAGGTGGAGTGGTGAGCGGGTAGCGCCCATTGCCAACGATGTGTTTGCTTGCGACCTAATGAAACACGGGTGGTCCGTGTTGTGTGTGCGCATCATAATGATCAGGTGACAGTGGTGCCGCGTGCACGCACGGTGGTGGTTGTTATTGTCCACGATGAGTTTGGGGGAAAGGACGAGAAACATGAGCGGCCCGCGCAAAGTGAACCCGCTAGAAAGATGACCATGCGATAGTGTTGTCGCGGGTGCTGAGCGTGTGCACAGTGTCACAACACAGAATCCCCACGCCAAATGTGGTGGATGCCTCCATTGTCCACGATGAGTTAGGTGACAGCACTAGACGCACGAGTGGTCTGTGCCATGTGTACCTTTCAGGAAGATGATCATGTGATGTGACGAGACGTGGCGGGTGCGTGTGTGTATGTGCGTGGTACGTGTGCGTTATCGGTCCGACAGGTGCGGCCAGTGTGAGCGCCCCACCGGTTGGGACGTCTAGGCCGTGTCTTGCAGACAGAAGGATGTTGTTGCAAGGGGAAAGTGTCTGTTGTGTCTTTCAATGTCCCCAATGCCTCCAATGCCCTCAAGTCTCACTTCCTGGCGGGTGTGGGGCTGTGAGTTTGGGTAGTGGGGCAGAGTGTGCGTGACAGGCCCATCGGTCTGGTCAGTCGCGAACAGCTCCAGTGAATTCTGGCGTGCACAAAGAGTGAAGGAAGTGGACATACAGCAGACAGACGGGTGTTGTTGCAGGAGAAGGCGTTTGGCACGTACTCAACATCCATCCCCACAGCTGCCAGCGTTGGGGGACTTGGCGTTGAGTGCGCGATCGGTGTGCATTGTCTGGGCAGTCAACACATCCTGCGCATTGCATGCTGTCACTTCAAGAACGACCGAAGCTGACAGACGGAGGTCGCAGAGGTCAGTGCACAATTGTGACATTTGTCGACGCCTGGTGGTGTTAGGGAACCTCCTGCGCGGAGCGGGGCACCGTCAGGGGCGTCCCTATGTCCGAGCGGCGTTATGCTCCAGGGTACAAACGCCGTGAGAGGCGTCCCCACATGCGTCATCGTCGACGAGGGTAATAGGCTGACCGTCAGTTCCGAGGTTTCTAACTGGTTAGTTCGCCGCCGCTGCCCCGCGACTGGCCGGCGGTGGCGCCGAGTGCATCCGGGGTGCTTGGCACACGGGTGGATGTGCAGCTTGTAACTCGCGGACTCGCCGAGCTTGAGGTCGCCGTGTGCGCCAAATGCTATTGATATGTATTCATCCCTCATGATTTGCTGCTGCTGCCGCCCGCCTTGCTGCCTGCTATGCTTCTGATCGAAGAGGTCCATCGGGTCCATCGTACTTAACGGCGCTGGGTGCCGGGGAAGACGTCGCCGGCGCCGCCACGGGCCATGTTCATCTCGGGGCCGGTGAGCTTGAAGTTATGGCGCTGCGCCCTGCCGTTCTGGAGGATGATGACCATGGCAGCCCTGGGTGTTAGTGGGATGTGTGGTACGGAATGAGGGTGTGGGAAGATGGACGGGTTCAGGTATGGCTCTCTAGACTCACTCAGTCGACTTGTCCTTGACCTTCTTGTCATCGCTGAAGAAGGCAGTCTCCATGTCCTGCTTGGAGATGGGCTCGAGGCGGCCAGTGACACCGCCGACTGTCGACTTGTACTGCGCATGTTAGCGGTGCCGCAAATCGGGGGATGAATGTGTGGGCCAAGCCGGCGGAGTGCCAAGGACCGAGCCGACAACGCGCCGCTCTGGTCCGGCTCCTGCCGCTCCGACTCGTCACCGCATCCATCCACGTCCTTTCGCTGGTACTCACAATCTGGAAGTTGCCGACAAAGCGGGCGAGGGCAATGTCCTTGCCGCCCTCGGGCTGCGCCTTCCACTGCTTGTACTCGTCCTCGTCCTCGACGAAGACGAGGTAGTCGTCCGCGTACTGGTCGGGCTTGTAGATGACAGCGAGAGCCTCGTTGGACATGGTTGTGGTGGAGGTACGGTGGTAGGTTGGGTTTGGGGTTTAGTTGAAGTGATTGAGTTGGGTGGATGCGTTGGTGGGGATAGAGAGAAAGGACGACGATGGCAGCGTCGAGTCTGATTTATATGGAGCGGCTGATGACGGCGGTCAGCTGCGGGGTAGGATGAGCGTCGTGGAATGGTTGGTTGGTCCGGAGTTTGGTGTCTGCCTGCCTGCATGCTGCGACTTAGCTCATGACATGACGTCAAAGGCGCACCCGGATCCGAGATCTGGCGAGGTGTGGCGCGTGTGCCAGCGCGCGGTTGGACAGAGTTGGCAACTGGTCTCTGGGCACGCCTATGAATGAGGTATGCAATATTGAGGAGCCCAGGCCTAAAAATGGCCAGGCCCAACACGCCTACATTGGATCTAAGAGTTTATTAAGTACCCTCATATATTGTCCACACCATTAGGAGGCGCCATCGTGCGATCCCCAAAAGGCGTTTCGTTTCTGAGTGATCGCCTGTTTTTATTGGTGGCGAGCCCCTCGCTTTACATTGTCGGCAAAAAAAACTCGAACCCTGTCAATCTCCCCCAGTCTAAAGCACGTTTCCCGCGCGCGCGCCGCGTCCCGGTTTGGCGCTATTACTCTGTCGCGCACGCACCACGCGTTTCTCGTACGACTTTTGCTCTCTCAAAAAAAAAAGTTGCGACAACCCTGGATATCCACCCATCTATCATCCCTCGGCCCGCGTGCCTCTCACCTCATTTGTATAACGTGCCGCCCTCTATCACCCAGCGCCCACGCCGGGCCACCCCTGAGAGCTCCAGAGGCAGGTTGGGTTGTAATACGGTCCACAAGAGGGAATAGGGCCAGAAGTGCCAGGGCAATCTTCCGGGCCCAGAGGGAATGGCGCGCGCGCCAACGCGTGTGTCCCCAAAAGTTGAGCACGAGCAAAGCATAAGTCATCTCGTACGGTGCGGCACGTATCTGCAATCGTACGAACAAAGTTGCAACAAACGGGTCGGGCTACGGCGGGTCCCTACGGCAGCAGGCGCGGCGCGGCGAACACGGCCAGGCGCGCGCGTGGCGTCCCTTGTATCGTATCACGCTCCATCTAATCCTTTGCAGCGGCTGGCTGGCTGCCTCGTCCGACGCCAGCGCACCGCACCACACCACCACGTCTTATTGTTTTCCGTCGTAGGCACGCACCACCACTGCTGTTTCTTATAGCTACCAGTCTCACGACCGCCGCATTCCTCTTTCTTACTCTACGCCCTCTCTCTCCGCCCTCTTTCGCTCTTCGTGTGCACCGTCGCCCTTTGTTCATTGTCCCTTCGTTGTCCTCGTCCTCTCTCCCCCTCACCCAAACTCCCACCCACCCCCCCATCGTCCAACATGCTCGCCTTTGACATCCCCGCCCGCCCCAGCAATGTCGGCATCAAGGCCATCGAGATGTACTTCCCCAAGCGCTGCATCTCCGAGGAGGACCTCGAGGAGTTTGACGGCGTGTCCAAGGGCAAGTACACCATCGGCCTCGGCCAGAAGTACATGGCCTTCACCGACGACACGTACGTCCGCGATGAGCGAGCAGTGGCCGAGCTGTGACTGTGCTCCAGCGAGCAGCGAGCAGCGAGCAGCTCGGCCGGTGCCGTATTAACGTAGCTGTGCAAATGTGCTGACTGGCAGCGAGGACATCAACTCGGTCGCCCTGACCGGTGAGTATGAGAGCCGATTAACAGGTGCCACGAGTGCAGGTTACTGACCCCGCCTTAGTCGTCTCGTCGTTGCTGGAAAAGTACAACATTGACCCCAAGTCGATTGGCCGCCTCGATGTCGGCACCGAGACGATCATTGACAAGTCCAAGTCGACCAAGACGCTCCTCATGGACCTGTTTGCCGAGCACGGCAACCACGACATTGAGGGTATCGACTCGAAGAACGCGTGCTACGGCTCGACTGCCGCGCTCTTCAACACGATCAACTGGATCCAGTCCGAGTCGTGGGACGGCCGCAACGCCATTGTCATGTGCGGTGACATTGCCATCTACAAGGAGGGTGGTGCCCGCCCCGTCGGCGGCATGGGTGCCTGCGCCATGCTCATTGGCCCCGACGCCCCCCTCGTTCTTGAGCGTGAGTGGGGAGGGAGTGCTGGAGGAGACCGATTTGCTGACATTGCAGCCGTCCACGGCACCTACATCGCCAACACCTGGGACTTTTACAAGCCCGACCTGTCGGCGGAGTACGTGAGTGTCAATCCGAGGTAGAGTGCAGCATGTTGGGTTGGAGTGTTATTTGCCCAACTGTGGGCAAATCCTCGACACGTCGTTATCGTGCCATGACTTGCAGGGCGTGATCTGTAACCCCCCCTGCGATCGGTGTGATCCGTGTGTTGGAGGCTTGGGTGTCTGTTTCGGGCCACATGCCTCAACGTCTCCTTAATTCTCGGCGAACTTTCACCCCTCGTGCTCGTTAATATTCCCGGCGGACCGTGCTGACGCCACGCTAGCCCACTGTCGACGGCCCCTGGACGATTGCTGCCTACCTCGGCGCGCTCGACAATGCGTACTCGACCTACATTGAAAAGGCGAACGCGTCGCGCGCGCGTGCGGCCAAGAAGGCGCTTGCCAACGGCGGAGCCAACGGTGTTGCCAACGGCCACGCCGAGGAGAAGGAGGGCCTGAACCAGTTTGACTATGTGTGCCTGCACTCGCCATACGGCAAGCTGGTCCAAAAGGGCCACGCGCGCCTGTTCTACAACGACTACCTGCGCAACCCATCGCACCCGTCGTTTGCCAACATTCCCGAGGCGGTCAAGGGTCTGGACAAGACCAAGACGTACACGGACAAGTCGGTCGAGAAGACGTTTATCGCCCACGCCGGCGAGCACTACAAGGCGGCCGTTGTCCCCGGATCCGACTGCGTCAAGCGCTGCGGCAACATGTACACTGCATCGCTGTACGGTGCCTTTGCGTCGCTCGTTGCCAACGTCCCCTCTGCCGACTTCCAGGGCAAGCGCATCGGCATGTACGCGTTCGGTTCGGGCTGTGCCGCGTCCTTCTTTGCCGTCCGCGTCGCCGGCTCGACCGAGGAGATTCGCGAAAAGCTCGCGCTCACCAAGCGTCTCGAGGCCATGGAGGTCGTCCCCTGCCAGACATATGTCGACGCCCTCAAGACCCGCGAGGACAACCACAACGCCGTCGAGTACAAGCCCCAGGGATCCCTCGACAACATCTGGCCCGGCGCATACTACCTCGACCAGGTCGACCACCTCTACCGCCGCTTCTACAAGCAGAAGCCAGTCGCGTAGAATGGCTACACTTAATCGGCCATGATGACGAGGCTAGACGACACCACCCACCATTTACCACACTGTACTTCATTATTAGACACGCATCTATTGTCTACCTATACCCACACACTGGTTGCTAGGTTGATTGCGCATGCAAGCGATTGGCATAGAGCGAGGCCGGGGCTGGGCTGGTGTTGTGCTGATCCCCGCTCCAGGCTGGTACTAAACAGGTGTTGTACTCATCCCCAACTCGCCGGCCATGGGCCGAGTGTCCTGCTCATCGTGGAACATGGTTGTGTCTGGGGACAGGGAGAACAATGACCTGCGGAGGGGTGAGGGCGCGACACGACCTCAAACGTGATCCGACGAGGCGCGACACAACTCTCTGGTTTGATCCAACCGCACAACTGATAACTCGAGCGCAAACAGATCAGCAGGGACACTCGTACTCGCAGCGTAGGCACAGGAACGACCCATTGAACTCTGGCGCGCCAATGTCAGTTCGTTGCAGTGTAGGACCTACCTCGTACCCATGTCTGCCTCATCCAAGGCTTATAGTCGTCCTTGTAGGCATCCACGCCGATTTACGAGTTGTAAGGTGGTGTGTGGGGCAGGGGCTTCCAAGAACTGGGTAGAACGGTCCCCGAAACCACCTGTTTAACGTGAGGTCTGTCCGTGCACCGTACTCCGGGTATGTGCTGCCTGGGCCCGCAGCCTGAGCCTCTGAGGAGCTGAGCACGCTCCGAGGTTTCTGTAAACCAAGCTGCGTGCTGGCTACGTTCGAGATCCCTGCCCCATGCGCAAAGGCTCACCAACGATCCATCACCTCGCCACCCCGCCACTCGGAGGCTCGCGCTGGGCTCGATCACTGCGCCCACTCACTGAGTGCAGGGCAGGCGCCACTGAATTGCTTCCGCTCTGCGACGCGTCTGTCCGTCCACGCACCCTGTCCTGCTTCGGCCCTGTGCCCCTTTGCCCCTTGCCGTAGCCAGTCTCGTGTCAGAGTGCAAAGGTCACGCGCGTCGAGCACCACCACCAACACCCCGTGGCGTCCATAACCCGACCATATCTCCGTCCTCTCCCTCTCCATTATCACCACTACCAACGTCGGCACCAGCACTGCCCTACTCTTCACACGCACGACCCCGAGACGCGCCTTATCAACGCGTCACGACTAACCCGGACGCGCCTTCCTTGTTCCTCGACCCACCCCGTTCGACCCATTCCGGTCTCCGCGCCGCCTTCCTCCCTTGTCCTCCCTACATTTCCACACGCAATGTCGGCACCGACAACACCCGACGCGAAACGCCAACAGCTCGGCGGACAAGTCGTCGAGAGCACGGCCGAGCACTATGCGCGCATGCACGGGATCCCCGACGATGTGTTGGCGGGGTTGCAGAGTGTTGGGCGGAAGAGTCGGCAGGGTGAGTTGAGTCCTAGTCGGGTGTTGGGGGCCGGGATCGGGGCTTGTCGTCTGTGGCGTGCGGTGTGCGGTGTGTGATCCGGCCGTCTGGGTCTGGTCTGGGGTCCGGAGTGTCCGCCGGTGGGAGATGAGGGTGATGCTCCGCTCGTGCTTCTGGGTGTCCTAGTGCACTTGTGATGGTTTGTGGCCTTCACCTTTGTTCAGTGTGATGGCTCGGCGTTCGGCAGCCGTGATCGTCCCCTACCCACGGCGCACTCTGTGCTCTCTCCTCCCCTCCCATGGGCGCGCTCGACGCCTAGTCGTCTGCTGCAGGTGATACGAGTCAGCCCGCGCCGCCTTGGCTTTCCTCGCTGCTATTTGTGCACTTGTTGAGTGGTTGCTTGATCGCCAGAGTATTCTTGTTGGGTGTTCGGGCGGCGGGCGTTGGTTGCCCATCATGTTGGGCGCTGGCGGGCACTGCCGTCCGATGTCCTCTGTCCAGCCGTTCCGTCCTGTTCACCCTGCCCTCCAACCAGGACCACTACGTCTTCCAGTACCGCTGCCATCTTTCCACCAGCACTCTCTGCAGCTCCCTACACTCTCCCTGTCCTTGCCTGCACGCTTCCCATTCACCCCCTTGCCCTCTCCCCTTGGCCTCACCCAAACCACCTCCCCTCCCCTAGAACCACACCCCCCACCCCCTTCCCCGCCTCGCTCACACCCCCAGTCGTCTCCGTCGGCCGCACGCTGCAACCCACCCAATCCCTCCCCGTCGGCTCCTCCGCACCCTTCTTCTCCACGGACGCGGAAAACATCGAACGCGCAAAGCACGCCATATTCAACAAGGACCTGGCGCGCGCCCACGAGCTGCCCCCAATGGGCCAATGGAGCTCGGCGACGGACGCCCTTTCGCTGTCCCCCCGCGCGCGCGACCTGCGTCTCGGCGAAAACTCCAACGCTGACGAGTTCTCCTCCCGCGGTTTGAAGCGCAACGGCAGCGCCGCCTCCACGACGCCAGCGCCAGACGGCATCAACTACGCCAGCCCGACACCACCCAACACGGCCTCCGACTTTCCCCCCGTCTTCACGTCGCCCGTCATCTCCCACCCCGCCCTCGCGGACGCAGCACTCATGCCCCCGCCCCCCGTGCCCCCGCGCGCGACGCGGTCCCTCCCGCGCCGCGGGTTCTCGAAGACAGTGTCGGCCCCGGTTCTCGGCGGGTGGGGCATGGACGTCGACGCGGGGGCGGAGGCGGGGACGGGGGCCTGGGAGGGCGCGTTGGGGGCGCAGGCAGAGGAGGAGGATGGGTTTGATGTCAGCGAGTGGGCCCGGAGCGAGGAGTTTTAGACAAGGATTTCTCGACGCCACTCGCCACGCTCTCGTGCTGGAGCTGGCGACTGCATGCGGCCTGGCGGAGGCCACGTTTGTACTATATACCTATGCGTTTGTTTCATGTTGAGGGCGCATGTTCGGCCGTGTGGCAGTGGTGACAGTGGTGCTTGTTGGCATGTGTCACTGCGCTGGCTCTTCTGGCGCCAGGCAGCTCCCGGCAGCTCCGCAGGACTGCACCAGCTCCAGGGCGTAGCCAGGCGGGCGACAGCCAAAGACTGGCGGTTGTGACACTCTTGGCGAGATGGTGCAGTCACCAAGACGGAGTCACTGAGACCCAGTCCTCGGGGTCGACGTCAATATGCACGCCATACCCCCGAGCCCTTCTAGACGCGGTCGCTACTGACATCCAGTCACCTCTGAATGTCCCATCATCGCATCTCACATTGTTACATTTCTCGTCTAATTCTAACACATCGCGGGCTACAACACCATCCACTCCGGCCTATTCATCTACTCGTCGTTATCATCCACCTTGTTCTTCCCCGTGACATCATTCTGCCTGATAAGAACAGCACTAACCAGCGTCCCCACCGCCACGACCCCGGCGGCGACCCACACGGCGCGCAAACTACTCGCGTACGCTAGTAGAGCTTGCTGCTGGGGCTGCGGGGGTAGGGTCCGGATGGCGGCCTTGGAGTGCACGACGGCGTCGATGATGCGTTCGCGCTGTGGGAACGACAGTGGGGGGGAGATGTTGTTGGAGAGGCGGGACCGCAGCTGTGAGACGAGGGCGCCGACCTGGATCGAGCCGCCGAGGGATACGCCGAGGGTGGAGCCTAGGGAGCGGACGGTGTACAGGAGGGCGGTGGCTTTGGGCATTGTGTGTGCGTCGACGGTGGAGATTAGGGCGACTGGGGGGTTAGTGGTGCACGGTTGGGGTGAGCGGGAGGGGGGGGGGGGGGGGTAAGAGCGGGGTGGGCCTAAGAGTGGGGTGGCGGTGAGAGGGGTGGAACGGGGGGGGGGGGGGGCAGAGACCGTGATAACGAGTTGGGGGAGAGAGTACGAGAACGAGGAGGGGTGGGAGAGAGTACGAGCGTGAGGACGGGTGGAAGATAAGGTGTGGAGGAGCGGTGGAAGACAGCGATGAAGAGTGCTGCGAGTCGCACAGAGATGATGCGGAGGCCCGGAGTAAGATCAAGGCAGGCGCAGAAGCAGGACGAGGGGTAGACAGATATGGGGCGTCGACAGAGGTGGGGACTACACAGAGATAACCGGTAGACAGAAATGACGGGTAGACGGAGAGACAAGTGCCAAGCGAGGACCGTGGAGACGGAGACTTCAGTGGTCCCAACCTTCTAAAGTAAAACGCTGGACATGGTCAAACACGAAGTCAAGTAGAGCCACGGCCCACGAAAGCCACAAAGACGAACAGACGACAAGGACAATAGAGCCAAGCAAGTACCAGCCACAGCGCAGTGATTCCAAAGCCCGAGGACACAACGGCGACCACAACAAACAAGAAAACACACGCCCGGAGACAAACGCAAGCCCAAAACAGACACTCACTAAGCGTGACGCAGAGAAAGATGGCGTAGCCGATATTCGTCGGGAGGACGGTAGCGTAGTATCCCCACCACGGCCAGGAGGGGTTCCAGCGCGTGGCGACGAAGGCGGATGCGATGGTGGGGACGAGGGCGAGGACGCCGAGCCAGGTGTACCGTCCGCCCCTGCGGATGTGGCTGGGGTTAGCGGGGTAGGGAGGGGGGCGTTGGAGGGAGGGGCATAGAGGGAGGGGGTAGAGGGAGGGGTTAGAGGTAGGGAGTCGAGGTAGGGGATAGAGGATAGAAGTAGTATGGCAGGCTCTCCGCCGGGGTCTCGTCTCGCGTAATCAAACCTAACTCCCGGCTGATGTACTCACTATCCCGCAAAGAGCGAACCGGTGCTGAGGCCAATCCCCGAGCACACGCTAACGACCATGCCCGCCTCGGCGCCAGTCGAGTCGAGGAGGACGGCAAAGTACGTGGGCACGTGGAAGAGGTATGCCTGTGACGCGATACTGAGGAGCGTGCCCGACGTCCATATCGCGACGAGCTGGCGAGAGCGAAACAGTTTCAGAGGGATCAGTGGTCTCTTGACGCGGTGCTCCACGACTGTAAACGCCACAATGGACGTGAGGGCGGCTACGAGGAGGCCCCAGACGCGCGGATCGGACCAGGGGCGGAAGAAGGATGTGTGGAAGGATAAACCCAGGATCAGGGCGGACACCGAGCCCAGGAGCAGGCCCGAGCCGAGCCAGTCGAGTGACGCGAGGCCCGAGAGTGCGGATGCGTGTGTAGGCGCTATAGGCGGCTCGGGGAGGAAGAAGCCGACGACAAACGCGCACCACAACACAATCGGCGCCTGTACCCAGAAGGAGAAACGCCAGCCGTACGTGTCCGCCAAGAGGCCCGAGAGGGGGCCGCCGATCGCGGCGCCGATGCCGAAGACGGTCATCATGATGCCTGGTGTTAGTCGTGTGGGGAGGGGCGGGGTGTGGGACGGAGAGTTTGGGGTATTGAGGGAGACCGAGAGCAGGCGACAAGGCGGAAGGCGGACATATCAGTCGCGCTGAACGACATGTGGGCTGGCAAATCGACGAGCGCGTGATTGTTCGATCAATGAGATCACAGAACTGTGGCAGTGCCTCGCGCACCAACGCCACACGGCCAAGTGGCCACATGTCAACACAACGGACAGAACACGTTCGAGCATGTGCGATGCAGAAACGCACACCAGGAAAACGCGCGTCCGAGGAAACATTGATCCTTGGGGCACGCAAGGAGACGCCGGTGACCCGAACTCCCGTCTACAGCCTAGACATTGGCTCAAGAGTCACCCCTCCAAGCGTCACACTGAGTTCCCTTCTCAACACATGCACACGAAGCTCGCGCTGTCCGAGTGCGGGGGGGGGGGGGGGCTTGGTTTGTTGCAATTG